>JAUZTA010000024.1:25201354-25211900 GCA_034780835.1 Ctenochaetus striatus
CACAACAAAATTAACAAAATTAATGACACTGTATTGAGGAGTGGTTGGGAGAAAGGCTGGGAGAAAAGTTAATGTCCAACAGAGATGTATGAACAGCTAAGTGACCTGTGCAGAGAGCAAAGATGGGTGAGTTTTCATAGTGGATGGATAATGAAGCAGAGGTTCTCTGTCGGCAGCTGATGCATTTTAAAGAGGCAAGTTTCAATCATTAGACCCAGGAGTGGATTTCTTTGCTGCTACAAGGTCATAATTATTACAGAGGGGGTTTAAAACTTGAGTTGTTATGACGAGCAGGAGTGTATAACAATCTTGATAGGAGTCCGCAGAGACTGTGCTGGTGAATGAAACTGAATTCTTTATGCTGCATCAAATAACATCGACCTGCAGTGCGGACGCCCCCACACCTTCTCTTGTTGTCATATATCTTTAAAACCCTTGACTCTACTTACATCTAGCATCGGACTTGTTTGTCTCACCATCATATGCACATAATGATTGAATATGTGTGTATATTGCATGCGTGTGGGCAAGTGTTGTTGTGCAGCAGTGACCTTGCGGACCACAGGGCTGCCATCGTTGATGAGCTGGGCCAGCATCATGGCCACGTTGTGGTCGATGGTGGTGGAGTGGTCCGTTCTCTCTGCAGAGTTCCCCACGAATGTCCCGAGAGCAAAAACTGCTGCACACCTCACCTGCAGAAACACAGACACAACATCACTTTTAACTCTTTTTCCTCTGCTTCCTCATGTCTAAAAATAGCAAAAGTTTTCTTAAAGCTTTTTTTTTTTGGTTACATTTGGATATTTAATTAGTCCGATCTCCCTGCACAAACACACAAACTGTCATTTTCAATCATCAGAGGGCCAGAGTGTCATTCTTTGCTTGACACACTAGTTCAAAAATTTTCTGAATGTTTTGTGAAACCAGTGGATGAAAGTCAAGTTAATTCTTGTTCATTTTCTCCTCATGTATCACTTCAGGATGCTGGGGGAGATTCCAGTGGTGTGTGCTCCTCAAGCTTGTTTAGGTCACTTTAATTCATTAAAGTCTCTGCATGGTCCACTGGAAGTTGCACAGAGGGAAACTGAAATGAGCGACTGGTTTCACATATTAGACCAAATCTCAGCATGAGAATGAATATCTGAGTTGACTGTTTGTTGAGGAGAAAGAAAACATTTTTGCGGACACCAGGATTGATCATTACAGTCTTTAATCTTGTGAAGCAGCTTTGGTGTTGCCACAGCACACAGCTGTTGCTTTGATTTGTTTCACACCAATTCAGAGGATCACTTGAAACAGAGAGAGAGACATGTACGTTTTTTTTTCCTAAAACCTAAAAAAAAAGAATTATAATTGACTGTGACTTGAAAGCTAATTCTAAGACTTTGCTTTACTGTGGATTATCTAAATCTGCCATCTTCACTCGTGCATGAGCACAATCCTTGATGCACTGGAATACAGCAACCTGTCAGAGTTTGAAAACTGCCTGTCTAATGTTGAATGTGTCCCTCGTGCCACCAAGGCAGCTCGGACCTGTCGACACATGACCACAGGGCACCTGGGATTGGCATCTGGAGCTCTCAGTTATTTCACTCAAGCCGTGTGTGAAGTTTTTAAAGTGTAGCAGGGCACACTGTCTGTTCGGCAGGGGAAGGTTAATGCTGTTTAGGTGGGTGGTATGTGAGAAAGTAACATCAACATGAATGTCACAAGCCAAGGTTTCCCAGAGGAACATTGCTTTGCAGTATAATGTGATTGTGTGTGGGTGTGTGAGTTTGCTTGTGTGTGTGTGTGTCTGTGGGTTTAGTGTAGTGTCCACTTAACTATGACAATACAGTGCTGTCATCTGAGCTGCATCTTTCCTTAAACTTAAACATTCAGAGACTATCCTTGTATCTTTTTCACTTTATGTCCCGGTTCAACAAATCAAATGCCCAAGGAAAATAAATGTAAAACAAATGAACAACCTCATGATACAGCTGAAAACACTGTGTCTGATTAAGGCTACTTCAGGGACTCTTTTCAAACTCAGGACGAGTTCATCAGGGACAGTCGGTGCAATTTATTACAAAACCAGTGTCCCTGACTGGGAAAGAGCTGCTATCTGGGTCAGTGGTTAAGGTTACAGTAAGTCTCCAGGAAATGAATGTGAAGCTATGCAATTTCCCTCAAACTGACCTAAGTATGTATGTGTGTATACGTGTGTGTGTGTGACTGTGTGGTTTTGTGAGCATGTTGGCACTGACAGATGTGTTTGCAGACCTTTTTTTCAACCCTACAGCCGGAGCAGCTGTCTGTCCAGCGTAAGCAGGCAGTTCCAGCCAGAAACAGATGTTGCATGTGTGTGCATGCATGTTTGTGAAGGCATGCAAATATGTGTGGTGTGTGTGTGTGTGTGTGTGTGTGTGTTTGTGAGGGCAAAAGTGTCTTGGTGAACTTCGGGGCAAACTCTGCCTTGCTGTCCCTGAGGTCCACACAAGACCCAGTCAGATGCTTACCGTCTGGTTTTTAACACAGCAGGTCCAACCAGTTCAAGGCCTCTGTGAGTCTGTTCCAAGTGTGTGTGTGTGTGTGTGTGTGTGTATGTGAGTTATTTAATACCTTTTTTTTCTTTCTTTCTTTCTTTCACAAAACTGGCTTTAATTAGCCTGCATGAATGGGTTAGTGTTACTGAACATGTGTGTACACCTGAGGATTCTTGTTTGTTTTGTTCTTGTTTTCACGGTGCACTTTTGGGCAGCATGTTAGCTCAGCGGTCAACCGTCGCCTCAGGTACTCCGGCTTCCACTTCCACGTCCAAGAAAAGGCATAATTATGACAAGCAAATGGTGCTCATTAATGGTTATTACTTACCTTAGATAACTATACATGTGTAATCATTTGCACAACCAGATATTAGCGCATGTTGACTTGCTCTTCTTGCACTGCAGGAAAGTTATCACCAACATCTCAGCACACTTTTCTAAATACGCTCAAACCCTGGAGCATCTCACCTCAGGGATGGGATCTGACAGCAGGGTGTAGAGCTTTTCGTGGGCGCTGTCCCGAACTCCACACCAGCGGGCAGGGTCGAAGTTCTGCCAGATGCGGCCCAGGCAAATGGCCACCCACTGACGGAGCAGAGGGTGGGGGTCTGACAGCTGCTCCAGGCAGTTGGCTATTAGGTTGCCCTGCAGGCAGGCCTCCTGGTCGGGGGAGAGGAGAGTGAGAGGAGAGGGGTGATGCAAACTGATGAGCGTGAGAGATCTACAGTTGTTCAGATGCACACTTTGTACTTTTTAGGTTTATGTTAAAGGGGAGATATCTTAGGAGAACATCCAAGAATTGTACGATCTAAAGGATTGTGAGGTTTGAAGAAACAATATACACACATGTATAAGACATAATTTCATGGGTTCGCAATGATTAAAATCCCCAACTTTGTTGCCCAACTTTGAGCAGCAGACACAGGGCTCGGCATGGTGGCAGTCAACACTGACCTGCCGGGTTTTTTTTTTTTAAACAAAATGGAAATACATGCTTTATACATCAGTTTTAACCCTCTTAAGCAGCACAGGGGTCCCAGGCTGGCAGTAGACTTGTACCTCATTAGCCAGGTAATCACGACTAACCTGTAACCTCACAGTGGGTGATGGACAAAAAGATTAAGAAGCTGTGCAGCAGTATGACTTATTCTTTGAACCCCTCTTCAAATCCTCTCTTGTGAAGAAACAGTAATTGGTCCATCAAAGTTTGAGGCAGTCTCAGGTATAATGGAAAATCTGGTATCCTCATTACACAATCTTTTTAAAAACTTTCATTTCGATTGATTTATTTTGAGCAGAGCGTTAACAACTATTCTTCTCTCTTGCTTTTGGTCGCATTTGTGTTTTTTCTTTTCATGTGGTGCAACAAGTACAGCCTGAAGATTGACTGTTGAGGATGCTCAACTTCGTCAAAAGTTAGAAAATGTCAAAAATGACAAACATATGTACAGGCTTGATGTGACGGCCTGGGAACCAAACTAATTTGCCAGGCTCATTCGTAGTTTATTCACTCTGGCAGACAGGTGTAGCCCCCCCCTCCCACTCAGACAGACCTGACCGGTGTCGGTCCAGACCACACAACCATTTACAATATTAGTTGGGGCGGGGTTAGGTCTGTCCCACACAACTCAACAGGCTGAAAAAACTCAGGCAATCTAGGCATTTTTGATGAAATATGAATCAAAATTCTCTTTCTGTTTTTAACTTCAAAAGCTTTTTAGTAACACATCATGTTTTTTTTCCACTCTGGATTGGCTTGGATCACGTTTGTTGCTTTGGGGTTGCTCTGGTTTTTGACATATACAAGTGTGCCTGGAAGCATTCTGGTCAGAGCCTGTCGATAATGCCCCTTGGAAGCCAAAAAATGAACTAACAGGTAGCAGTCTGGCACACCAGGCTACCTGTGTGAAATACCAGTGCTACAGTGGCTCATGTGGTAAAGTCAGTGTGTACAGATTTGTGTTTAGAGCACTAATTTCATCAGAGCCATGTTGTATTCACAACCCTGCTGCTCTCAGTTTCTCTTTTTACCAGAAATTCCATTTTGGCAGCTGTTGTTAAGGGGGATCACCACCACACACTCTCATCAAGTGAGAAAGGGAACAAACTGAAAGGATTTAAGAGGCGATGCATCACATACATGATATTGCATTAGTGACTTGATTTCAATATTTCATTTTTAATATCACAGTTATTGTCAGAATCCTTAGTGACAGTTGGTTTGAAGCAAAGTAAATGTTCATCATATCAAAGCTAACAATCTCCATTAGCTGAGGAGAGGTCAAAGTCAGAGAGAAGGTGGTGTTTTGACTCCCTGTCTGATAAGCTGTATATTCAAGAAACACAATCCTTGAAGTAGGAATGTTAAATTATTATTTTTGTTCATAATCTGTGTTTTGCTATTTCAATGTATTGCTCAAAAATGAAATACATCAGGTCTCTGTGAGTCTCACCTGCCTCTGAAATGTTATTTTACCAACAGGGCAACAGCAACTGTCCCACTAATGACAATTTGGTCAGACAAGGAAATATTCATCAACCAACCGTCTGACTGACCAGAAGGGGTCAGTCCTACTTAAAAACTGAAAATGACAGTCAGTCAGGTTTACTCTGCAGTTGCTGTAAGTAAAGGCATGTGTGGTAACCAAGAATTTACAGTAAATGTGTCATCTTTATGTGACAACACATCAGTGTGTCCATGCTCAGCCCTCTAATGATCCCCAGCCTCAGCTGTTCCTTGCAAACATCAAAGCCTTTAACACAAAACCTCATATCAACATGAACCACAACACACAGCACCCATTCACTGTTTTCCACAGAATGAGGCATTTTTACAACAAATCTTTTAGCAGCAGTGACACAGTGTTCCTCATCTCGTCACCCTCTACTTTCTTCAAGTGCCTCAGATTGCTAGTGCGTTGTTCCCCAACCTCTGATCGAGCCCCGCAGCTGAACCTTGGGAGCTAGAAAATTAAGATACCAGTGCTTGCTGACATGTTTGCAACAGCGATAGTGCAGTAATGAGCGCTGTTGTTGAAAGTAAAAGGGATAAATAATGGAGATGTGGAGCAGGCAGAGAGACTCTCTGTAATGTTGGGGATCATCTATTATTTATAGGCCTGAGAGAGAGGCAGGGCATTAAGGAACTGTGGTATGGATGAAGAATGGGTGTTTCTGAGCTTGAGAGCACGTATAGCTTTTATGATTTGTCACATTTATATAATGTTGAGAAAGAGAAGTACTGTGAGGTTGTAAAGAAAAAAAATGAACGAGTCAAATAACATTAACAACTAGAAAAATAACGGCAAAGAGCAGGAGAGAGGAAGCAAAAAGGAGTGATGGTATAATATTTCTTTGTGGAGGAGTGTGTCAGCGACTCTGTGTGTGGGTGTGTGTTCTCCATGAAATGATGAGCTACATCATCCCAAAAATCGCACCCTCGGACGCTTGATCAGCGTCAAACATACAAGGCTTCTGGGATTGAACACCTGAGGCCAGGAGCAGGCTGAGGTGACACTTGGAGTGATAAAGCGTCACCATGGAGAAGGCTAGGACGGAGACAGAGATTATAGAGGTGACAAAACTGTCACATTACCAATATCTTCCAGAACTACACAATGGGCAATAGAGTTATCTCTCAAAATGACGGCTGGCCCAAAACAACCCGCTGAGGTTCTGGTGAGGGAAGTAAATGAATGATTCCGAATGTTCTCCCTTCAGGCTTTTGGCAAGGAAACGGACAGCAGTGCGGAAAAACACACATATCCAAACTTGTTCACACACACACACACACACACACACACACATACCTGCCCTGTGTTGTAGCTGTTGACTATAACAGCCAGTATAAACACGGCCATGGTTCGATGCTCAGCCTGTAACAAAGAAAAACAAAAAAGAAAAAAAAAGAACCCTTGAACTCTTGTTTATGTCACTGAAACTTTCATTCTGTGATGCTTCTCTTTAAAACTCTAGCAAGTTAACAAAATGAAAAAAAGAGGGTGTAGTTCTTAATATTAAAAGTTGCAATCAAAAACATCCCAGACTGCTCCTGTTGTGCATGTAATCAGCCTGTAGCAGGTGCAGGCAAAAACTTTCATGGATATGTATTTGAAGCCACATTGCATCCACCATCATCAGCACTTGATGTGTTTTTAATTCCATGAAAGACCTAAACTTTGACTCTATGAGTAGAAATCAGTGACCAAAGTTCATTTTTTGAGGAAGAGGAAGAAAGTGTGGTGGTTGGGCGAACACAACTATCAATCTATACTACTGCACTGCTGGTGCTGTCATGTTGGAGAACCCAGTTGCCTTGTACCACTGTTAGGGTCCTTTGTGCTAAATGTTCTCAAAACATCACAGCAGTACTTGGTATCATCAGTCTGACCCTCGAGGACGGATTCCCGGTGCACAACCTCTCAAATTTCACAGAGAACCATTAGCATGCCCCTGACCTGACACAAGTCTTGGTGTCTGCGGGCTCTTGGAGTGCAGACTACTGGGCCGTAGCCACAGATCCACTGCTCGCAGGCTCAGACAAAGTCGAGAGTCAGGAAATTGCAAATGTGCCAGTATCAGTGGTCACAGAAACCAGTGTAACTTAGATGCTGATGATGATCAAGCAATGTGCACACTGTCTGTACACAACAGAAACAGTCTCAGAAGCTTTTGACTGCATGTCGTATGCTTAAAGAAAATCCAACTTGGTGACTGTTTTCACAAATGTACAAAAAAAAAAAAAGGTTTTGTAGATTCTCACTGGCATGTAACTGTCAGCCAACACAGACAGGAAGTACTTGTGTCCGTTGTCTTTCACCAGGTCAGCTTGACATGACTGTACAGACAGACAGACAGACAGAGAGGGGGGGGGTTAGAGAAAGAGAGAGAGAGGGGAAAATGGTTCACTTTAGTGCAGATTTAATTTAATGTCACCATCATACAACATTCCCAGCAGGCCTGTCATTTGTCCATTCTGGCCACAGAAGAACCTCTGATGAGTTATTTATTAAAATGTTTTATGTCAGCATGTAATAATACAGACATTTATTATCTATGATTTCTGAACTATTTATTTTATTTCAAAATAATGTGATTTACTACTGTATGCATGAGGATTTACTAATGTTTTCACTCTGCTGCAATGTGAACCATAACTTGCAGTTAATGGTCTAGATTAAAGTGACTGTTCAAAACTTTGGCAAAAAAAAGGACCCAGTAGAACGCTTTTTTCTGTTTTATTGCAGTAATTTGAAACAGATTACTTTTACCAAAATGAAGCAATATTTCATCATGTGAAAAACAAAAAGTCTTGCACTGATTAAACTGTGGCGGCTTTGCCAATTTTCGACTCGCTTTCGAATCAAACCAACCAAAAACTAACAGAATTTTTAATTTGTCAAAATGTCTGACCCAAGTATATTGCTTTAATATAATTAAAGACTTAAAAACACCCTGCAGTTATACCAGGTGCTTCAGCATGGCTGTTCTTTCAGTCAATTAGAACCGTCAGTGGAAAAAAAAAAGAAAAAGAAGCCATATCAAGGCTCCCAATATCATTATGCACTGTCACACTAAACACACTACATTTGACTCTTTTATTTCTGCCTGATCAAACACCTTTTCCTTCATCCCTTCACTTAGCCAGCTTGTGTTATAGACACAATTCATATCATCTCAATAACCTGGTAACATAGCAAAGCAGAAAAAAAGAACATATTAAAGAAAAGATGAGGCAGTTTGTGATTGTTTTAATAACTCACACTGTCCACTGCGAGGATTTTAGCCCAGATGAAAACCAGCAGTGGTCGCAGCTCTCTGGCTGAACTCTGAAGCAGCTTTAACACGTAGGGGAAGATCCCCACTGACAGGGCCCGGATACACACACACACAAACACAAACACACACACAAACACACACACAAAGAACATTGGTGTTTACAGAGCACTGTTGATATTGCTGTTAGGATCCAGGCCTCGCTGCTGAATGTGTTTGCTCAAGTCTGACTGCCTCCACACACCTGCAGTCTGATATGCAAACACTGAAAAAGGAGTGAAATGGAGCTGAGATGAGGCTGGGATGAGTGTTTCTAAGTCTGACATTACTTCAAAAATCTCTCCTTTGTTTCTGCTTTGTCAATCCCATGAGTTTACTTGCCATTCAGTATTCTCTCAAGTTGCACTGTGAGTGACAGCACAATGTATTAGAGGGCCGGAACTGGCCTGATGATGCTGTACAATTAAATAAACCACACATTATTCTTTTGTCTATTTTATAAGTATTGAAAAGAAGATAATAGTATTGGAGTTGTTCTGGCTTAGCAGTTCAAAGGTAAGCTGCAGCAAAATACTTTCTCTCAAGCAGGAGATGCTGTTTGTTTACAAAGCATTTTTTAGTCTGCAAGCTAGCTGAGTGTAAAGTGTCAACCATAGAAAACATGCCCCATAAAACACAACGGCTCTTTTAAAAAGATTTGTTTGTTTAGCTTTCTCACAATAGGAAAACACTTTTTCAGGTTCTTTTTCTGAGAGTTTAGTGTTGAGCTACAGCAGAGAAACAACTTCTTCCAGCCCAGCATAAAAACACAGAGTGAAGTCCATGGATCATCCACAGTGATGGGGCACAGTTTCTGGAAAGATAAGCTGCTGTTGTGATACACAAACAAAATATCATTCACCTTTATTCTGTAAGTTTTTAAAGCAGAAATCTCCAAGACAGATATCTAGAAACTTCAGCTCATAAAACTTAAACTACCTGCAGACTGACACCACTGAATAGCTTTGTGATTGTGATTCAAGGTTGCTGCCGCTTGGCGTAAACAGTATTCAGCTGTTAAGGACAGCCAGGTGTGCAAAATTCTCTAATAAATAATAAATTCGATCTTTAACAATTCCTTGTCTCGTTAGTCTTAAGTGTGGACAGTCCGTAAAAAAACTAAACCATTATATTTAAAACAGCCACACTGTCTGAACTCACCAGACTGACAGCCCAGGGACCCAGATCCAGAAACCGTCCGAGCAGGTCTAGAGCTCGCAGCCGATGCACCTGACTGAGAAGTACCTGAGAGAGAGCAGAGGTCAGAGGTCAACTGTGCTGCCTCCAAGCCAAGAGGAAGCCTGAGATTAAAGGAAGAGGAAGAGGAAGAGGATGAGGAGTGAGAACAGCAGGAGAAATGGCAGAGAGGATGATGGGGCGGAATGAAACAGGTGGCTCTCCCACCACTACTGCACCAGGCTCCACTTGTTCACACTGTGTGTGTGTGTGTGTGTGTGTGTGTGTGTGTGTGTGTGTGACTGCTTGAAAAAGTAGACGTGTGGGCACTTGGGTGCGTCCTCTTGGCTTGCTTTTCTCTTTGCTTCTTAAGGAGATAACCATTTTAGGAGAACACCTATTGTTTGTGTGTGTGCATTTTAGTTTCTGTGTATGTAAACATGCAAAGTAACACTGATGCCTTTCGTGATCACGATGCAGTACGTTTGGTTGAGAAGAACTATTTTAAGGAGGCATATGGGATGTGCTAAAAATGCATATGCATATGTGTTGTGTTTAGTTTATGCTGCATTAGGCACGATGCAGCATGGAGTCTCTGGACACCGGTCCAACCCCATGTGACTGTCCCACCGTGTGTGTGGGAACAAGCATATGGAGCAGCACAGGTCCATGCAAACTCATACACACGCCACACACACGCACACACACACACACACAGACACATCCACCAACACTTAATATATTATTAGCGTTTTCCATGACTTCAACCTGGTGAGCGTGACCACGCTAACAGAAGGAGGCCGGGGGAAGACCGGTTCAGGGTTACCTCCAGCTCCAAGGAAGAGCGTGGGAACATGAACACTTGTGTGTACGTGTGTGTGTGTGTGTGTGTGTGTGTGTGTGATATGTAGGTGTGTGTTCTCTAAGAATAAGAGAAGCCAGCAAGCAATAAATCAATCTCACCCTTTCCTGATTCGAGTGTCTCTTTGTCACGATTCATGCTCTTAACCTGATTTGACTCAGTTGTCACT
>JAUZTA010000024.1:25218918-25233845 GCA_034780835.1 Ctenochaetus striatus
CTTTTTTTTCTCGCAGCAAATTGAGCTCTAGGCCTTGATGGGGCTTTTTCCTCTCAGTTAGCACAAGTTAGGGCTTGAGTCATAGTCCCTGTAGATGCACTGCTATGTAATGTGATGCTGAGCGAGTGACACAGAGTTCACTCTGTCTGAGCCTCTTTTCTGCCTCTTAAACAGCTTTTCCCATTAGCTGGAAGCAGTATAATAGAGTTGCTCTCCGGGTCAACCAGCATTGCACAGTGTTGAAGGTACAGTATGTGGCTAAAAAAGCTGTCTGATTTGAAAACCAGGAGGTACATTTTGGCAGGCGGTACATTTGCTCGATCGATTGCTCCATCGGTTGGTAATAGTTCAAGCTAAATGGAAGAATTCAAAAATTCGGCGGCTGGTGTGGCAAGCAAAGTATTTGGCCTTCCAGCAAAAAATGTTTACAATGTAAAACAGACATTACTGCATTATTAAGAGCAGGTGTTACTCATTTTACAAGGTTTTGGAGCCATATTGTGTCTAATATTGGAGAAATTAAATGTGAAATTCAGATTGATGGTGTACACTCTGGCTATACAAATAAATATTCAACAGATTTGAATCACGGACCTAGTTTGTATTATCATGTAAGTATCTAAATTACAACAGGCAAACCTATATTGTTACTTTTTTTGATTTTTCTACAAGAATGAAGACAATAAAACATTAAGAAAGTGGCATGCTCATTTGAGATGAGGATGTCAGTGTAGTATTTTGTGGGGCTTGATCAATAAGCTAATCTTCTGGTCCGATATTATCATGACACTAAGATGCCGATTAAATAAGTGTAGAGATTCTACAGGTTTTGCAATTTGACACTATATGCACTGATTCCATGTCCAGCTTTTGGTAAAACCTCTCTGTAATGTTGGTATAATCCAGTCTCGTTTGATTTCGATTAATGTGATTATATAAGCTACTTGCTCTGTTTTTTAGACCCAGTATTACTTTATGCATTTGGTTTCATTTATCCGTTTGCTCTCTTTAGTAATATTGCATATTTCTTTTTAAAATGACATAAAAAGTTAATCGCACCAAGAATAAATTCATCAAGACCTTCATCAGTTCAGTGCAGAGCTCTGAGCTGATGATGATCTCAGCCTCTTCCCACTCATTTTGTTTCATGGTGGATTCTTGGGTCATCTGAAGGTATTAAAATCAATGTGAAAGCACACGATTTAGAACATTTTACGAAACGTCTTTATATTTTCCTGTAATAACCTGAATTACCTGAGAGGCCAAAAAACTTTTTAAGCCTACCGTACAATCAAAATGTTTCTCACAAAATGTATTTTTTTAGGTTTTTTAAGTTGAGGTACAGGGATTGCAGTCTTTGCAGAAATTTGCCAATAAAAAAAATCCATCCCTGCTGGTGTTTATGTAATCCTACGGCAAGGAAACAAGCAGATAGAGCAGTCTAATCCTCGAAGACACGCTCACAGGGAGGAGGCTGCTGCACCATTTGAGATGACAGCGTTAACTTGCATGATGCCTGCCAATACGGATGAGTAACTCATCACCAAAACCTGCGTGTGTGTGCGTGTGTGTTTGTGTGTGCGTGGTGCGTGAGATGAGGGGACAGGGGACAGAGGAGTGTGAGGGACCAGTTGGCAGCTGACTAAGCTCTTTTTCCTGTTGCCTGCAGAGCGGTGCAGCAAAGCACACTCTCAAACACACATATAAAACAGACACACTCCCACACTGAAACTGCCCACAGGGGAGCAATCAGCCTTGGGTTTATCTGCTCTCCCCCTTCCTCTCCCCTATCCTGCTCCATTTGAATAACAATTGCTGTTTGTGTTCGCACCCCAACATCGATCAACGATCCCCCAAACTGCTTAATTCATCCCCACCCCCCACCTCAGCCATGCTGATCCAAACTTTTATTTTCTACTTGCCTTTTATCTTTGGCTGTTCCTTTTTTTTATCGCTCCCTTATTCTTGTTTCCTATACTCTTAAAGCACCACTATGTCATTCTGCGGCCCCCCTAAATACTGCATGTGCTGCTGTGAAACAAAGTGCTACTCCCAAATTCTTTGGCGGTAAATAGTGCAAAACACCCTCAATCTAAAATAATGGGCTGCTATGAGTGAGAAAGAAAGACCATTGCTTATGTGTGAAGAGCAAGGAGCAGTGTTCTTTACAATAAGTGATGCCAGGGTGTTACACAACAAGTCTCTCCTCCAGGCAAAGAGAGTGAGAGTGTTTTTTTTTTTTTTCTGAACATGAGTGAGATAATGAGTGGGAGACATGGAGGGAGGCATTTATAGAAGACCAAGGAGAGAAACAAAAGCTGGTGGGAGAAGTGTTTGTATAACTAAAGAGAGATGGATGATGGGATAATGTCTCTTACACACTAGAGGAGCATGTTAAGTCAATAGACAACAGGGAGGCTTTTGAGACCTCTGCGTGTCTGTATACAATCACAGTAACAAGAAAACACAGAGTTTGAATCAGCAACATTGTAGATAATGTTAAACACGACAAGACTCTGTCTCAAGCTGTGTGAATAAAGAGGACACACACTTAAGCTGCAAGAGTCTGTGGATAAATAGTTGAGATAAACTGTGTGATGACTACTATAGTTGCTTTTTTTTTGGTGGCGCTACTGCTTTTGACCAAAAGGTTTCTTAATATCATTCAGGGAAAAAGTGTTATCCTGTTCCTTTCATTGAAAGGTGGGGGTCATGCATGTGTGTGGGTGGATGAAGCAATAGCAGTGCCATAGCTCCACATACAAATTGTCTGGTGTCTCTCTGTACCGCATTCGGGTCAAACATGGCCGCTGTCGGTGAAGACGCCGCTGTTAGATGGTGAGCAGTACATTTAGCAACACCAGCAACGGTTAACGTATAATAAACAACTGAGACCCACAAGCATGGAAATTCTAATTAGCATGAACACAAGGTATACATATGCTAATGGGCAGAAGCAAATAAAAACACCCACACGTTTTGGCTCAACAGCATTTCATTTGTTCCATTACGTCTCTCTGTTTTCTCAGACAAATGTGGTTAAACTATAAAGGAAAATGTCTCTTTTGTCCTCTTTTTACATGAACTGATCAGTGGTTGTCAATGAGAAATCAAGCTCAACATCTGAGGTCTGAAGGACCATGATGCACCTGACAGTAACACTCAGATATGTACGTGCAGGTGTAGAAACATCAATCCTACAAGGTTTGTAGGTTTTTCTGCTAAATAAAAGCAAACTCCTCAACAGACCTACACAGTTACAGGTTTTGACATTTTTTGAAAGAACCTGTGTTTGCTTTTTTATTGGGACTTTGATTAATGGACGAAAGCCATCCCTTTAAATCCAGTAAAGAGACTTATAGCCTAGCCTAGCTTACAACAGCTTCCAAGGCAAGAAGAACATTATGTTTAGTTAAACTGAACATGTCTTAGATCAAAACCGACTGAAACATGAAGCTGAAATTGATCTTAATCTTCTCTGGTCATGGTGAATCTGAAAGCCAACAAACACCTTTCTGGTATCCTCTTAACTTCTCCAGCACAGTCACACAGTAGTAATAAAGTAACTTCTTTCTTTGGTAAAATGTGATCTTTTTTCCCAACTGCTTATGGTAATGAGAAAAACTTACAGAGCCAAAAAAAAAAGAGTCAAAAAAACAAAACACTTAGTATGTTGCTACTAGCTGTTTAAAACTGTATCAAAGTGTTTTAGCGAGCAGTTTTTATTTTAAAAATGAGTCTCTAACTTTGGTCAAACTTTTTTTGGGCCCCTAAGCAAATTTATAAGAGCAAGTTGATCACATTTTCTCATCTCTGCATGGCTTTCTAAAAGTGATCAAACTCATAAAATAGTCATAAAATATACATACCATACACTCAATAACACTGTCTGTCTCTTGTGAAATCAAAGTATTTCTCGGTTAGAAAGTCTGTTCATCCCTCAGTGTGTGTGAACAAATAGCAAAGCTTTGTGGATGACTGGTTCTTGTCCTTTTGCCTTCTGCTCTACAAACCAAAAGGACATCTGTGCATCTGAGAGCATGAAGCTCTGTTAGTTTTCTGTTTGTGTGTGTCTTACCACATGGCATGCATGTACGTAGGGGGGAGCCGAGGACTGCTGACTGGTGTGCAGTTGTATGATCTCATTATCCTCTCTGCTAACAGGAAATTGCGGAACAAGCTGGCCACCAGCAGGTCCTGACGAAACAGCTTCTGGAATAAATCTAAAGACAGAGGGACAGAAGAGAAAATATCCATCAAGTGGGGGCCAGACGTGGGGAGGTGAATGCATTAAAGGCACAATCAGTAGTATTTTCCTTATAAAAACAAAATATAGACCACTAAATTAAACCAGCTGAATCATCACTTACATGTCATTATATATGTGAGGTAGTGACTCTGTCTGCAGAGCCCCTGCCCTCTGCCTCTATTCTGATGTGCTGTTTTAGTTGGGACGTTTCTGCGTGGAGAGTGGGTGTGTTTTCCCCAGCCACTGACAGCACAGGAGAGGCTGGGAGTGGATGAAATATAGCGACTAGATGCCATTCAGACTGGAGAAAGTTCTTTTTACATGTTTTGGCATTCAGTCACAGGCCTGCAAGTTGGTATATAGCGGCCAACAGCTGTTGCACGTTTCTAGAGTCGCTGCTGAGGTTGCCACAGTGAATAAATTTTCTCAGCGACTAATGTTGCTAAGCTTGTGACACCACCAGTAATCTCTTGGTACACCGGCTTTCTATATGAGAGCCCAGTGTTAAAATACTGCTAATGCAAACATTTCCTACAGCTGCAGCTTCACATTAAAAGCATCTGACTTTTATATTGAGGCAGGCTAGTAACAGGTCAGTCTGTTAGCCTAGCTGGCTTCGATCACCAAAAACATGTTTATGGAGCAAAACAGTGGTCACTTTCAGCATTTGTCGATAGCAGATCAATTGTAAAAATGTCTAGAAGCAATTTTTTTAGTGTCTATGTAAGTAATGGAACAAGAAGGAGCTGTTAAAGAGCTGAACTTGAGAGCTGAGGTGAAAAACACCTTTCATTTAAGTTTTTAAGTTCTCAAGTATGATAAATATTGTACAGTAGGTGCTTTTGTGTTTCCCTTTGACAACTAATCCCCTGCCATCATCACTGCTGGTCAAAGCTCCTTACTCTCAGTCATATTATCAGTGAAATGTCACAGTGTCTAGCAACTCTGTGCTGCTGCTGAGCTGCTGGCCTTGCTGCTGCTGCTGCTGGAAAGAGAGGCCTGCAGCAGGATGTAAATGGACCGTCCGTCCAACAGAATTTATTCTTGAACAGGCAAAAAATAGAGGGGCCAGTGGGCATGTGATGTGATTGGTGTATGCCCCACTGCCATGTTACACCAGGAACACGGACTACAATGGCAGCTGACATGTAAGAATGTGGTTCTGCATGTGGTTGCTGAGTGGGTGGGGGTGATCATGCAACCACTGTCAGGGGCAACGGGCGTGCTCTTCTGGAGTCCAGGAGGAGGGGCCCATGTTGAATGTTGTGTTTACAAACCACAATGAATGATGCTACTGACGATACTTTTAAATGAACACAAAGACGGGAGTAGAAATGGGGGAAATGGAGCAATGAAGGAGTGGATGAAAATCAAACTGGTCAAAAGACTGATGCTCCATTAGAGCAAAGTGACCACTTCAGAGAAAAAGGGCAGCTTGTGTGGGTGCTTACAGAATATAGAAGACAATGATGCAGACTTCAGTGGTGAGTTGCAGTCACACTGCAATCAGGCCATTAATGCATTCACTAATTCATTTGAATGGGGCCAGGCCAATCCCATGCCAATCTCTGGTTATGACTCGGAGTCCCTTGTTTGTGTGCGCCTGTTTATGTTTGTGTCGCAGATATTATATGAGAGACAGAGTTGGAAAACTCTATTCCCTGCTGTTAAAATGTTGAGCTGTTCGTGCAACTCCGTGTGTGTTTGTGTGCGAGTGTGTTCCCTGAGAAGGTTTGTGGCGTGTGTGAATGAGATTAGGTGTGCAGTGTCTTCATTACAGGGATTCTCTCTGATGTGGGCTGCTTCATTAACAGCCGAGCCCCGGGGCTTTAAAAGGCTTCAGCAGCCATCAGCATTGTCACATTGCTATTCTAGCTGGGATACAGTTAGTCTCAGGAGAGTCTGAGTGGGCCTGTGTGTGTGTGTTTGTGCGCGCGCATGTGTGTGTGTGTCTCTGTTGATGTGTGTTGCATATTAGAGACAGGCAAGTACCGCATACAGAAATTGAATGCATGTCAAAAAAATAAGACTTTGTTAATATTTTCATCAAGCCAAGCTGAGCCCATGGGTAATGGGTAGGTGCTGTGTGTGTGTGTGTGTGTGTGTGTGAGTGTGCATATGCGGTGTGTGTGTGTGTGTGCATTTCTGCTGTCACCATACAGAGTTTTGCTTGAGTTTGTATTTGCGTGCATACTAGCTTTTATGGCCTCCAAATTATGGTCAAAGCAATGTCCCCAATTACTGCGCTAGATATTCTGAACACAATTAATCTCCATTTAAGGAGAAAAACCTGCACTTACGGTGCTTCTGGCATCTTTTATCAACACCTTCCCTTTTTTCCACCACTGGGGATGTTCTCAAGGTTTAAGTATTGCTGATGCTTTACTGCTGTACTGGTTTTATTAGGTGCCCTAATTTGGCCGATATAGGTCACATCATTTTTCATCATTTGTAAAGTTGACAAGTTCAAATAAAAGTTTAAATTTTTTAACAGTTTCACTACTTAAGTATACCATTAGCTGTTTCCACAAGTTTAACTTTTTTTCCCCACCTTACTTGTTTTTCTGCTTTATAGGACTATTCAAGTTTACTGCATCTTGGATTCTATTTTCATAGTTTTGTTACAGTTGCTAAGCTATTATTGGAAATGGCTGCTTGGGGTTTAGCAAATGGTCGGTTGGCTAACTATTCGTGTTTCTGTTTTTTGACCCTCTGAACAATTTTTGAACTTCTTACAAATATTTTGTTAAGTACAACGTTACATGATTAAAATGCTGGCCAACACTATAAAAATAACATCTCAGTTACGACAAACTGGTGCTAACATGCCCAACTGTGAACGATAAAATGGTAAAATTTGATGAAAATGTGTAACAGTGCATCCCCAATGTGTGTCTCTGTATGTTAATCCTCACCTCTAGGTAGCACATTCCAGGCGATTGTGTCCGTGATGGCTGTAAAGATCCAGTTAAGCTCTCCTAGGGGAGTGCGTCTGTCGTTGAGTCTGCCAGGAATCCTGCACCACACATAACATAACACAGATGGCACTTTGTCAGCCGTGCTTACTGTATGCCACAAATCTGACCCAAAGCACAATGTTGGAACTGCTCTGCTGTATTACCACAACACATCTGAAGAAATTTACATTTACAGGCTCTTACTCAGACAGACTAACAATGAGTGTAAGTTTGAATATTCATGTGTGCTTACAAACATGTTGGCACAAGCGGTACTGTAGTCAAAGAGATGAACACAGAGAGCAACACCAGGCAAAAGCCAAACAATGGAGCGTTTTCTATAAAAGTACATGTTTTTACTGGTCTGTCTCCACAGAATGAAGCACATGAGAATTCATTTGTAAGCTGATTTGACCTGCATCTGGTTGTAATGAAGGTGATCAGCATGTGCTGAACTACAGAGGACCTCCTCTGATGCTATTTACTCGTACTCTCAGTTTTTATGAGAGTAAATCTAAGAATACAGGAGAAAAAAAGCACTATTTCACACAAAGGCCACAAGTTTGTGTAAAGGCATTTTTGAAATTGTTACACAAAACAAACACTCAACTCTGTCTAGCAATTATATTTACCATTTTCCTCTATAAATATTTTTTTGTTGGAAAGTCTAATACACTTTTTTTTTTAAATTTTAGTTTTGATCACCTGCAAACTAACCACTATTGTCTCTTTTGCAACAGGGTTATCTGGTAAATCCTCTTCTCATATAAATGATTCAAAATCCTAAAGTTCCTCTTCAGACAGGTTTAAATGTACAGCAAGTACCTGCTATGATTATTATTTTCTGTTACATAGTTTTCTACATGAAAAACATCTTAAAATAACTTTTATACATGTTAATGGCAGTTAAACATTAAATTAGGAACGCTCAGTCGAAAAGTCTTTTAGTTGCTATGTTACAGTCATTTGATACAAAAATGCATGTAACTCCTTTTTAAATGTATTAATTTCAATTGGAACTAAATGATGCACACAAAACAGAAACATACAGTGGGTGTTTGGGGTCATGAATGTGGATGCAATTTAATAAAGTCAAAAGCTGGATGTGAAAAATGCTCAATTTAAGATAGAAGAGAGAGAAGATGGAAGACATTGAGGACGAGACAGTTTCCTGTCATATCAACAAAATGCTGTTACAGCTGTTATGATTAGCCATCTGCTGGCATGTCTAACGCTTGGAATTACATGTACCAGCAAGAATGATTCAAGTGTGGGTTTCCCTGTCCTAGCAGCAGGTGCAAACAAAGCTAGCACAGAGCCAGAAAATGTCAGTCAAGAACAGTTTGTACACACACTAACAATCCAGAGACAAGGTCTTATCAGGCATTGTAGGTGGTACAAAGGTGTGTGGGACCATTAAACAAGACTCCATCGATCAGTGCTGCCACAGCAACCCCTTAAGTCAATCTTTTCCCTCTGCTTGTTTTTTTTCTTTTACTAATTCTTCACTGGGTCGAAACAGAACCGGCCATAGTCAGTCAGATACTTGTGATGTTGCTGCCAGCTATCATGTTCAATGGACAGTCTTCATCACCCGCATCAATACTCTATATTTTCTAATAATGTGTGATTATGAACACCATTTGCATGCCTGATTTGTAAACTGACTGAACTAAACCAGACTTTACTAAATTCTATTTGAGGATTTAAATTCTTCCTCACTCTTGTGAAGAGTTTTCAGTTACTTACAAAAAGTTTCTCACATTCAGTCGCACCTGAGAATTTCAAGTATTCAAACATTACAGTACAATATCCACACAGCTATGTATTTATAATATGTATTAGAGGTCCTGCAGACTGAACTGCAGATTCTAATTATTCCACTTTTCCTTCCATATAAACACAATGGAAATGCAAGCAGGAATATCTCTTCCAAATAGCCTGTAAATGAAAAAAAGTAAAACAGTGCAAGAAGCAAATGGGAATGAGAGCAAACATTAGCTGCTTTTCAGATTTTAGATATTTTAGTTAAAATGAGCAAAAGAATCATTTGTGCTCAAGTACAGAAAAAAGGAGGCACATTAAGGCAAAATGAATTTGACAAAAAATTAAGATAAACAAGGAAAAAAATATTTAGGCTCTCATACAAATCCAATCCTTACATCTCATAATGCAAAATAGAGGCAAGCATGTATTTTTATGTTGAACAGACTAGAAAAGAAGAGACCACTGAAGACTGGGAAGTCATTTATTTCATTGTCTGTGAGGAGGGATTCTCTGGTCCCAGTAGATCATTGTGTGCTCACTCACTCCCTTTACCTTACAAACAAAGTCAAAATGCTGCGTCACACCTAGAGGTCATCCTCTGAAACCGAGTTGTCCCTGACTGAAGTTGACAAAAGCTAGAGGAAACTACTAAGATAAATCCATGAAGGTGCGCACCGCCCTGTGCTTTCCACTGTGGTTCTATAATCATTGGTTGGTGCAAAGGAGCATGTCACATGCATATCTCTGTCTTGAGATAGAAGTGTGAAATATAGTCATAAACATCATCTGTCTTTACGATGCCATGCTATTAGAGACACATAACTGACCAATTGCTGATTCTTTGGAAAGATCTCACAACATATAATGTTAATCAAAGCCTAGCAGCTGCCACAAAAAAATCAATCAGCATCCAAACAATCAGCCTCGAACCAAACACAGTGCCTAACCTTTCTCTGCCCTTAAACTCCCATTTCCACCTCTAAGTGACAAATAATATCAGCTTTGAAGCTCCTGGCAAGTATAAGCAGGCCGTAGAGCCATAAAGGCTGGCTGGCTCCTGAGCACTTTGAGTGCTTGCCAAAAGTGTTCAGCAAGTCAGCACCAAGGATGAACACTCAGCAGTTCATATTCTTGCTCAGTATCCAGTGTGATACACTTGAGGAGTGAAAAGGACACCATATTGGTGAACTGATGGACTGATGGATGAAAAAAATGTTGAACAAGCTGGAAAAATGCCCACGTAGTTGTTTTGGCTTGTGCCATCCAGGAAAATTCTTGCACTTTATAGATACTGTTTGTTTTGACCATTTTAGTCATGGTGTGTTGTGTCATTTCTCTCTCTCACACACACACACACACACACACACACCATGACCAAAGAGGGCTGCAGCAAATTTAGCACGCACAACTCCCAAAAAATCCTGCATACTTAAGGTATTTGTTCTATAGTGATAAGCTATGCTACATCACATCAGATCAAACATAGTGTTTAGTTTACAAAGAGCCCAGTGAAACAGAGATTTTTCTATCTAAGTTACCCAGCAGGAGTCAATAAAAATCTGCTGAGGCTTTAGAGTTCTTCTGGCTGTGCTGGTTCAGGGGTTGAAGGACAAAGCTCCAATTGAGTCGAAGACTTCGGGGGTGTTTCATGATTAACACTGAAGGACTTTTGTGTTTGACAGTTTTTCACTTACTTATGCACTAGTTATTTTCACATTTTGTAGAAGCACTCAGTCAACTGAAAAATTAATGGGTGAGGTTAGTTCTGCTAGACTAATAACTCCTTGTGTAAGGTGCACAACACAGAGAAAATTTAATTGATTGGAGTGTGAGCTTGTGTGCATACTGATAAAACAATGTCTTCTATGATGGAATTAAGTTTAAAAATTTTTACCACTTTATGTCTTTCTGCTTCATGTGTGTCACATTCGATACAATGGATAATGATGAGGTAGAAACATAAATAAAACCTAAAGCCTGTAGCATCTAATACCCAAGTCTGACCTAACCTACATCAAGAAATACAAATTAAAATTTGAATTTGGCTAAATAAAAGATTCTAGATGTGAACAAGGTCAAAAAGTCCTCCATAAATGAGCTCTTTCTTTTACGTGGAGTGGAGAGACACACTTCTAGCTCCTTGAGGGTTGCTGCTTTGTTGCAGACGTTTCTCTCTGATGTCTCTGTAGAGAAAGTTTTTCCCTATAGGATCAATTAAATGTCTCTGTATTGTAATGTATGATAAGAACCCTGCACAATAATGTGATCATTTCAATATTGGAGTCTACTGTGACTCTCTAGAACCCCCTGTTTGGGTTGAGCACCCAACAGGGGGTTCAGACTGTGTCAGACACCAAAGAGGTGGATCAGCCCCTGGGAGGGTGGGGGTGGGGGGTGGGGTGGTCTCAATGTGAAAGACTCAAAAGGAGGCTGTGAATAAGGGATTAACTTGTGACACTTGAGTCATGTGAGATAAAAGAAGATGAGAGAGAGAGCGAGAGATTCTGTAGCTTAACAGAGATCCAAGCGTGTTGGATGCAGGTAAAAATCCACACGTGCCTGCCGTCGTGACTCTCTCATCTAAAAGGCTATTGTGATTGGACCCCGCCAGAATGTGTGTTGGATGTATGTGGGAAGCAGAGACAGAAGGGCGCGCAGATGGATGAGAGACAGAGGACTGATCAAATTAATAAACAAATCCACAGCACACAACTACTCACTCACATTATGCAGGATATATTCTACAAGAAATGTTTAGGATATTTCAGGGGCAGGGAGTGTTCAATACCTGCTTTTCCAAATGTGTATGACCTTTAAAGGAGAGAATACGCGCCCGATGAGTGGACAGAGAGTGTGATGCCCATTAGCTGCTTCCTGATGCCCACGTGTGATATTTGGACAAAGCAAGATGATGATAAAAGAACAAATCTGCTTTGAATACTACTGAAACCAATCACCCCTGAATTATTTTAAAGGCTGAACAAAAATGAGCTGCCCTGCATTTCTGCTGAAGCTTCCAAAGAAAAAGCAACCTGGTGTCATTTTTTTTGGTTGTTGCTAGGATACCACAAGGTCATCTGACAAGTAACTATTCAAGTTGCAGTTGTGCTACAGTGAAAGGTAACTTTTCATGACTTACTATTAAAAGATATCGAGCTTCATGTAATTCTTGATTGGTACAAAAAAGCTAACAAAAAAAAAAACACAGACTATAAGATTGAAGTCACACCAGAAAATGGGCTTTTGGTGTGTTTAAAGTGCAACATCATAGAAAAAAAAGCAAAGTTCCTACAGAATTTCCAGTAAAACACGTTGATACTACAGCAGTGTGGATACTCCTACCCTTATCGTTTACATTTTCGTTATGGTTTTCATTCGCAGCCAGATGGATCTTAGTGAGAAGTTTTCTGCAGGTAACTCAAATGCAGCTGGTCTCCTGTATGCATCAGAAACTGTTCTGTCACATCCTGCACCTTTGCCAGGGACAATAACAAGGTCAAACAAAAGGTGCAAGTCACACCAATAATGTTTGTTTTTTAAGGTGAATTATTCACCAGTGTAGATTACTACATACATGAAACCATTCCTATATTTATCATTGACACATCTTGTGCTGATTTTTGAAGAAGTTATTTTTACAGCTTTAGAGATGGTTTACTTTTTGCTTTTTTTTTTGGGATGCAAAATAAGCAATGAACACACTGTCATCATCAAAACCAACACAATATTATAATATCTATAAACACATCATGTGGGCACAGAGAAACTTAAGCTTTCCTCCATGTCCTATTTCTGTCCATTTCAAATATGTTAAGTAACACATGCAATTTCTTTACCAAATCTTTAGGTGTTGGAGGATCTCACTGCTAATTTTGTCTGTCTGCCATTTGGTGGCAGGCAATGTGGGTTAATCAGAGCCTGAAAACAGCTGCCTGGTGCCACATGAAACAAGGTTAATGAGAGTGGTGTTTGTGTGTCAGAGAACCAAATAATTAGCTTAAAGTGGCTGAAACACTACAAACAGCCGAGGGGAACTGCATTGTGGGTGTTTCATGATGAGCATCATTTTTGGCCTTTGATTATTACTGAAACCATTGATTAGCCAAGCTTTAACACAACAAGAATGTTATAATTATAGAAGCACTTCTCTATTCTGCTGATTCTGTGATGTTGCCTTCTGTGATGAAGGAAAACGTCCCTTAAAAGATGTTTTCACTTTGGGGCTTGACTTTAGTCAGAATGCGGGGCCAGCCGGGCTTCATGCAGCAGACAGGTGAGACGGCAAATGGGTTTAGTTATATTTCTCTTTTATGAGCTCGGACACCATCCATTATTTAACTTTAAGGGCCATCAGCTGAGTCAACATTTAGCCCACTGGAGAACATGTTGGACATGCAAAGAACCTAAACCGCAGCTTCAGCATCAGGGATCACAGCAGCCCTCTCCAGTCAGAGTTACAGCTGCTGAGACATCAAGAGTGAGACTCAAAGCCTTTTCCTCTTCACAACTTCACAACTGCAGCATTTTTGTCAACTGGATTTTTTAAAAATTTGGTTAAACATTCACTTTATTATGTTTTTGGAAAATTACTCACTTTGTATTTTCTTCATTTTGTCATGTAAAATTACACTTTTAATTTTCCCTTGCTTGTGCATCCACTTAAGGGCACTAATCTCATGAATTGAATATTTCATTAGTTTTTCAGTAGTGTTTGGAATTGACCAAATCTGAAATATAATCTCAGTTGAGCATACAGATTAATATGGAATGGTTAGCCCTGACTGGCTTCATATCTGTCTAAAATCAGTCTATAGGAGACAGCTAACATGAAGTGCGTTTTTTTGTAGCTTGAAGAAATTTTTTCCTTAAAAGAGAAACAGACTGTTGTCCCTTTGTCATGGCGGAACATGTTGGGGGGGTTGTCAGAGGAATCAAACATGCCAACATAGCATGACTGTGTTGAGTGTTCAGGAAGCATCAGCTTATTAGTTGACTTCATTCAAGCTGAGATTATTACTAGTTAGTGTCTATCACTTTGAATTCAGATCACAGTTTGTTTTCTTGTAGATTTTAATGTGATTTTTTTTAAGATGGCACCATTGTTAAACTGTCCTTTCTTTGATTTTTCTCTTCATTTTTTTCTATAGCACCGTCTCTGATGTTTGTGGGTGTTAAGCCTCTCTGTACAGCACACAGCTGATAACTTACTTTTCCCTCTTCACTCAAGATCATTCTCTTTTCTGAGGAGACACGTGACAAAAGATGAAGAGGCTATGGGAGCCTGAGCATGAATGAAGAGCTTCAATGTTGTCAAATCCACTGAGTGATGTTCTTGTGTTTGAAACGGCGGAATGCAGAATGAAAGAGAAAGACAAATGAAAAAAAGGGCTCTTTTCTTCAAAGGTTTTCCTTGCTCTAGTGAATTTCCTATCCTGCACTGGAGTCACTGGGCAGTAGCTGTAAGGACGGTATGAAATACTTGCTGCCTAATATTTATTCGCTGGAAAGAGGTGGTGTTCAGATAAAAAAAAAACATAAGCATTTAAAAATGATTAATTTTTTACAGATGAATAAATGATAAAAAGGAAAACTGTTATAAATAAGATGAGTGTTCATCTAGGTTTTGGCGGGTGTATATGAAACACTCAACACAACACTCAACATATTGTGAGTGTGGTTTAGAAAAGACCTTTATCACAATAAGAAGCATTACCTCTTCAGAAACAGTATCCCGAGATATTATTTGCAACATATAAAGAATCAATACTAAGTGGCAAGTTTGATCATATTTACCGTATTAAATTATACCATATTTACTGGACTATAAGCCGCACCTGAATATAAGCTGCACCCACTAAATCTAACAACTAAAACCATTAAAGCTGTCTTCTTCAGTGTCGGAATTTAACAGCCTCAGAATTACTTCGTCACACACTTTTTCGTTTATTTTCGTC
>JAUZTA010000024.1:25375508-25387192 GCA_034780835.1 Ctenochaetus striatus
CACTGGAGCCACACACACACAGACACACACAGACACACACAAATACAGCCACAGACACACACACATGTATGCACATGATGACTGAGAAAACTCTAACAAACAGGCTCAGTGTATATTTTTCATTAAAAATGACAGATTCAAACTTTAAGGTGAGACTATGTTATAAAATGTGGAAAGACACACTCCTTCTCATTCAAACAGATTCATTCAGACAGATAAATTTTGTGCTCAAAAAAAAAGAGAAAAGAAACAAAATCCAAAAAATACATGCATATGTGTTTAGTTCAGACTGAACAAGGCCAATCTGACAATATATCATCCTTAACAAATTAATTTCAGTTCTCTGGAGTGAGGAGGTCAAGCACACAGTCAGTGAAATACGGTGGCGAAACATGATGGTGTTTCTGAGTTGGCAGATCAGATCAGGGTGAGCCATGAAACATTCACAGCCTCTGCACACCATCAGTCCTCCAGTTAACACTGGGCTAACCCTCCAGCAACAAGCTGTGTCCTTGTATCACTTTTACTTTTTAATGAGCATGTCTGCTCCCAGCAGAGCACATTGGTCCAATCTTGGACTCAATGCCTCCGCAACATTTTCCATGACATTTTAGAAATGTTTAAAAAGGGCAATAAAGTTTGTAAAACAGCATGAGGTGGATTGAAACGATGAGTGTGGTTGAAGGTGAACAGTTTTCTGATGACTTATTGACAGCTTGGGACTCTTTGCTGTAAGGTGCTTTAATAATTAAACAAATACATTCCGTATGTATTTTTTACATTTCTGATTTGTTCTGTTTTATCAAAGGGAGACGCACCAGATTTTTCTTTTGGGTCTTGATCGAAAAAGCTATAAACCATAACACACGGTTACACACAGAGACAGAAGGTTTCCATCTTAACTTTTGTATTTTTGCTGATGTTGTGACAGTTCTAAGAAAAAAAACTAGCAAACTTGAAAGGAACCTCTTTGTAATTTAGCCATCATTACTAGAAAGTATCAAAGTTTTGTTCAGTCAGAGGCAAGTTCTGACAATCTTTGCTTTAGTAGTATAACGAGTACAACAGTGAACTACCAATACTGGGGAAAAATGTCAAAGATAATTTACTTTTGACTTAATAACTTTACATTACATGTGACACAAGTTGGGATGGAAGATTGGTGTGATCAGTGTATGAAGCACTAGAGAAATGCATCATAACCTCTGAAAATCTGTTTTTTGATCTTCAAGTATACTTTGTGCCTTTTTTTAAATGAGCAATTCTAATAGCAGAGACAGGAAGAGCTTTGTTGCAGTTAAAGCAGTCAACAGCAGTCAAAGAAGTTATATCCAGCTTATCACTCCGTCATTCCAACTGCTGATAAGTTTGTATCCTCATGCCTTGACTCCTGGCTTTTTCACTCTTACATGAGCATCGATTTTTCCTTCCCCTCCCTCGCGTTGTACCCCTGTTGTTTCCCTTCTCTGTTCCGATCTCTTCATCTCCTCTCCTGCTGCTCCGTCTTTCATGTCTCCCTCCCCTCTCTTTGACAGATACAGAAACTCTTTTCTCTTCCTCTGCCACCCAGGGGCACAGGCCCTGGTCAGCTGTCGAACTGCTTGCTCCATGAGACTATCTGCAGGTTAACACTGGAATGAGTTTAGTCTGTTACTGTAGAGCTCGAAGCTACAGCAGAGAATGATTTTCAATCTCCTTCTGCCCTGCTGAGAATGACTGTCCTAAATCACAAAGAGCCTGTAACCAACAACAAGTTAATGCAGCTTTGGCTGGTTGGTCCATGAGGAGGATCCAGACGAAATAATGTGTTCTAAAAGGTAAAATGATTTACAGCAAACCAGTAATATTTCAAATTCCTGTTTTTATGACTCATCCAAATATTTCATGCACAACGTTCAACGAATGGATGACATTTGTAAGAGTGGTAGTTTCTTTAGGTAGATATGGAAACGGTTTCTTTTGAAGATTTGTCTAGCACCGGGGGTCCTGATCTACCAGCCCATGAGATTTATAGAGAACTCCACAGTTTACTGTAAAAGTGGCAGCTCTGATGAATTATTCCTGGTTTATTTGGCCACATCTGTGCTTATTGTTGCTACCAGCATATGCAGTTTAATACTACAGGTCGAAAAATCCTGGGGGAAGCAAATATTTTCATGTTAACAAGGAATTCAGGCAATAATTAGCTCCTTTCTCTTATTCTGTGGGCAACAGTGATCCAATTTTAAGTTGCACACTTCATGGATCTGCAGATAGCAAACTGAAAAAGATATTTTTACCTCCATGTTGGGGGTTGGGGGTGCAGCCGTTCATCTAACAGCTCACTGTGTTTTCTTTTTGTTTCAGTACTGCCTGCAATATTTTAAACTGATGGACTGTAACCAAATGCTGACATTTTTTTGTTTTGTGGATTGTTTTTGATGAATGAAGGTAATTAGGGTGCATCTCACATTCCCTGTAAGTACTTCTAAATAAAAATGAACATTTGCTGCACTAGTTAAATGCTTTTCATGTGAAGTGGCACCAAAAGGAAATTTGTAAGTTTGTATCAGCCCAAAAATTATTTATATAGTATAAAGTACTTGTCCTTCACTTCAGTGGGCCAAAGGCTCAATTGCCATTGTGTTACCTTACGTGGTAATAAACAGTGACATAACAGACATTTTTAAAAAGAAAATCTTCCAGATTATAACTTTAAATTCAACTTGCAAATTCTTCCATGTTATTATTTTAGGGAAATTATTAATTAATTCTAAGTAAGGCTACAAATTCAGAACATAAAACTGTCTTTGTATTTCACATTTAGCAAACTGTGCCAAAATGCACAGCTTGCTACCATAAGCACTTAAATGCACAATATGTAACATCAGCTGCTGGAGGTTACTCACTCAAAACAATGACCACAAAAGACATAGATTGATTATGTTGTCAAGTGGCAAGGGCTCTTTAGTTTGTTTCATTGTTCGACAGTCACCATTGCAAATGAAAATCTATGACTCAGACAGAAGTGTCCACATATAAGGTCATGTAATATAGTCTAATTCATGGAGAAAGGCTTAAAATGACCACATACTGATGCTATCTGCAACATAAACTGCTAAGATCTTCATGGGCCTATGGCTTTTTTTCTGGTAATTTTCACTTAAATCTACTGGCGGACAATCAAATCTACCTAATTAGTCATTTACCTGCCGAATGCTTGGACAAACCGTCTTATGATACTGATGCACAGATGCAAGTTACACTCCTGTTGTAATGTAAATTGTTATGCCTTCAGTGTAGAGCTCATCCGCTGTAGCTGTGCAGGTACTGTGTGTCTGATCAAATGTGCCCGTGGCCTGTGGAGAGTGAGAGGGTAAAGCTGGGTTAAGGCCTAGAGGAACCTTCTGCAGCCTTGCCTACTCAGCACAAAGCCTCTCTCCCTGTCTCCGTCTCTTTGTAGAGAGGCTGATCAAAGAGCAGAGCGCACTCAGAGGATTCGCCACATCAGGGAGCTTCGGAGCGGATGAACACGGACATCCCATTATGTTTCCCAGTGGCGTACGCTGAGGGATGTGAGAGTGCACATACCCTCTGGAGCCTGCGTGTGAGCAACTGTGAACAAACCCGTGAGGGGTGAGCTCACACACGAGAGGATTCCCTTCGATCCCAAGTGTTCGATTCTCTGCGTGTTAGAAAATACTTACATTTGGAGAGTGAGAGTGAAATTATGATTGAGTTTTCCAAGCATCTATGCATGCCAACGGCTCTCAGACTTTGATCGGTAATGATGAAGGTAGGGTCGAGCTGAGCGGCGTTGCCTGTTATTTCAGATGAAAATCAAAGGATCAAAGGCTTTTGCTCTCCACATCGTTCCTTCTATCTTCCTGAGTTTGTGTCTCTGCTTAACCCCAAGCGTCCTTGGCTCACCTCTGCCCCCTCACACCCCTCTGAAAATGCAGAGAAGTTGTCAAAGGCTCCTCAACTCTTACACTCCCTCCTCTGCTGCAGCAGGATGCAGGTATGTTTCACCACTGAAACAAGATGTCTGTGATCAAGCTCCCATCTTAGAGCAAAGAAGAATGAATCCCAATAAGCTGCAGGACTGCTGCTTTGTTTCTGACCTTTGACCTCCCTTCCAAAGAGGGGATGAAGCTTAATTATGTTTTCTTTATAGAGATCAGGACCTGTGTTATGCAGACTATAGTTTCTGTAATGTAGGGGTTTATTTTAATAGGTTTAACTTCACCTCCTGTCTTGTTCTGTCCTTCCTCTGCCCCTACTGTGCTTCAATTAAAGAGGTAAAAAGAAGAAGTCTATAGAAAAACACTTTTTTTTATTTTTAAACAATAATTTTACAGAGATATCAGAGAGTTTACCCTCCTCTAAAATAAATTTGCTTGATTTAAACACCAAATTAGATGAGAATGATTAGGCTCCTTACCAGGCTTTACTGAAGGATTTGGGGAAATCCTTGGTGATTCACTCGGTGTGGCTTTTAAGCCTATTTTAAGACTGTGTAAATCACTCTTCTCCCACCTTATGCCAAGGTGCCACACGAACAACTTTTTTGTATTCGTCTGCATGTGTGTATGTGTGAGTGTGTACTTCAGAGCATGAGAATCCAAATGTGTATGATGTGTTTTGTCACTTACTTCTTACTTTGATTCATGTATCTGCAGCTGGGAAGTGTGTGCGGAGGTATTTTCTGGAGCGACAGTCAGCCTGCGGAAGAGGAGGAGAGGAAGGATGGAGGGAGTCGGAGAGAGAAAGTGTGTGTGAGAGAGAGAAAGAAAGAGAGATCTCACATTTAACAAGTTGTCACAAACAGTTCTCTGTTGCTCAGCTGCCTAAGTAGGAACACCCTCACACACCGAACATGTTCCTCTGAAGTTTGAAATTAAAATTAATTGCCTTGATCTTGAGTTTACACTGCAGCAAATTCGGCCTCTGCTGTTTGCTGCTGAATCCAAAAATAGCATAAATGACTGAGTGACAAACTGATGCTTGTTTGTACAAATGCCTCTGAGGCAGCGGTGCCGTCTCAACATCACTGGGATATTACAGTGACACTTCTGCAGTCCCAACATAAGAAAACTCAGTTTATAATCTCCTTTGTGGCTGCACAAATGGCCAAAATGCACCATGAGAGTGATGTTGTGTGTTACTCTCTTCAATAGTCCTTAACACTCTAAAACTCATATTTTGAAGATAAAAGCCCAACAAAGACAGCATTATGTAATGGACCATGTCTTAAATTAAAGTGGACAGTTTTTTAAAATGTAACTTGAGAGTTCAGTATGTAATTTCTGCTTCTAGAGGTCTCTCATTCAAAACACTGTAAACTAAAGATGTAGTTTGATGATGTTGTGTTGTGGCCTTGGGTCGTGGGATTTGTTTATTTCATTGTTAAACAGCAACTATTGCAGATAAAAAAAAAATCCATCTGACTGACTGAGGCAGAAATGTTCGCAGACGAGGTGATGTATTAAAATCTTATTCATGTTAAGTTTAGTCACACTTGCAGACTTCCTTCCCTACTCTCTGACTGATGTTCCCCTTGAAGTAAGAAACAAGTGAAAAAATGAAACACACCGTTTCCCTGAATAAAATGACAGATTTCTCTGAGTTTAAATAACTTTGAAAACATTTATAATAATGTAAATACACAACTCAACAACTTAAAGCAAAGATAAAAAGATTTTTAGACATTTTAATGTTAAAATGATACATATTGTAAGATTAATATTTGCATCTGCCTGTTAAAAATATCCTTGTGTGATTCTGAATAATTATCCAGTAATAATCCAGGAGCCAGTTGAAATCCAGAGAGACGTAAACCTCCAGTTTGTCAGACAAAAACGTGTCATTTTTATGGCACACAACAATGTAAGGCTCATTTCCTCAGAAAATAAATGATGCTTTAATGTTGCATTAACAACTAACAACTCTAGATGATAATTTAGTTGAATAACTAACATTTCATGTTTTTCATAATTCTTACACTGAATACACTGTGTTGTTCAAAACAGATAAATTAATAATACATAATATATACAATAAATAGGCCTTGCTGCGTATTAAAGACACCACAATGGTGATCCATATAAACCAGTGATTAATGATCAGCCCTCAAAACCAAATCCTAGACTGTTGCTTGTAGAAGCTCCATAGTGAAACAATTTGACAGTTTTATGATTGTCTTTTATAGCTTGTGACCATGATAACAAAAATTTTTTAAAAAACTCCTCAATTGATGTTATCTGACTCCTGCTCTGGAGTCTTACATAGATCAATACTGAAATAATTTAAATAAAATCTCTGAAAATTGGAAAGCAGAAACAGTCTCCAAGTATTAACTGTCATAATGGTGAAAGCTGGCAAATTTAAAACCACTTTGATTACTAGTGTGTCAATTTGTGCCGTCTTCCTAACCACCAGCATCAAACAGACATTACTCACACAAGCTTTGATCAATGCTTTGTCTCACTGAAGCAGCTTGAGTTCATAAACCTGCTCTCCTCTGATCATACAGAAGCTGGTAGCGAGTAATTGGTTTGCAAGAACTTAGAAAAAAAACAAATTAAAATCAGCACACATTTGCACACAAATTTGCACACAAACACACACACTGATTGAATCAACTTTGTCCTGCCTGGAAATGTTGACTCATACACATTTACAGTCTGCTTGTTCAGACTTTTACATAGAAAGTGCCTGTGGTGAGAAGCATTATGTGTGGCATTGTTAAACCTGCAGTGGCTAACAAGCTAACCCTCTGTGCTGTTTTCTGTCCTCAGCTCCCTGCATGGTAGGTAAAAATACTCTGAGCGGAGAGACAGATCCAGGCAGAATCTACAGCTGGGGAAAAGTTGGAAAGCTAAAAACAGATCAGATTAGAACAGCAGGTTTGAAACTGCTTACTTATTTCACATAGCGACACAGGGTTTCACAGATGAAGGGCTCTGAAAGTTTTTCATGTAAAGGTCTCTGGCTATCACATAGTAGAGAGCTAGAGCACTTCTGTTACTAAATGTCCTTAAAAACACATTGACAACATTACTGTAAGGAAACAGTGTGCGGCTCATCTACTTTTCTGAGAGTTGTGCTTGTTCCAGAGCTCTTAGTGTCCCCTATGCCCAGGTTTGGTCTTTACCTTTTCAAAAACAGTTGTGAGAATGGGCCGTTTCAGATTATAAGGTAACTTCCAAGATTTTGATATGTTCTATCATTGTAAATTATGGATGCTTGAGCTGGGTCTGCATTAGGCCTGCACGATTCAGGAAAAAAATGAATCTCGATTTTTGCAATTAACGTTATTTCAGCAACGCCTCAGTCCCTCCTCAGAAACTTTCAACTCAACTATTTGATGCTGCGTGCCGTGGATCGCGTGACCGAAAGGAGCTTTGTCATAGGATAAGGAAGAAGCCTTGGAGCGCTTGTTTACAACTCTGACACATGTCGCCGGCTCTTGGGAAAAAAAATCGACGTAATTTAGAAATGAAATCGCATGTAGGGGTGAATCGACATTGAGGTTCTAAAACGATTAATCGTGCAGGCCTTGTCTGTATGTAGCCTAGACACACACATTTCCCTTGTTATTACTGTGTGTTTGCACCTGACACATATGCCTGCTTTATTGCTGCGTATTTGAGTGCTTCAAGTAATCCACTCCATTTGCGTGTCAAATTTGCAAAGTTCAGATTTTTCTTTTCTGGCAAAGGTGAATGAAGCGAGTAGGCATTGAACGCGTTGCAATTCATGCCATTCATGAATAACTCGATCTATTTGTGCAATTCCTGCTGCCCAATTCCATGTCATTCGCATTGCCTGACAGGAACTCGCGTCTATTGTGTCTTTACTTTGACCTTACACGTAATTTACTTGTGCAAATAATTTTACTTTGCAGCCACGAGAGAGGGTATTCATTTTCTCTACAAAGCAATATAAGCCTTTTTGCCACAATGTTGAACTCTAACTTTAACACAAGAGGGAAAGTCACTCAGGAAGCTGCTAGAGAGAAACATAAAAAACTTACAACCCATATATCAAAACCTTTTTTTTAACCAAATTATCTGTTTAATAAAATAGCTCATTCTTAGCTCATCAACCCAGTTAAATCAACTAAGAAAGGATAATTACACTCTTGTTTAAAGAACTTTATCATCATTATCACTCTATATGTATAGGACAATGAGAAAATGGAGGGAACAACTTTGGCATATTGCAGAGAGAACAGTGAAAACTGTGCTGCTGCAGAGCAAAGAAATCCCTCAGTTCAGAACTGGTTTTCTCTGGCCACAATTCCCAACAAGGTGGGAATGCACAGGTGAACAGATGTGCATTGGCAGCTCTCTGCAGGGGCTTATGGAGCATTCAGGCCACACACACACAGAGGTGTCAGAGTCCTGGCCTTGGTCCAGTGGCCTGAGGCAGGACTTTATCCTCCAGCCCCCAAAAGCCGCTAAAGCCCTGCAGCTACGCCAGTCTGCTCTACCCCTTCTTCCTTTATCCATCCCTTCTTTCTTTTTTAAAAACATTTTCATTTTTGGTTACCCTTTTTTTATCTATACCTTAAATCCTTTTTATCACTTCGATCATTAAATAATTTCCTCCAGATCTGCTTCCTTCTCCCACTTCTCATCTAGACAATTTTCTCCCTCATATCCACCCTCGGGCCATTCTTTCTTTTCTGTCCAACTTTCCTTCAGTCTCTCAGTGGAGGTCCAGAGTCCAGTGGCTCTAGCACCAGAATGTCAGAGAGCCATGTATTAACATTTAGACAGCCTTCGGGCCCGAAGGGGACCTCCAGTTTAAATCTGTCACATTCTCTCTGCACGTTCTGCAAAGTTCTTCAAGCTGACTGGTGCAGCTGGCACCAGGGGAGCACAGGTGTCAATCTTCAAGCCTGTTTTATCTTGAAATGACTGTTTAATGTCTGTGTAGGTTTCTCTCTCACTCCTTTTCTCTCAGTTTTTCATCTAAGACCCATCTGTTTTCTTTAACACCAGATACATTGATTTTTACTGTCAGTGTCATTAATGTGATGACACTTGCTTCTCCAAAATAAAAGGGTCAGTCACTGTTATGAATGTAGCTGGAATTTAGAATTATTTAAAATATTGTATCATATTTATAAGTTGAATATTTTTTATCAGACGCAAAATGTTCCAAAATGTCAGCAAAAGCTCAAGCTGATGTCTTCAAATTGCTTGTTTAAAACCCAAAGATGTTCAATTTACACAGATATGATAAAGAGAAAAGCAGCAAACCTTCACATGTCAGAGTTTGAGGCAATGTAGGTCTGTCTGAAAGTTTGTTCACCAGAGTCCAGACCAAATTACTAAATGTTGCATGAATTGTCTAGAAATTTGGCCCTTAAAAGAAGCACCTCAAGGACTTTGGCAATCAATTTAATCATAGTGCCTCCAACAGGTAGCACTTTTCAGTTTGTCCACTGTCAAAAAGGGGCATAATATGGGACCTTAAAAGTCTTAGGTGCTGCTTGCAAAAAGTTGTCAAAAGTTGTTAGTGATTAACTAATGCACACCCTATGCAAAAATGTTCACAAATGATAGAGACAAACTACACACAAACTTCACAAATGACGGAGACAAACTACAGTACAGCGCTGACTTTTTACAAAACAGATCAAGAGAAACTATTATCTCTAAACCCTTACCCTTAAAGAGCATTTAGCCTCTTTTATCTCATTGTTTTCTTCTTCATGCAAAATCTGCTCCACTAACTCTTGACGATGGCAAACATAGTGGAACATCTTGCAAAATAACTCTAAATTATTTCCACAAGAGTTGTGGTGACCATGACAAAGCTAAAAATTAAGTGTCGAACTTCTATTTTGATGGCCAGGATCACAGCTTTAAATAAATGCTAACATTGTTTCATTAGGGTTGAACGTCTGATTAAGCAACTGTTGGCTAACACATTCTCCAACTTTGTAAAGAATGATTAGTAATGTGATTTCAGATGGATCAAGAAAAAAAAAATGATTTCACTTTTTAAAGAAGCAGTTATCGATCCTGATGTCTGGTGGCTGTAGTGGGGTCTGAGGTTTTTATATATTGACATGTTTCTTACACCATGTTAACATACTCATGCAAGGCTACAGGTGCAGGTCAGGAAACTGCTATGCATTGCTTTGTCACCTGCACACAGCTGGGGATTGTCAGCCAGATATGTTCTCACACACTGGAAAGACTGTGAGTTTAGGTGAGGGGAGGCTACTGTATAAAGCCTGCAGGAGTCATGATGCCTGTTCTGTTCACAGCACTTCGAAGGCTGGGGATACGGCTCATCCTTATGATGACTGCTTTTGCACCGATATCAACACCTAGTACAAGTACATGTAGATGTACTTGCCCTATCAACGAAGACCATAAAGCAAAAACAGGCAAACAGAAAAGAGCATGAAGCAATGTGTGTTTTGTGCACTTAGATCCCACTGGAAAACAGAAAAAAAAAATGGTATTATGGGGTTTGTTGTCTTACAGCAGCATAAGCACATAAACAAGCAGACTCACTTGCTGTTACACTCTTGGACAATGACCTGTTGTTCTATTCACACATGGGCTTAAGCGTACTTTACACTGATTTGCTACAAGGGAGGTGGCACTTGTGTTCACACACACACAGCTCTGCCTGGTGAAGAAAGCAAATAATTCACGGGCAGCAGCACATGTGGAGGGGGCTCTTGTGTTTTCTACAAATCTAAAAACTGGTCTTATACTGGCATATAAAGGTACTGAGTTTATCTTTGCTTAATGAGAGATTTGTGACCTCAGCAGTAATTATGATCAATAATCAAATTATTTAAACAAGGAAAACAAAAACAAACTTGTTCAAACTTTTACATTAACTCCTGCCATACTAATAACAATGGACCAACAAAAGTGAGAGGGTCCATGTGAGTGAAAAAAAGCCCTAAATGTTTCTAGTTTCCAAGCTCTGTCCTCAAACTGTGGTAGGTCTGGAATACGCAGCAAAGTAAGACATATTATTATTCATTGCTGGGAAAGCAGAGAGGAGACAGGGAGGAGCACGGTGATGGTGTGAAATCCCTGTAAAGATAACTCTGTACTTAGCAAGTCTCTGTGGTTTCACAGACACTTTTGTGTCTCTGTCGGCGGCTCTGCGTGTGTTAATCAGCGTGTGTGTGTGCACATGCACATTGGCACAGGCCGCGACTGCAAGTGTGTATGTGTATGTTCCTAGCTAGTTTTGGCTTTGTTTGTGTTACTTTAGGAGTGACAACAACCAAAAATACACAAGCTCTGCACGTCTGAATTATTCAGAAAGTGAGAAAGAGCAGCAGGGGGGTGGGGGTGGAGATGGATGGATGGATGAGAGAAGGCAGAGAACAGATAAACTCAGTACAGTGAGAAAAAACAAAGACAAGCAGAACAAAGAGGTGAGGCAAAGTTGAAAAAGTGGGGACTCATCAAAAGCAAGAGACACACACGACAGAAACTGTGTGAAAAACATATATATTCTGTTATGGCCTGCTGGAGTGTAGAATAAATCCTTGCGCCTATAAACTAAAGCGCTAAAAACAAACATGTAAAAAAATAACCCCAGAATACATTGCTTTTCACTCACAAATGTATCCTGCTCTTCGGTATCTTCACACAAGGCACACATATCTTTCTCTGAAACAGACACACTGCATGCCTTTTCTTTTCCCCATA
>JAUZTA010000024.1:25412806-25425394 GCA_034780835.1 Ctenochaetus striatus
TAATTTGCCAGGTTATCAGAACAGCTCTCTATCTGTCTATGAATTCAAGTGTATCTTGTCCTCCCCCCATAAGAGGACCCCAAACATTTTGAACTCTGCTGAGTAGAGCCCTCTGGCAACAGCAACACAACATTAGACAAACATAAAAATCTGAAAAGTAAAGAAACAAAAACAAGAAGCCTCAAAGACAGACATAAAATTTGAAGTTCAAAACATGGAAGAAGATGCCACAATTTGAAAACCATCTGTGTGCATGTTGACAAGCATTGATGATGAACTCTCAGTTTCCAGCTTCAATCAGTTTTTTGTGGTTTTGGTTTTTTTTTTTTGCATTTTTGTTTCTTTGTATTTTTGCAAAGCATTGATAAACAGCTGGCTGAAACTAGAGGGTGGAGAATGATCCAAGTCAGGGAGTTAAGAGGAAACTGCAGAATTGGGTTGATAACACTTCAGAGCCCGACGACAACAATCCGCTGCACAGTATTTTATACATTTCAATTACTTAGAGTCATTTGACATCAGGTAATGCAGAAGTGCTCAGATGGAAGTGTAAGTTGTTATGCAGCTAAAGATGAGGGGTTCGATTAAAACTACAGTATTTTTGTCTACTCACCTCAGGGTCTGTGTCCTCCTCAGGCTCCCACGGCAGATCAGCTGTCATGGCTGAAGGCTGATCATAATAATCATAAGTGAGATCAGAATTAATTGATGACAGATGCTGCTGCACATCTGGCTCACTGTTCAAACCTGCTTCAGGTTCATTAAAGTCCATTAGTTCAAGAGACTCTTCTGAGTCCCTGTTTCTCTTTGTGAATCCTTCCTGGGGGTTGTAAACCACTGGTGGTCCAAACGCCTGGTATCGGCCGTGAAAACCCCTGTAGGGTGGGCTGGGCCACCCGCCAATCAGCAGCACCACAGACACAGTGTTGGAGAAGGAGGTGTACTTAGCTTCTCGCCAGCACTTTTGCAGGATCTTGTGAGCCCTGTGATGTCCTGTGGGCTCGTCCACGTGCACCTGGTCCTGTTTAAGATGGCAGGCGTCATCGGGGGTCTGGTCCTCCAGGTGGAGCTGAACCCTTTTTCCAGGATCCACCTGGATGGTCCAGTTGCACCACAGAGGGGGGTTGGAGCAGAGGTAGTCTGGTGAGAAAAACTCTCCGCTGGTGCCGTGCAGCAGCTGGTGGCAGCTCTGCAGGGCAAAGAAAGCCCCCTCGTCCCCTCCATGTTCATCTGGGGCACAAAGAGACCAACTTAAGAGAAAAACACTGTTTTTTTTACGGGTTCAGCTCATTCTAATTAAGTGGTGTTGTCATGCAGAGCTGCCGACCATTTCCAAAAGCATCTCATCTCACTAGCAAGCCTCCAGTTGGTCGTTGTTTTCAGTTCACTCACTGATTCATTTCAAACTCCCAAGTATGAAGTTTTTATGCTAAGCAGAAAAAGAAAACAAGCAAAACAAGCATACTCCCCATTTTGGTCTTATTTAATATAAAAGGCCCAGTGTTAAATAAGACAACCTTATTAAAGAAATTTTAGTGATTTTCTCTCTTTTTGTTGTTGAGCTATTTGTTTAATGTATTATTACTATTTCGGTTTATAAGAAGTTTTATTTATATTATATGATTAATATTATACTATTTTTACTATCATTTGTCATTGATAATCAAATATTTGTATTCAAAATTTTTTTTTTTCTAATTAACATTGGAGAATTCTCATGCTATACCTTTAAGTCTTTTGGTCTCCGTTGCCAATCCTGTTATTTAAATTGTATTGCATTGTTAATGGTTTTATTGTGTTCTAATAAGATTTTTTTTAATTGATTTAATAAAAATAACATTATTTTTCAAACATAGTCACTGCAGAGAACTGCTCACAGAGTCTACTTACAAAGCTTTACAGGTGTGCTTGTGATCCTGGTGCTGATTTTTAGATCAAAGAGGAGAGGAGTAAAGACACAAATTCACACCTAAAATTCCAAGAAAAACACTTAGAACTGAGTCTCACCTGGAGGCTTGTCAGCTTCTCCTCTGTTCACCTACAGACACAAGAAAGCAACACACAGAATTATGTTTTACTAAATTTTAAGTATTAACATCAAACAAGCTCATTTCTCAGGATCTCTTGCTTACCATTGAGACACAGTGTTTCCAAAAAAATCCAAATATCAAAAATATGAGCGGCACACTTTTAAAGTTATAGCTGCTCCTTCGTGTCATTTTATTACCAAACATTTGTCTCTTTAAACACTTGAACGCGTCAACAAAACAGTCAAGCAGAACCACAACTTCAGTTAAACTGCTGTTTTTCTTTCCTGGCTGCGCAGGTGAAATCCATCAATTAGCTGATGAGTTTAGTTTTGCCGGATGTCTCTGCCAAACTTGTCCACCAGAGGTCCTCATTGCCTCTTTTCTACATTTGTCCCTCGGGTAACTTGAAGGACGCGGAACAAGACTTGTCCACCAGAGGTCACTGTTGTACTCTTCATCTATTCCCCAGGTTGTGAAGTTGAACGTGTTCTAGAGCAGGGATGAAAAAAAATTACTAACAAATTACTATTTTAAAATTAAAAAATTGTTTAAAATTATTATTTTAAACAAATTACATGGAAGGACTAACTAGTTCTGTGTCAGTCAGTGACACAAAATCACCGCCCTGCCCAGTTCAGATTTGTCACAAAACCTTTTTCAGGTAATCCAAGAGGCTTTTTACAGAGGGATGATGTTTGGTCTTTGCTTAAACGACCTCAATTCAGGTTTAAAATGCATATTGACAGAGATCAAAAATGTATATCAACACACACTGTCCTCAACTCAACCTCTGCAGCCTATACACACATACATACACTCACACACACACCCACACGTGTCTAAGCTTGAGGTAGCAGGCGGCACAAGGACGTTGTTCTTATTTAGAAAGGCATCCCACGAGGGCTGTGTACTTGTTTTGCTTCAATGATGTCAATGCGATGGCGTAGTACAGCTTTGGTGTCATCTTGGTGTTAATTAGGTAGGCTAAATCCTGCCACCTAGTGGTCAAAAGGTCGTATTACATGGACAGAACATTGGAATTTTTTTTATACCATGAGATTGAAGCACTCCTGTTTATTACTTACATGTTATTAGTAATGAGAATATTTGTTGACATGACACTGACCACAAAGCCTATTTTTTCTGCTTATTTGAAGTGAGCCAGCAGCCAGCATAGTAATTACAAAATGTAGAGAGACTTGTTAATACAACTTGAAATACACATACACAAAAGTAAAAGATGTCATTTCAAATCTATTGTCTCAGTTCATAGCAGATACTAGGGTGGGTTAAACATATTTTCTTATAGTTAAGAATCTTGAGATGTACTGTACTCCATCCATCGAATAAACAGAAGAGCAGACACATGGTAAGCTTCAATGAAAGTCGACACAAGTGGATTATTTTCTCATAATTCAAGTTTAATGTTTTCCAAAACAAAAGTAAAGGCGCCATATTCTTATTAATTCAAACATGTACTTTTAACATAATTCCTCACATCAAGGTAGAGAGAAGATATGCAACGGTATCAGAAAAGAAAGCAGAGAAACAGACAAATGTGTCGAACAGACAAGACAAACGGTTATAGCCCTCACTTTTCAATGAAATCTTGATGAAGAGTGAACTCACTCTAAGAGCTCGAGTTGGAGAGACAGGAGACGTCAGACCAAGTTCCTGGCATTTGTAACAGTGAATTTAAGTGGTTATTTAAGTAAAAACATCTGTTCTGAGTACACTTCTTTAAGCCCGTTGCTTCCATAATGGTCCACTCAGCTTTCTTAGATATACACAGTAAAGTGTTTGAAACCAAAAAAGTCAAACTGGAGTGTACAAGTGACATACAGTTAACACAGAGAGACAAACGAAAGTAGTAGTTAAGTTTGAAACTGATGTTTCCTGTCTCATCTCCTGCTGAACCATAAATGTTGGAAAAACCAAGCGAAGGTGGGGATTGAGACATGCTTGAGAAAGTGAGGAGTTCCGGTAGAGAAACACCTCTGTCATGAGTGTCAGAGGGAGTGTTTACACAGTTTACACATCTTAAATCCCCACTGTTTGTAACATTCATTCTTCTACACCATCACACACTCTAAAGCCCTCAATCAGAGGAGGTCCTTTCTTCTTAGTAAAGCATTTCATGTTATTGCAGTTAAACACATAAAGTTTCCACAAGTTAACACATGACCTTTCATTATTATTTAAAAACAAGCAGATTCATGAGTGATCCCCAGACAAGAAGTCCTGTCTTAGCTATGTTTGTTTAGGTTTTTTTGTTGTCAGCTGCACTCAGTAACCATGGCAACGGCACACAGAAATGACCCTTTCTGCCCTTTACAGGGAGTCAGATCTACATAAAGTAATCAATGCTTATTTACCATATAAACTTATCAAAAAACTGTTGCATTTAGAAATGTTCATTTCACAATCGCTCATCTATTACAGTTGTGACCTTGAGAAAAGAAGGTATGTTTCTAAGTAATGCTTACAAAGGCTAAAATGGCATTTTATTGACACATGACTCATAGAGGTTACATCTTAACTTTTAAATAATAGATTTGTAAACCCAATCACCACGTGAGCATGCAGTAACACACCACACTGCGTCACCCATCAAGTACTCATCTCCAGAAAACAGTAACAAACTCCACCCAACACTATTAAATGTACAGTATCAATGCTGTCTACCGTCAAATGATGATCACAAAGTAACATTCATCCCTAATGCACACTGAAATCTACCTCACTCTGAAAAGTAAGTAGAGAATGATGGCAGTTCTGCCCAGTTACATCACAACCCTCCAAAATCAGGCATTTCTTTGATTGGCGAGTGCTAGCCTATCAGTAGCACGTTTACAAACCTGACAAGGCAGCTCCTTCATGGCTGTTTTGACTGGAGTTCCTTAAAATACGCAGATGCTGGCTAGATCAAACTAACTGTGGTTTACTTCAAGGATAAGAAAACATGTCCTGGAGAAAATCTGACAAATTATTTGTGATTCTCTCCTAACAGTGTGGTAACAGACAGGAAGTGATGATGATGACGCCACAGAATTTTTAGCCATTTACTAGCTGACTTTGCCTGTCGGTCTACCTGCCTGTACACAACTTATAACAAATAAGGTCATCTGCAATCAGCACACATGATCCTCCATGTACATCTTAAAGATAAATAGAAATATTTCACACAGTACAAAGTTAAACTTGTGTTATTGCTTCCAGCGGAGTAATTCGCCAAGAGTCAGACCCAGGTCAAATATTCAAAAGCGTTTCAAGGTGTGATAAAGCCCTCGAGAGTCAGACACGGGGAGTTTGTCAAGTAAGACACAAGACGTATGACAGGAAGCTCACCTAGTCGGAAAAACATCTGAACCTTATTTTCCCATCTATAGGCATCTTTGCCACGAAAGTGCCGCCATCTGCATCATCAGTAAGCTCCGCCCACTCTGTAGCTCCATGCAGATTGAAAAAGTACTTGCAGGTGATATTCGACCCAGGTCTAGTTAAGGGTTCATCCCATCCACACACACATTTGACCTATAAACAATTCACCAGATTGAACAAACCCCTCTGGTAATATGGCAAACACTGTAAATTTTTGCATGTCATCATGTCAATGTCTGCTTGTTTATGTGTGTGTTGATGTTTGTTAACAACAGCACTTCCAGTTTTTTTCAATGAGCAAACAATAATGAGGTATGCCTCGTCTCAGTACTATACTGTACATGTGGGTGTGGATGTAAATGCATATATGTAACAGCGCCTCCAGTGTCTTCATCTGGTCCCGTAGCTCCCAGGATGAGAATATTGCTTGTTTCAGCTTCCAGTGCCGCAATGGCCCTGCGGTTTATCTCCTGACCTTTAACCCCAGCATGAGACAGGACATAAACATTCTGCAAATGTTCTGATTCAAACCGCTGCCCAGCAAAGATGCCAAGCACAAAAAAATATATGACCTTTGTGCAAAAATCAGCCCTTTATATTGTACACAGTCTGTTTTTTCTTTTTGCCTCAGATTTTTTTAAAATTCTTTGTCTTCTGTTTGTGCAAGCATGCATCAGCTCCTCAGAGACTGGCTGTGCAATAGGAAGAGAGTTCATAGACAATAAGGAAGGGCAGGAGGAGTGTTGGCTTTCTGTGTTAACCACAAGGGCAGAGGGGGAAGGGGGGGTGATTGGGGTTCAAGTCCTCAGCGTCCAGTTTCTACCTGGAGATCATGGAACTGGACTGCGACTGGCTGGATGAGGTGGTGGCCGCACTGAGTTGAGAGAAGCCGCTATGGCTCGACTCCAGGCTGGTCATCGAACCCCTGAGGTGAGAAACAGAGATCCAGAGAACGTGTGAGCGGACAAAAACTTCACAGTCTGCAGCTAACTGTACATGTATGCAACATCAGAGCAAACGCAGTCTGCCAGTGACTAACTGAACGCATTCTGTGTGCACGACTTGTGCTCACGATGCACAACCATGCAGCTAGGTCAAACCTAAAGGGAGGGGGATTGATTCACTCTGTGTGGCAAACAAGGCTCTCTTACTCTGCCATAGGCTGCAAGGACCAACCGCGTATCGGATAGAGAAGGGCTTAAGTGTGGGAATACATAAATGTAAATTCTTTGCTTGATCCTCTTTTTATGTGTTTCCAAACATATAAAGGATCTTGCTGCTGAAGTTCAGAGTATTTCTTCAAGGTCATGTAACGTCCAATTTTCTGAATGGAACAAAATTTGCACTCAACAAGACTGAAAATTTAATAAAAGTAATAAATGTTCTAACTTGACCGATAAAGTCATTAAATGTCCTGACGCATTTTCTAACCAGTGACATTACACATTTCAGTAAGTTTTTTTTTCAAAAGAGATTGATGCTGTAAATTTAACAATCAATCTTGTTATAATGTCAAGAAGTATGAAAAAAAAAGTGTGCGAGTATAAAACTTCAATACTGCTGGTGTCATGTTAGTCTACTGAAAACACCTGAATTTGACAACAATTCCATGTTTGAAAATGGAAACCATTTACACACACTGTAAAAATTACAGCACACAGTCAGCGGTATGTTGTTACCAGGCAAAGCTGCATCATACTAAAATGAAGCTGTTAATAGTAGTGCTAACTGGTCATTGTGAAGGTTCATTCTACTCTGACATGCCAGAGCAAATCATAAATACAAGTTTGTCTGGTTTCCGTTTGTCTAGCTTGAATCATTCAGCCACAAAATAACAACACCTACAGAGAAATGTTCAGACAGAACACTTCATTACATAACTGGTGGAGTTATTTCTTTATTGAGATATATGCCCTTTTTTGGTCATCATGGCGGTATCATGTTGTAAGAAAATTGCTACATTATGGACTGGTTTGAGGCTAAGGCAGACCCACTTTGTCTTTGGCTTCCTTGTGGCTTCGACCACTAAGCAGCCTATGGCAAAATAAAGCCTTTTGCTCATTTTAGTGCATTAATTTTTTATAGAGTAAAAAGTATTGGTGTGTTTTTAATCAATGTAGTATGCAGACTGCTTGGAGTTTCCTGAATTTAAAAGCAAACATAAGGACAACATGCTTTTTTTACAGTAAAATGTACTCTCTAGTTGGCCCATGTCTATAATGTATTATATAAAATATGCTTACATAATCCATGACAATACATTAATTAGGATGTTTTGTATCAAACATTAATGGAAATACAAATATAATCATATAACTTTCATATAACTTTATTCTCTGCAGCAATGTGCTGTATGCTGAACATTAATGGTACGTACTTTTTTCATCTCTGTTTTGGTTATAACTACAAGTAGCAAAGAGTAAACTGGCTGCCACTCCAAACAGTTTTGATTCAGTCTGGATCCAATGATTAATCTTTACCTTTAATCTCAAGTCTAAAATGAACTATTTGACTCCCTGGTGTTTTGTAAGGGATCCACTGATATTATTTCTTATTACAAAAACTGAACTGCCCTCCTTGATTTTTTTCTGTATTCTGAAACACAAACTAAAGCCATTTAGGGCCTTGTATGGGAATTAATTGAGTGTAATATCTGAATTTCTTACATGTTTATGGCTGAAGCCACCCACTGTTATCACAATGAAATAATCTAATGCTTTATTAAAAAGCTAAAAAAAAAAAGAATCTACGTATATAAATAAGTAAATAAATAAATAAGACCAACAACAAAAACCTTAAGGTTGATACAGGACATCCACCGTCACATTGCATTATGACAGTCTGTTGTGTTTTCATAGATTGGTGTGCATGTACATTATAGACATGGCAAAAAGGCTAGCTTCATTTCATATTCCTAAATGAGATATGTGTTTAAGATAATAATTAAAAATGTCAATCTCAAAATCTCAAGAGAATAAGTTAAATGGTGATTTCAAAGCTGAAATGAAACGACAGATGTACTGAAAACAACATGAGACTTATTTTATAGATAGTACAAATGGATGGGTGCAGAAAAACAAGCACAATGCCAGGAAATGTCTCTGTTAGTATGTGTTTAATGCACACACTGCTGCATGTTTGTGTGAACACCTGGATACACAGCAGGTGAGCACTGCTGTGCAGAACTTTACACAGTCAGGACTTTAACTAGTCATGCAAGCGGAGTTACTCAAGCCAGCAAGTGGATAGTAAAACTGTAGAATCAGTGCAAGGATTCTTTTTCAGCATTAAAGCAACAACAACTTGTTAGACAATGCTAACAAAAAGCAATAAACAAGAGCAGATGCAAACAAGCATCTCTATGCTGCATAAAAAGCTTGACTGCTACAAGGGGGGCATTCAAATAAGCAGCAATGCCAAAGAGCTAGTGCTAAAGGAAAAGGGGCAAACACTGAGCCACTTACAAACTCTGCACATCACAGCAAGCCGTTCTTCACAGGAAGAAGACAGAGCAGGAGGAGGAGGGGTTGTGAGCAATAGAACAGGAGTGGATTGGACAGAAAAAAGCTGGATTAAAGGAGTCTCAGAGGAAGGGAAGCATCCTCATTTCAAAACACTGGGCCTAGAAAACTCATGATGCTCTCAAGGCTTTCCACATTGTCATTTTGGCAACATTACAGACTTAATTCATTCAAATATCAAATGTCATACGTGGCACTATGTGGTAGACTGAAGAGGGGGAATACTGAAAGAAGGCAGGAGTGAAAAATGAGCAATCATAAAAGGAATAATGCTTGAAATTAAAACTATCACAACATCATGGTAAAACACCTCTAGACAGAAAAACATGGACACATAAATACACCTCACACATATTTGCATGGATACAAATGTATGTCTCTATCTTTTACTCTCACACACACACACACACACACACACACACCAAGATTTACTAACCTGAAGTCCTCAGAGCCCAACACTTCAGTGTAGTACATGACTTTGCACTTGTGCGATGAGACTTGAAGGGTGGCCAGAACATCATCCACTCTGGGCAGGTTGGTGGCCGAACACGCCGGCATGTTATGGAACTTCCACTGGAGTATGTAGAAACCTGGCCATCGCGTAATATGGGAGCCCTGAAAATACAGTAAAAGAATGTGTAAGGTCAAAAACAGACAAGCAAAAATATTTGATAAAAAGAAAACCTTGGGGCCATTTTATTAATTTCCAATCCTGAAAACTGACCTGCACACTCTCCCCCTCCTTACAGGTGAGTGGGGACTCCACCATGCTGTAATCTTGCCCCAGTGTCCAAGACTTGTCAATAAGCTGGACATTGTTGCCTCCTGGGGATGTGATGCCATGGGCGCCCAGGGGGTCTTTGCGTGGAGGCTGGGGGGCCCTCTTGGAGTGGTAGATGTTAAAAACCACATCACCTTTGCACATGTCAAAGTCCCAGGTGATGACTGAGGATGCATCGATGATCTCAATCAGAACCTGGTTGATGAAGGGAGGCAAGACAGATATAGGAAGATTGTTGAAAGTTGGTTTTAAGAAATGTTTCAGGAGAGACTCACAAGAAACAAACCAAATTAAAAAGAAATATTTTATCCTTCTTCTCAGCTCTTCCTTTCTTATTTTCTATCTGCATACATCCCTTTCCTGTTAGATGAATAAGGCAGGAGCACTACTGCTATAAATCTCGCACTCTTGATATCTGTTTTTCATGATACATAAGTGCACTTATAAATCACACTAATGTATTCATAGTATGTTGCTCCAAATGAAACATTAGATAAAAAAAGAGACACCTTTAATGACAAAGAGCAGTGACTGTTTAAGAGATTATAAGCTAACATGAAATCAAAACTGTTTCTGGAAGGATGATTATTTTTGTGGTTTCATCTGTGCCCTTGGTATGAATTATGTAACATTACTTGCTGTATGCTGCTGCAGAGATTCAACGCCATGTCACTCTTAGTCCACGTGAGTTCATAATGCACAAGAACATGAACCGCCACACTGACCACTAGATGGCAGTACTTTCAACAAAACCTTCAGACATCTTGCAGCATCTCTGTTGTCCTGTCCTACATATTCCTGCAATACATCATAAGCTCTCCATCTTTCCTTTTCACTGCGGTGTACGTTGATAAGCCTCACCTCGTGTGGAGCCCCTTTGAAGACGCTGGCGCTTTGGTAGATCGTCTCGGTCCACAAACGGACGTCTTCGTTCTCCAGCTCCTCGGCTGTGCGGTACATCGACTTTGGAACCAGGCCGCCCTCTGGTACCTCGCACTGCAGAGCAGCATGCGCACGTGCACACACACAGTCACACACACACACAGTCACACACACACACACACACACACACACACACACACACACACACACACACACAGAACTGGGTCAGTAAAGGGGATCTCAGGATGAAACATGTCATGTCCCAGAGAGTTCCGATTCAGGATTCAATTATATTCTCAAACGATTACCTAGGAGTTTTAATTCTCCATCAGACACTCACCATACACTCTCCTCCCAGGAAGTCAGGGATTATCTCCTTGTCTATGTAGTCCACAAGCCCTCCAGGACCCTGGTAGTCGTTGCCTGCATAGATGAGGAACTTCTTTCTGGTGTTTTCATCGATGAACGGACTCACCTAAGGACCAGCAGAGGTGGATATTGATTACAGATGCAAGAGATTAGTTGTCTTTGTTATATTATGACAAAAGTTACCACCTTCCATTCTAGTTTGTTATTTTTTAAGGTTATTGTGAGGTTATAGTGTACTCTGACATCAAATATAAATGATATCTATAATTATGAAAATGATGGTGAAGCATGAAGTGGTACTGTAGTAAGTATCCCCTCCTGGTTCTTACCAGTGTCCACAGAACAGGGAAAACTCTAGGAGCTCTTAAGATAAGAAGCCGTCCTAAAGTCTCTGGGTAGTTGGCCTCCACGACCTCAATGATCCTCAGCAGCGCCTTGACTCCTGGTCGCCACAGATGACGCATGTTCAGCCCTTCCAGATCTACCAGACAAGTCCAGCAGCTACAGAAGAGGAACACAGAGGATTAGTGTGGACAAACGCAGGCCACAAACGCACATTCACACACAAAACTGGGCCACAGCCTCTTACCCACCACTTAGCACCTGTCATCCTGAAGCAGAGCTTAAGTGGTGAAGGCAATGCCTGCTAATTCTGGACAACCCCCTCCCCCCTCTACATGTCTCTCTCTTTCAGTCTGCTCTGGCTGAGGGCTGAGAAGTGACAGCCATTCATAGTTCACATGCCTTCCTGCGTGGCTCTTATCCCAGCCACCTCCTCATGCTGACAGATGACAGATACCATCTCCGTTCCCTTCCTCTCACTCTCTCCATCACCATCTGAATCAGTGCACACAAGAGAGAGCCTCGCGCATTCTTTCCATTTTTGGACCAGATAATTCTCCTCTGGACTTGTGTATGCTGTGTCTCTGTGTGTGTGTGTGTGCACCTGTGTCCAGGCTACAACCGCTGAACTCAGTCCAACTACTTTGTATGCTGCCTCTTGGTCCAAAAAAGAGAGAGAGAGAGACTAATGCTGCTAGTTTAAAGCACTGCTTGTCCTTCCATTTTTCTTTCCAACATTTGTTTCTAATAATCCACCAAACATTTCTCTGAACATATTGTGTAAGCATGAATCAATTATTTTATGAAATGACAGATTACACGTTACATTGTACACTGTCCCACTGACAATGTAAAAATAAAAAAATACTCAGATAAGCAGCAAATCCACAAACTTGAGAAGCTAGATCTAGAAGACTTGGTGTTTTTGCTTGGTAAACGACTATATTAACTATATTAAATATTTGTTTTCAGCTCTACAATTTGTTCTGAATGTTTACCTGATTGGACGGCCAAACACCTTGGTGTTCTCCTCACAGCGCCTCAGACCCTCCTCATTTATAGACAACACCTAAAATGACAAACATGAACTTAGTAAGTCTTATATTTCAAGCATTTAGCTCTAACAGGGCTAATACAAGCAAACTACACTGCGAGCAACATCATAAACAAGCAGGCTATTTATATATGACCTTATATATGACCTTCCTTATATATAACCAACTTGTCTAGATGTGCCAATATATATCAATGCATTAATACATAACACAGTATACAAAATACA
>JAUZTA010000024.1:25441052-25451370 GCA_034780835.1 Ctenochaetus striatus
GGCAGCTATAGGAGGCACAGGGAGCACAAAGTAGTTCATCGTGCAAAAGAGGACAAAATTAACAGCAGTATCTAAGGTTCCCAAACGCAGCAGTAAAGAAGTTCTCTTTGCAGAAAACCAAATGTGGTAACTTTTTCATCATTATCATTACCAGTGTGTTTATCTATAAGCTCTGCTTTCTGTAGAATGAAAACTGTCAGCTCTGTTGTTTTAAAACAGTTGGGTTTTGGTGCCATTATACAGTCAATCAAAAGGGAAAAAAGCATAGATACTCATCTACCACATATGTTACTTTAAAACATCATTATTGGTCTAAATGCTAGAGGCACTGATGTTATTTGTTGTTCTATATCAAAATTCTGTATTAATATTGTGGGGCTACAATTTCTTTTGGCAAAAAACTCCTTAAGCATTCAAAAAAACAGCACCAGACTTAAACATTAAAACATCCAGCTTGGTTAGGACAGGCCATTTATGACTTTTCACATTCATACCCTTCATATTGTCTGAAACATTCTTTTTTGTTGTAAAAAACACATTTTTAAAAAATCCAGCTCATTTTAGGTCCCAGACACTATTTTGATGATGTGGTTTTGTTCACACTCATTAGTGAAGCAAGTCAGTTAAATAGATGTTTTTACATATTATGCCGTTTAAATTACTGTTTACCAGTGCAATGCACTCTGTCACCCTTTGCTTTAATCTGAGTGAAAAAAAAGGTGTGCACCCCACAAGAAGTGTTGAACTCAAGTTGCACAGCTATTGTCAAGAGGCTACTGTGTTGTTAGGCAGAGCTTAGCTTGATAAGTGGTTAACGCAGATGGGTCACACTCTTCCTCTCACTTTCATTTTTTCTCCATTTATCTCTAAACTGTATTAATTTCTGCTCTGTTTACTGATCTTTCAGATATTTTTTCTTTCATTTTGTGTTTTAATATATATAACCTTGTGTGTAATTATTCTGAATAAGTTTTGCTGTGTTACAAGATTTTACTCATCAGAAACACCTTTCTGATTGTATTTCAAGAAAGGTTTTTTTTGTTTGTTTTTTAATCTTGCCATCTGTTGCCATGAAAGTCTTCAGTACCTAAAGCACATGTATATGTTAGTATTGCCACCACTGTTAAAGAGGATGGAGTCACTAAGAGGGAAACTTCCTCTGTCACTGTTGATGCCAACAAGTCAAGCAGGCATTACATTAGTGTAACAGTGGTGCATCCTGTTCCCTCTCTGGTAGAAACTCTAACCGGGACAGGAGCAGGACCAAAGCGCTTTGTCTTCTGGGATAACCTACTGACTTGTACCTTTTCATGGAGCAAGTTAGGCTACAACAGGCTTTGACTCACTAAATACTCTCTTCATGAAGCATGTGTACCAATCTGGGAGTTGAGGGTCTTCAGGGTTAGTTATTGTCTTTAATCCAACAGCATAACTAAGCAGTTATTTCTCATTCCAAGAGTTACTACTGAGGTAATTCTTGGTCATTCATGGATCCGTTCCAGAAGCAACTGTCCCTGCAGGCCTGAAACAACAGTAACAGGCGTATTGTGTTGTGCTTTTGAAATTCCTGTGTGACTCCCAAAGGGTAGACTAGAGGCTCTGAGACTGGACTGCTGCGATAATAACAGCAACAGCAACAGCTTCATTTCCTGTTATTGAGATGAAGCAGCAAACTCAAGGGACTTCTGTGGCTGAAGATGTAAAAAGAAAAAAGGAAAAAAATAAACTGCCATACCTCATTGCTTGAATGATACTCCAAACCCAGAAAAAAACAAACAACAACAGCAGAAAAAAAAAAACAGGCCATCTTTGTGCACAACAAGAAGCCTAGGTCAAAGGTCAATGCAAACACAAACACACTGATGTTTATATGCTTATGGGCAACTAAAACAAACAAGTCAGTTGTCATACATAGCCATCAAAGGGCACAGCTCTAACATCCACACTACTAAGCTTTTGCTACAATTAACCCTGCTGTCTGCACTTATTTGCTATTTTAAAATCCTTAAAACAGTTACTTTAGGAAACGCTGCTGATTCTGTTATAAAAACTTTGATGATCTGGTGTATTCAATTAACCAATCAAGAGGGGACCACACTTTAATTTCATTATGCAGCCTGTTGTATAATGACCAGTAAACTTCCTTGTATCCTTGCATGCAGAGAAATCTCTGGTCTTACTTTTCTCCATTGCTTTTTTTTCCCATAATCTTTTCTGCAACTAAGCAACCAGCCCTCTGCTTCCTGTTTACTCCAGCACATGCATGCCCAATGTACATGAATGGTCACCTGATATGACTTTTCACGCTTGTCAGTAAGGATGAATTTTTTTCCCTGAAACTGTGTTTCCTGAACAAATCATTTTAGTGTTATGTCATTTTAATAGGAAAATGTAGTAATGTAGATAAAGCCTGTTTTAGCTTTATCTACAAAGGAAGTTCAGAGTTTCCCATAAGGAAACATACTGAAAGCGCTGTAGTGTGCATTTTACTCTGGTACATTATATTCTAGTCAGCACATACAAGAGCTGGCACTTAAGGTGACATGTAATCTTCAACACCAGGCATTTTTACAATACATCTTTTAGTAAAACACGACAGGAGATTACTTGATTAAGAGTCATGCCTAGTACTGTCAAGGTTGTTTGCTTGTTTAACCGGTTTATATGTATACATGTAAAATTGTTAAACTGTATATATTTTAAAGGGCCTGGTTGTGAGAGGTGTCAAATCTGACAAAAGTTGTCAACACTAGGAACACTGAGAACACCATGTTCAAAGCAGGGTGAAGTAATCGCTGTGGTACAAAAAAAAGCTGACAGGCGTCTAAGATCCAAGCCTGACTTATGCAACAGTACATTTAGGTCACAGCCATTTTGGCCAGAGGTTGAAATACTCTGATAGCACCTGTCGGTGTTTCCTCAAGGACAAGAAAAGAGAGGCTGACTTTCATCTAAACTCAGAGAATGCATTTAAAGACTGTAACTGAAGAACGTGGAGCCTTGCATTTTCCCTAGAAGAGGAAATGGGTATTTCAGTACTCAAACAACAGAGTCAGCGGAGAGGGAACACCAAATTCCTCAAAGCAAAATGTCAAATATAATCCCCCTGCAGACGAAAGAGAGAGTCATTACAGGCAAATACTTCAGAAGTCTCTGACAGAGGAACTGGAGGGAGGAGTAACAAAGCTGAACAACACTACGGCCAAATACAGTAATGTGCATTTTTGGGACATAATGTGCATAACATCGAGGCCTGCCTGAACAATATGTACACGTATTTATATTGAAAAGCAAGGGTGGTCTTGACATAAAGAAGGTGATTCTTGTGTACTCAGTAGATACAATGAGTCGTATGACTATTTCATGATGTTTTTACCACAAACACAGAGTGTTGTACACTACTATACAGCAATGGCAACAGTCCTACAATCGAGGAAGTGAGAGGGATGAAATTTCACTGAGTTTTCAATAAAAAAGAGCCAGCAAATGTTGTGATGCACCATTGAGTCTTTCCTGCAGTGTCTGCAAAAATACTCACTGCAGAAAACAAGGAAAAGATTAAAAAGAAGGGGAAATACTTGAAAATGAACCAAACTCAGCAGACAGACTGACTTAAGCGTACATTGTAGCCATCAACACAACAATTAACAGTAGATTCTGATTATATCACTTGTGTCTTGCCGGCTATATAAGACATCACAAAGCAAACATTTTTTCTGTTTTCGACTTTAAACACCCCTACCCCCACAAAAAAAGGCTTTTCCTAGTTTTTCAGAAGACACCTAGTCAAAGCTACAAAAAGCCCACGAGGTGGGTCATCTCCAGCTTACAAATGTGATGTAAATCTGCTTTGCTATTATCACCCACCCTTTCCGGCTTCATGTGTCAACCCAGGTGTAGGTAACAGCCCTCTATTTATAGCCATCTGTTTGCCCGGTGCTCAATCCAGCCTGTGCTAAGGAGATTTAGTTCTCCTGCATCCTTTTTCTTACCAGTGTTGAAAGCTGGTTTCTATTTAATAAAAACGGCACCTGTCTGGACCCTGCTGTGCTAAAAAACACATAACAGGCTTTTAAAAATTATTTCACTACTATTTTTCACTGTGAGCACAAGTGATTAAAATATGAATAAAGCAGTAGCAGCCATACATTGCTGAAATTCAGATAAAACAGCATTTCAAGAGTGTCTTGCATCTGTACTGCAACGTGTTGTAGTGTGAAACAGAATATGCAGGCCAGACACAAAGCTGGGAGAATCTGATTTGAACTTTAACACTGAGTATGTCATAAAAATAAATAAATATATGGAGGAATGCATTAATTTGGAGTTGGATGCTAGCCTACATTCAGCTATTGAGGACTACTTGCCTCTTTTAGCACGTCTCTCAATCCTGCCATCAGTGTAGGCAGATTTACCCCTTGAAACGCAGAAGGAGGGCTGGCTGGGCTTACCAATAGTGTATGCCGAGGTGACAGCCATGTCAGTCATGCAGAGAGTGACAAAGCCCATTGTATGTTCTATGTAGTTGCTGACAAAGTCCACTTTATATCAAGAGGGTTTAAACATTAAAAAAGCAGGTTTCATTTCTCTCAGCTTTGCCAAATTATAAGCCATTACTGAAATCAACGGTTGTTTAGCAGAACACCACATTACTGACAAACAGCAGCTGAGGTCAAAACATTGCTGAGGAAATCTTCCATCCAGCGTTTGTACAGTGTGGTGGGGTGGGCTGCAGCCTTTTTTTCTTCTACACTGTATATGAAAAAAATCTCACTTTGAGGATACACAAGTGTGAAAACATAAAGAAAACATACTTTCTCTTTGCCTCCCACACTATGCATAATCAAAAATCTTTGGTAAGAAAGAGAAACCGCAGTACAGGAATTCATTCTATTAAGGTTTTCCATGTTTTTGCTGCAGTAACATTAAATTTAATCTTCACCTGTTCTACAGCACTAGGGTACAGACAGACTAGCAACTGTGCATGGTAAATCATATGCAAACAATCAAATAATATCCAAAATGTAGACAGAGAAAGCGTGGATGGCAGTTGGAAGGCTCCATTTGAAAAAGAGCAAAAAGAACGTAGAGGGGCATGCAAACCTGCAGTTTCTCTCCACACTCAACAGACTCACTAATGCTTAGAGGTGATTGAAAAAACCATCAAATCTGTGGCAGAAAGCAAAGCAAAGCACTGAAGTTTTACACCGAAAACAATCTAACAGCATCCGGTCTGCAGTGGAACTTGTGTAACATAAGAGCACTGACGTTTTGTATATTCACATGCTGAGTGTGCAGATGTACAGCACAATGATTCCACACCTCAGTGAACAATGAACAGAGCTCAAACCATGAGATGATGTAAGGCCAGTTGAAGCAGGTATTTTCAGTGGCCAATATGACCTAGCAGAAAAGGTGAGTGGTGTGTGTCGGGAGGGTATAACCTCATAATTTGCTGTTTGCCTTCAGCAAACAGCATTTTCATTCTGTAAGTCAAACCGAGTCACATCCAAGGTGCATAATTCACTGGCTTCTTTCTGAGGGTGACCTTGTCATGGCAAACAACCTCTGAGGCGCCAACCCACCAGCATTACATAACTCTGCATCTATGAGATGCAATATTCATGTAGATAGAGTACAGGTAAAGACACTTACCGCCATCACAAGCTCAAAGGGATGCTTGTACACCCGCACAGGTGACTGATACTTCTGCACCATGGTGGGGATTAATGCAACACCAACACCAACAACCTGAATAGAAATGAAAATAAATCAGTTAGGAAGGAAAAAGTATGTTGTAGTCAGGTATTAAATAAAAAAGAAGAGCTAAAATATGGGGCTGAATGCCAAAAAATGATGGCATTATAGCTGCATCTGGCACTACGACAGAGACTCAGCATGTAATTAAGTAAAGGTGTGTTTTGGCTCACTGCTTGAACGACACCAGGTGCTTGTGTGCACCTTTGTGCGTTGGCAAGCAGCCCCAAGCAGCCCCACAAACTAGAACACGGTGTGACAGACTGCATAAGGAAACTCTCCTGGGCCGTGACCAAAGATCTTACCAATCAATGGATGCAGTACTTCCCGCTCATTTATCAAACAGACTGTACAACTGCAGTGGCTTTTCTCTTCAAACTAATGGGTATGTAACTAAGCCAAGTCCATCTACTGTCTCTGCAGGAGCTTACGTCACAGCTACACAAGACAACACTACACATAGTGATGAAAAAAGACAGGCACTGTTCATTCTTCAAAGAATAATCAGCACATTTTACATAACGTAGCATTTAGTCAGAGGCTATACAAAAGGTTGAAACAGAGTAAACACATTCATTTTTTGAAAAGCTAGTAATTTTATGGTCAATGGACTGATACACGTTGTAATGAAGATCAAACAAAATTCGCAAAGAAAAGGTTTCTGTTTACTCCAGGCAATGATGTGGAAGTGCAAAGTGTGGCTTGCACTTCAGGTTTTATCTTTGTTCAGCATGCTGATACAGGTCTGTCACTCCTGCTATGCAGTAATGGGAACATGGCTGCAAGGAGGGGTGCGGGCTAATGTCCCAGCACCACTTTACTGGGGAATCAGGACAGGCAAACTAACAGCTGAGCTAAGACAAACAGAAAACAAACAGATCGCTACAGTCTTCCTCTCAAAACAACACTTATCTAGCATTTGCTACTGCTATACAAAATTACCGTCATGCTTCAGGATCTCTTACACACTTCAGAGACATGTCGAAAAAGACAATTTCGTTAGTAACAGCTGTGTTTTAATAGACAGACTTTTGAAGGGGACAGATTTAAAACACATTTTTTCCAAGAACAGAGCTTTTTACCTGTAAACACACGACATAATCGTGTCTAATCAACTGTCATCTGTTTATAAGGTAATATTAACTAATTTAACTACAATTTTAAATGTAAATATACATAGCAAACGTTTAAGTTACCTGTTAAATCGAACCATGTCTGGGAAAATAAAGTACTACAAACATCCATATGCTACCTGTGGTTAATATGTGTGTACGAAATAAAAGCCAAAAACGAGCATTATCGTGTTTTATCTTCACACAGCCACCTTGATGGTTGACAGTGAACAACACTTGCCACGGCGACTTGTTAACGTTAGATTTAACTACGTTACACAACAGAGCTTGCTAATTGAGACTAGCCCACAAGCTAGCGCTAACTTTACAAACCACTAACTTGATGTAAATTTAATAACTGGTGCTTACCGGTGATTTAGAAAACTAAGGAAACGGAGCTTGTTTCTTGTCTGTTAGTCGCTGATTCTTCCAAAGGGACTATCCGAGTAAACTCTTGCCATTCCCCTCCTCGGCTCTTCACTTCGCCGGGTCCTGATGGAGCCAGAAGCTAACGATAGTTAGCTTTAGTGTGCTAGCTGGCCATGTAGCCGGAGTAAGAAGCTGTAGCTGTCCGCTGGACAAGACCTCCTGTTTAGCCCGGCACTGATAAGCAGAACTAGTACAGCGATGAACTAAATATTCTTTGACCCACCGTTAAATCACGGCTAAATGGATGTCGGCACAGGAGAACAGTGAGTACCCTTCTCTGAACTCCCCTCCTCTCTCGTGCCTGTGATGCCGAGGCTCCTCCCAGTTTTCTGAGCTCGGTTTTTTCCACCTCTCCGGGCAGCGCGGCGTCGTGCTCGCAAAAATCCCCGCTCCGACCACATCTGTTCAAGTGAAGGACAAACATCAGAGGACAGTCGATTCTGAGAAAGCAAATAATCGCAGAAAATAAAATGTAACCTTTTGTTTTTTTAAAAAAAGGAGACCAGAATGAATGACGGTGTCGTCATAAGTGATGTGCACGGCTTATTTGCATTTTCATTTTGAAACCAGTCCGGCAGCTATTGACAGATTAATATCGTTTCCTTCGTGAGTAAAGGAATTTAGTGCATGTAATTCGTATTGCTATTCGACATCAGGTGAATTCAGCCTTCTGTTACAAAGAGACGGACGTTTTAATCCATAAAAGAAAACCAAAACAAAAAAAAGTAAAGATTTAAAAATGAAAGGTAGCGATGAGCGAAAGTAAGAATTTAGGCAACTTGCAAACTTATAGGAACATTCTGGTGATTAGGAATTTTTCCTTGATAAACTTGTTGGAATCACAAAAGAAATCAATAAAAAACATAGAAGCATTAGAGATCATGGTATTTTAAATTAAAAGGGGTCAGTTGCAGAAACAAGGACAACAGCCTTTCATGCAAACTCCACACATCCATCTCTCGGGGAACTGATCACTAAAATCTGTGTTATTTTTCTCTAAAATTAGCCATATTACTGGTTATGCAAACACTACAACCTCATTTGTGCATATCTTTTCTTTTATCAGTGGTTGGAGCTTTAATTACTTAGAAGAGAACTGAAAGAAATGCTGCTGTGTCTCTTTTGAAGAGCTGAAAAGAGTAGAAAATGGTGTGTCTAACCTGGGGGAAAGTCTTTCTTTGGTTCCATCTACTCTCAAAAATGTACAACCAGAGCAAGTTATCAAACCCCCAAATACCCTGTGTATATATAGACAGTGTAAATCACTTCAGTCATTCATAGTGGTGTTGAAATCTGATAATAACTGTATCACTGACATGTAAAATAAGCTTTGTAAACAAGTGCTGACCCTACATGAACCAGCTTATTTACACACACTGGCAACACGAACATTACGCTATTGTAAAACTCAAAAGTGAACTGCATAAATGTATCACTGAAAAGCCCATGAAATAACAATAGTTGTAGTAATAAAGTTAAACAGACTAAATAAAATAAAATGAAGTGAAAAACATAGAGCCTTCCCAGTGGTACACTCATTAACAGTCAAATATAGAAGTACTTATATTTGCATACATTTGTTTTACTAAAACATTAGCTAACAAACTTAATTTCAAACTTATATCACAGATGCCAGTGTTTCCTTCCTCTGTTGTTGCATAAATATGTCTGGACTCACCGTGGCCAATAAGCCCCTGTTTAGCTCTCAGAGTTAAGTACCCTCACACCCTAATTATGTAAGAGGTTTAACAGTGGCGATGGCGGAGAATGATAGAATTAAGGTGATTGTGTTTCAAAGGGCAAACTAGTTGAGTTTGTACAGCTTACACTGAGGTCTTCCGCCAAACCAAACAATAATGCACAACAGCCATTATATTTTAAAAGGTGAAAAAACATAATATTAAGTCACGTAAGGTCTGGCTGAGCAGTTTGTTTATGAAGAATGTGATATATAACAAAGTAACAGACTGTTCATGCCCTTATCCTGAAAACAGGATGTCCCATTGTGTCTTTGGCTCAGACTGAATCAACAGCAAAAGGTCCAGCAATGGTAAATTTAACCATTAGTGAGCAAACATAGATAAATAATACACATTATAAAGAATGGCGTAGAGTGGGTGAGTTGTGTGACATCAGAGATTTCTATACAGCTTTGGATTATTTCCTATCATTATCATTTTCCATTCCTTCTATTCCTCCTTCATCCTTAGTCTTTTAACTGCAATCTCAATAGTTGATAAAGGGCAAAGCTGGAAAATTGTCTGTATTATAAGGAGAAACATGCGTACCCTATTTTTCTAACATGTCTCCTTCTAAAAGTATTGTCCTTCGTTTGCTTGGCTGTCAGAAAAACGAGTTCAAGGTCAACAGAGAGTTTTCTTTAGAAGTATAGATACTATTTCACATACTAATTTCAAATATAGATCACTGTTTGTTCCTTAATGGGAGTCATTTGGCGAACAACAACTTTGCAAATGCTTTTATGTTTGTCAAATTAGCTTTGTGTGTTTAATCAAGAGCTTGTACTGTCATTGAAATAAATGGCAAATGTAAAAATACATGACAAAGCTTCTATGACAAATGTTCATGCATCCTGCAAGATCAGTCATTCAAAAGAAAACAGAACATATTGTATGTTATATTTACTTGAGAAATAACCTGCTAGTTTACTTGAGAACATTTTAAATGGAAGTGCAGTGCCCTCCAGTGGGCAATTGCTACAGTTACAACAAACTGTATTTATAAGGGCATAAAATTTAACACACAGACTTTGTTGGATAATGTTTTCTCCATGACAAAAAACAGTCTCATTATATCAGGCAGTTACTTGCTTGGCTGTATAATGTCAAAACACATTGAAAAACGCTCTTTATAAATTCCCACTGCTCCAGGTGACATCTCACAGTGGTATATTTTGTCCAACCAACAAACCAAAACACCCAGACAAAACCAACAAAAACTAAAATGATTAAATCAAATTATCAAAATAGTAACTGATTGATTTTTTTATTGGTAATATA
>JAUZTA010000024.1:25510865-25520981 GCA_034780835.1 Ctenochaetus striatus
TGTCTGATTTCCTGGTGGCAGGATTTTTAGATTTGTTATTATTTTGAAAACTGTGCATGCTTGTGCTTATGTGTGTGTGTGTGTAGATCATGTTTAAGATTGTGTGTGTGTGTGTGTGTGTGTGTGTGAGTGTGTGAAGCATGGTTGTGTGGGTTCATCCTCAGAGCCCCTGCTGTCATTTTAATCTCCCCTTTGTGTAAGCACTGTGTGTGTTTGTAAGTGTGTGTGTGCGCGTGAACTGAGGCACTTACAGTATCATGCATTTGTACACGCACGCACACACACTCACTCTCTCTCTCTCTCACACACACACACACACTCACGCACACAAACATACGTTACTGTGTCAGTGTGTCACATGAGAGGATTAAAACCTCATGTCAGAGACAGCTTATGTGCCAACCACGCTTAGTGACAATAAAATATATTACCAAGGATTTATTATCTGTTGCGACTCAGTCGGCCAGCCCCGGACACTGTTGTGCTGCGCCGGGGAATAAATTTAATCACGTTCTAGTGCAATCATGACGTTTACTGTAAGAGAGGCGGGGCCAAGACGACTGGAGCAACGTGATTCGCTTGCATTTTGATTGACGCCGCCGTCGTCCAATCGGTGCTATTTTTATTACGACAATTCTCGCCGTTGGATCCTGGCATCAGAGTTTTTGTATAGTGACAAATATGTCGGCCTCCGAGAATCTCCTGGTCACCAATACTATGGATATTCTGAAGAGCACATTACTGTTTTGGGATCGGTTTTACTTCTCCTAAACTGGCGTGTTAGCACTGCGAGTTGAAGACAGATTATAGATATTCTGGATAATCTGTGAGAGGAAGCAGCTTCCATCCCAAGCTAACAGTTTGTTAAGCTATGTGCTTGTAGTAAAATAACGTCAGACGTATCGGTCGCTCGCTAGCTAGCCAACCATTTAACGTTATTCGTAAATTAGCTTGACACTGGGATTGCTAGCCATTAAAGCATGAACAGTAAACGCTGGAGCTCGCTGAACATCTCGTGTGGAATATAATGGATGCAACGCCTTTTCTCTGTTGATTATAATCCCGAGAGGAAGCAGGGCGACCAGGACTGGCACTTCCCATTCACCATTTTTGGACCCAGAACCGTTGTGAAACTCCCCGCAGGTGAGCTGGATTGTTAGCCTGCTGCTAGCCAGTTTAAAGCAACGGAGACCTGTGTAGCTTTAAGCTAGCTAGCTCAAATGTTAATGTTGGAAATGACAGAAAAGGAAGCTGTTTTTCTAAATGCACCGAGGCCGTCCCGGTCACACTTTTTTTTTTCTTTTTTGTCACCTTACGTAAACCCTGAACCGCTTGTGCTTTCGGTTAATGCTTTTGTGTAACGTATTTTATTGTATCCTGTTTGTTAATATCCGTTATCGTACTGCTGCTGCGACTCATTAATGTAATTTGTCTCCACCCTACTTTCATTTCATCGTTGTGAACTCGCTGTGGTCAGCAGTATAACACAAGCTAGCTAACACCGGAATCCAAAGTGTGCTTGATTTTGCTTCTCATTCAGGTCTGTAACGTTATTCATCCCCACCTGGTTTAATAATATAACCCACTGTACATCGAAGGTTGTGTAGCTTTCACTTGTATGCACAAACGTGATGACAGATTTTAGCATTATTTCAGAAATAAGTCCAGAAACGGCAACTTTGCTCGACGATAACTAAACCCAGAAGTCAGTGCACAATTATAAGTTATGTACACGCCTATTGACGGACTGCATCCTGTGAAGATCGAGGTAGGGTTCAAATACTGCGTTGAAACATGCACATTTTTTAAAAATCAAAACTGCCACACTGAATTGAGAGACTTTCAGTGCTGTTTGGCGTGACGCTCCATCCGTTTTGACCGAGAATGGAGCGTCTTTCCTGGGCTGAGTCGTGTCCGCGGAGCTGTCAGTGGGCCGTGCAGGGTTGCGTGTCACCTGGCTCAGCAGCAGCAGCAGCAGCAGCATCTTCCGCCTGCATCCGAGATGCTACCGAGCTCTTCCATTTAAAAACCCGCTCTCACACTTTCTCTAAACCCTGCATTTTTTTAAAATTAAAAATTACAACCCAAAATCGGAGTCTTGTGCCCAGGAAATTAGCATGTTGCCATTAAGCACAAGCTATCTCTAACCATTGTAGAGCATATACCAGGGCTTAGACTGCTGTTATAACGCTGCCGTGACTGCAGCGGGCCATACACACCCAGGATTTATTTAGTGTAAGTGCTGGAAATGCTGTAGGCTTTTCTTACTGGACGTTAGAAGGTGCCATTGTGTCTCGGGATTTTTGAGCGTTTACAGCATGGGAAGGTAGATATTCTTTTATGGATTAAGGATCAACATGGTTTTAATTGAAGAGCAGCTTTGCACAGTGAGATAAAAATTACTCTGAAGAAATAACTCTATCTTCATGAAGCTTTATGGAAATGCAAATAAACCTCTGTATTTGTTGAATATCACCGCAATATTGATTTGAGTTACTTTAGAGTATTTAAAAGGGTAAACCATTTCATTCTGGGTGTAGCCTCTAGATATGATTGGCAGTGATTTATTGAATGACTTGCTTTAAAAAAGCAATCCTCCCTATTCAAGCAGGAGTCTGCGTTCATAACAGGGCATCAGGCTGTGTGGAAGTTTCACATCCGTTTGACAAAACTAAAAACCTCGGTGTTGGTCTTGATGTGACAACACTTCCCATTTTCACAGTTGTTTTGCTCAACATAGATAAAATGGTTACCAATTGTGGACAAATGTCAGTTAGACATATTTTAATATGTTGACGAAGCGATTAATGAGGTATTCGTGGCTGCCTGCATGTTATGGAAGCCAGCTGCTATGTAACATATTAGCTTGGAGACTTAACTTGGCCTGCTGCTGCAGCTGATCTTAACTATCAGTCTTAGCATGGCAGTCAACCTAAACTCATAACCTGTGTTATCAGCCAGTCAGTTTTTTGCTTCTTCACTCGTATTACCGGTTGTGGCTCAGTAGAGTGGGTTTGTGTCTTGTTGTTGTCCACAGGGCTGAACTGGTCTACAGTCTTTGGCTGTTGCCCTCTGAGCCTCTCCTAGATGCAATAGGCAACATAAACACATGCTGAGAGGCAAGGTTTAGCATGTGGGCATAGCATTTCATATGTAGGAATTTGAAGACAACAGCCACATTGTCAGTGTCTAAAACTAAAGCTTTCTTTGTCATCACTTGGCACATTATATAGTGTGTGGTTACAGTGTCATAAGTTTATGTGGCAATGGATGTCCTTGCATCACATGTTGAAAACTAACTTACCCTCTTTTTCCTGAGTGTTCATGACTTTGGTTTTGGTGTCGCTGTAAAGTGAGTGGATCGCTGTGTCAGTTAAATACTGTTGAGATGGGACATTGTATTTTAGCTCCGGAGTGCACAACGTAGCACACCATAGCGCAACGTCTTCCAGAGTTTGTAGTTTGCTTTGCCCTTTTTGAGTTGTGCGGAAGCTTTGCTAAAACTTGCTTGATTATTGTCACTGGTTGTTGGCAGTAACTACAGCTGTTTTTTCTCTTTTCTCAGGGTGGAAACATGAAGTATGGTTTCTCATTTTAATTTGTTCCTTAAGTTTTACTTGACACAACTTGCATACATTGTGGCTCAGTGTGTTTCCATTATAGATTCCCTACGGACTTTCTGGCAGGAAATTTCCACCTTTTTATGTTATTATCGTTTAGAAAATAGATTTTTGACATTTGTGAATTGATCCAGAATTGTTTATGCCTGCATCATGGTGCATCTAAGAATTGATTTTATTTCCCACCCGTGACTCTCACACACAATCAAACACTAATGGCAGGGTTTTTATGGAGCTAATAGCCAACCTGCCTTTCAAACACACACTAATTGAAGAGCCATTTGAGCAGTTTGGGTTCAGTATCTTTCCCAAGGACCCTTCGGTATACAAGATGGAAAATCTGTGGATCGAACCACCAACCATTCAGCTCGCTCCAGTTTCTGAGCCTCAGCTGACCCTCTACTGCTTAGCTTCTGTGCTAATAACAGTCTATCTTATCAAAGTTTTGGCAAGCCAATTGCAATCTACAGAAGGTAGTACATAGATTATGGATAAGTACCTCATACCACAACCTCACAACCAAAACTATCCCTTTAAGTTCATTCAGAGACAAGCTTGCCTTTGAAAATCTTGTTTCGAAGACCGTTTGGCTTTGAAAAGGTCATAATCCATATGATTAGAAAGTGACTGCAGACACTGTCTTTTCAGAATGTCATGATCAAGTTTTTTGCTGGAAACTCATGGTCTTGGAAATTGTGTAATGCAGATCAAATGAAACCCTTAATACAAATGAAAAATACAGATAACAAAGGCTACGCTACAACAAACCTCCAAAGATATTTGGTAGTAGTCCTTGTTGACAAGATAACAGTAATTATTAATACAGTTCAGAATCGGAATACTATCAAATACATATTTAAACATTGAATATAGCCTAATAATGAACAAGCACACAGTTATATATCAAGCATATATAGTAACAGGTATCCTCAAATTCTTTCTGATGTTGCCTATTACAACCAACCTTTTGTTGTTTGGACTTAAAACAAGACATCCAGAATATAAGGTCAGATAATAAGGGACATCGTTTAGCACCTCACATTTAAACTCTATTTTCATTCTTTGGGTCATGATTTGATTGGATTTGATATTGATTTGATAAGAAAGTTGTAGTGTTGCAGTATTTTATTACTGACTTAAAAAGCTTACACATAACACAACTTTTATCGACTCCCTCTGTTCCAGTTTTGCATCTGAATCCAAAATGTGTCCAAACATCAGCTTTAAATTTTGTAGGTGACTTAAAAACATTATTATCAAGTGCTGTCTGTTGTTTATTCAACCATTTTGTTGAATAAACAGCAGACATTGTTTAGTCAAGTGGGGCCTCCATACCATTGCTCCACACAGCAGCACCCACAGTGCCCCTATAGGAGTGGAGAGTCATTACAACGGAAATAATTGATTTCAGGATTTTCTGAAATAGCAGTGAAGTAGTGTGTTTATAAGCATGCAGATCTGCGTAAGTGAATGTTTGTGTTGTAGTTAGATTTCGGAATAACGTTTGTATAGTTAGTGACTATCAACTAGTATTTTGGCTTGAAATGCCCATCATTATTCTCAACATTTTTATTCAGAGTTGTTCAGAATAAGTAGGTGTGCAGCACTTCTTGCACTGCTCGACTTGCCAGTGCACAAAACACTGGAGCATCTCTGTATGACCTGTCAGTGAAAAACAACCTTGCACAGTCAGTCTTGATGATTCCTAAACTAAGGGTGACCAGATCAGGATATTTGTGGCCAATCACCAATCATTGGCTGGACACCGATCCAATCACAGGCTCTATTTAAAGCCCCCTAAGACTACTAATTGTGTAATGCCATTTATTTAGACCTTATTTAACTATTGGTAACAAATTCATCAAGTAAATCATTTTATGTGATTGTCTTAACTTCAGTATAATCTGTAATTGTTCATTTTAAATGATGTTAAAAAAAATCAAATTGTTAATAGCTATTAGCTAGGAATTAGCTGTATAGAAAAACAGATTTTCTTTTGAACATGTATCTGCTCAAGCCTCACAAACTGCTGTAGAGGCATTAAAGAGTGTTGACCAAAATCTGGCAAGAGGCCATGTGTCAGGGTAAAACCCCATATGGAGGCGCGTATCAGATCCACTGTGTAGATGTTATGGAAACCCTTACAATTTGAGAAATATCAGTATGTCACACGTTTGAATTGCAAATGCTTTATGTAGACCTTGTTCAGAATATACAGACAGAACATTTTTTTCACAATGTAGATAAGTAAGTACTACAGTTAATGTGAGCAGCATAAAACATGAGAAAAAAAGAAAAAAGAATGAACATATAAATTTCATCACAAACTAGCCTTTTATCTTCTTAACTGGAGTGGCCTTACGTTATTGTAGTAAATAGGATGGAAAAAAACAACTTACTTACACTACTTGTTGTGTATTTAAGATGTTGTGTGAAGTAAATGTTTACAAAACAAAGTACTGTATCTGCTCTTTAACTAACTGGTTTTTCATCTCATTACATTGTAGGTACACCTTTCCGACCAACCAATCAGACTGTTCAATATTACCACATCTGTGCACTCACAGACACTCACAGAGAGCTTCATTTCACAAACAAGGAGGTGACGGATCACTGGGAGTATTAATTGCATCCTGTTCTCAAGATTGGAGAGGGATACTAAAAACCTTAAAACTTCAAGATATAAATGGTACGAGGAGTCTTCATCTTCATTGCAAAAAGACCACTTTTTTTAAAGTTTTTATCACGGTCGTTTTTAGGATGTTGCTCTGGAGTGGCTGTATCCTCCAAAGGACTGTTGTGAGAGGGGATTATCCAAGCCTCAGTGCTTTCTGCTGGGGAAGGAAGCAAAGGGAAGGCCCTGGAACTCCCTGGAGAAGAGGACTGTAAAGAAAACATTGTGCAGCAGGGATCCCGACAATTACATAACAAAGACATGGTTGTCCACTAACATAGTGGAACAAAGAGACCTGTGGGGGAACAGTGTTGTTCTGTGTTGCCAATGGTGGCCAATATGAGATCATGCTGTTATACATACCCCCATAACCCCAAGTAAATTTCATTTATATGGAAGCTAATGGATGTTCTACTTGGTTTTCCCTCAGACACATTGGAAAGAAACGCACCATCACTTCCTGCTTTTTGTCTTCCAATCATATCCCTGATGCAGTTGGCAAGTGAGGTGGTTTGAATCGACCGCCTTCGGGGTTTAGGGATGCCCCAACACAGGAAAACCAGACTACTCCACTGGCCCGCTCACAGACTGCTGTTTCTAATACGAGTCCTAAACTGAAAGCAAATCCTCTGCCTCTCTAACAGAAAGCAAGGGGTTGTCATTTTTTTTATTTCCAGACTTTTTCACTTCGCTACAGCAGTCCAGACTGCTGGTGTCCTGGTGCTGAGCACTTAGGAATCTCCATTAATTATGCTAGCACAAACTTGGGTACAAACAAAACCGGTCCCCGCTTAAAGTCCTGACCTACACTTTCACTGAAAATCTTACAGAAGTATTAAAATAAAAGCCAAGTCAGATTTCTAATCCTAGACATTTTCTTTTTCTTTTAAACTCATTCCATTTATGCTCTTGCCGTTGTTCAGACCTGCAAGTCCATTTTTTTTACCAAAACAGCTCTACCTCTGCAAACTTTTGTACCTCAATAAATTCCCATTTACAGGCCCATCAAAACTCAACTGGACCAGTACACATCATGTGCAAAGTTTATTAGTCAAGCTGTAGCAGATTTCCTGCCTGTCAAGATATCATTGGACTTTCACTGCGCTAAAGCACTTAAGAACTAAATATTATGTTTTGACAGAGGGGTGGAATACTTCTTGAAATCAAAATAACAGCCTATTTTTCCCTTTGATTGTGATTTTACAAAGTTTTAACCACATTGCTTTACTGCAAGCAATTTCTTTTTTTTTTAAAGATTGATTTAACTCTTCTGAAAACAGATCCATGATCATTTTTGCTTCTTTCAGCTTGTATTTTTAACTGATTGACATTGTGGGTAGAGCAGAGTCATTTTTGTTTTTTTGAATTAATCTGCGACTCTGTAAGAGTTTGTCTGGACGCCACCTTGTCTTTTTAATCTGTGGCTTATTTGTCCATCGCTCGTCCCACCTGGTTTCTGGCTGACGGGAAAACAGGGTTTTTAAAGCAGAGCTACTTGTAAGCTCCTTTGAATCCCTCTCCATCACAATCACTCACACACACACACACACACACACACATACAGATCAGGATTGACATAAGAACCTAACTAAACAAGCATAAGCTCCTCCCTCCATTCAAGCGTGGTGATTCAGAGGAGTGTTTTCCTCTTCTGCACATAAGACACCTTACTACATACAAGAGAAAGCCCCTCTCAATTTCTTTTGCATCTTCATTCACAATTTTCTTCTTTTTGCCGAACATAATTTTATATCCCCAAACTACAAACTCAGTCAGCACACCTAAACAAAGATAAAACTCTGAATGACTAAATCTTTGGTATAGCAGTTGCTGAACAAACACACTCACCACCACACCACAAAGTGATGCCAGGTGGGAGCAGTAAGAGTGGAGGGCGGGGGCCATCCTCGTCACCCCTCCCCCATGCCGTGGTCCCACCCAGCAGACCCCTGCGACCCTCCCGGTATGTCCCAGTGTCAGCAGCCACCTTCTTCCTCGTTGGATCCACTACACTCTTCTTCTGTTTCACGTAAGTGGCAACAGTGAATTTCTGAGACACATACAAGTTTGTTTATAAGCCATGATGATATAACTACTTAACTCAGAAGATTGTGACAAACATATGTGATAATAGAGAGCAGGACTTGTTCTTTGTACAGGGAGAACTGAGTTTGCTTGGAATGGCTAGGTGGTGATATCACACGAACCTATAAATTTTTTAAGCTTTGGAGCTTTTATCAGATCACATGTCCTCACCATGCTATATTGTATATGTTTAAATTTGCAATAGGTCAAATGGCTATGGATATGGTAAAAGGTGTTGCTTTTGATAATGCACCCATAGAGAGACTCTAAAGCAACTCCTCAAAGTGCTTTAGCATGTTTTAGCTAATTGTTCTGATCTTACAGCCAACAACTATAGCGTTTTTGACTTAGGGCCCCTTCACACCTGACCTCCTTTGGTACGGACTTTTCAAACTTCTCTGGACTTTTCAGTTTGATCCAAACCAAAATAGCAGGAAACCTACCCTGGTCAGGTCAGATGTTCTCGGTCTGGATGAAACTGAACCATGGTTTGGTTTTGGTCCAGTGTAAAAGCAAAAGTTCGGACCGTAGGATCTTTGCACCTTTTTACTAATGACTGGAAATTACAGCAGGCTACCTGGAAAACTGAAAAACAATTAACAGTTGCCAAAACAAAAAGTAAGCCGTGGAACTTTGTGTAGGGGTTGAGGGGATCAAATGCCTTATTAACATTTGGTCCATAGACTTTATTAAGGTCCAACTAGAAAAAAAATCATAAAGCTACATTCAAGCTACAAAACAAGGCATGTGTGACACACTGACATCAGACGCCAACCAACCACTCGATGTAAAGTACAGAGACACGCAACCCGGATACTTAATGATAATATGGCAAAGGTTTGTCATGTAAAGTCCGTTAGTCCATTTGCATAATTACAGTGTGAAACAAAAACTGACCAGACCAAATATATACAATGTGATAAAAACAGGGACCTTAATTTGGACCTGGGTCCGGACTTCAAGGTGAGAAAGCGCCCCTGGCCTCACAACTCTTGTCAGCATTGAAACATTCAAGCTTTTTCAAGTCAATGATCTCTTAACTGAAACAGTTCAAACCACAGACCCTGTTTTTATAAGAATCTTTCATGAAATTCTCTGTCTGTTCAGTTAGTTTCAAAGGATGTTTGAAACAAGCTGTTGTCTCCTTAAGGGGGTAATTTTTTATTGAAAGTAAGTTCTAAGCCAGCTAAAAGCTCTTAAGTGTCTGTTGATGAATTGTGTTTATTGCCTCTTGGAGGATTTGGTGTATGTGCTGCTACCATTGTTGGAGTCCATCTTGTCATATTGTCCAAAAGAAAAAAAACTGACATAGAGTGAGAGAATGATGAGGAAAAAAAATTGTGTAAAGAATGAAAAGCAGTGTCCATTGGCAAGTCAGAGTGTAGTCCAGTTAAAACGTGAGAAAGTGAGATTGAAAGGTGTTCAGCCTGTTTGTGTGTATTTGTGCATGCATATGCCAGAAAATCTAATCTGTGTGTATGTGTGTGAGTGGCGGGGGGTGGGGGTGGGGGGGTGGTCAGTGTGGTGGGCAGTAATTCTGTAGTTCAGATTAGTGAGGAGAAAATAGGCCAACATCTGTCATCCTGACAAAAGCCCATCATCCAGTCTCCCACTGTTTCCTTCTCTCTGAGTCTGTTAGTTTTTGTCACCATGCAGTCCCTCTCAATCCCTTTTCTTTTATCATTAGGTATAATTTTTTAAAATATTAAAACGACTCAACATTAAAACGAAGCAGCA
>JAUZTA010000024.1:25546638-25556948 GCA_034780835.1 Ctenochaetus striatus
TTGGTCCTGTGTGACATTGCTGCAGAAAAAAACAAGTTAAAACATAAAACATTTGCTCACTTGCTCGTCTGTTCTTCATCATGACGATGGCACTGAGGAACATGAGGATCTCCACCTCCCTCTGAGAAGACAAACAGGACCTGTCAGCTGAGGCCACTCAGCCATCTTCAATCAAGATGCTAACAGCTAACATTCAACTTATCACTGTCAAATTAAAAAAGCAGTACAGATTTCTGTGATATCAGTGGGAAGAAACTTTTTTAGTGCATCTGAACGTTGAGTTCGGTTGGCAGGACAACATGCAGTCAGTCTCAACCAATAAGGAGGCTAAGAAGTCCACACAATGTCTTCTTGAGTTATTAATGACAGTGTACAGATAAATTACAACTATAGTGCAAAGATGCTGAGTGTTAGCAAGACCACACTACATGCAAGCATCTCCTCTTAAAGAGCTACAAGAAAAATACTTTTTCAATTCAACTCAAGAGCTTTATCTGTCCTTAATGGGGCAATTCATTGTGCAGGAGTGGGGAGCGTTTTACACTTACACAAACCACAGTGTACACAAGTACAGAAACACATTAAACACAGGTGAACACAAACAAAACACCAATAAATAATTCAACTGGGCTCCTAGAACACAGATGATAATAAAATAAATCATAAAAGCTTTGTGCAACGTTGGGTTTGTGCAAAATTTACTGTAACGTCAAGGTTTCTTTAACATCTATGCACTCTTGTGTGGTGGCAATGTCACAACAAACTCCACTGAAAAACATAAAAAATGTGAGATATTTTGCTTATCGATATGTCTTATATTCTTCTGTTGATAGAAGAATAAAACAGCTCAGTCGAGATTTGAATTAACATTTTATTTTTGTGAAAACAAACCCTGACAGCAGTGATTCACCTTGTACTGTTTCATCTTCACATTACTGACGGTTAAGGACAATAAGTTAGCTAACATTAGCTGACTGATCCCATAATACAATATCTAAATTATTCTGGCGAATTATCAATAAAGTTCTACGGTAAGATTATATCTGATATTACGTTAAACAGTGCAAATGTCAAGTTTCCTGCTGAAGTCTGACCTGTCATCCTCTGCCTGTAGCTAAGCGCAGCTAACGTTAGCATGGATGTCATCTGTCCGCATGTCCGACGGTCTATGCTACATCCAAAGCAGCTAGCTTAGCATGTGTTAGCTCATACAAATGAATGAGGAAAAAAACAGTGTTTGTGTCTTTCCAGCATTTTCTACAGACCCAGTCGAAGTCGCAGGAGTTGCCGTCCTCTCGCTGCGTGGCTAAGTGGTCGCAGATGCCTGGCGTTTTGCGAACAGCTAGAAATGCTACAGACATGAAGAGAGAAGCGATGTAATACGGCTTCAGGAGCCACTTGTACACCTGCGGCAGGTGGTACAGGAAAGCGAACAGCGGCGTGAGGAGAGCCATTTTCTATTTAACCGTCCCACTACCACTATGAGGGAAACTAAACCCCAAAAGGTCCGACGGGCCGGTTTCGGGGGGCCGTTAGCTCGCTGTGGATGCTTGACGCTAGCTGGCTTGATCTTTAACCGGGTGAAGTGGCCGGAAATGCAACTTCCGGTTTTGATTCTAAAATAAAAGTATTTAGAGTTATTTAGTGCGCGTTGCGTGGCGCTTATGTATTTTTTTCTATCATAAAGTTTATCTTGCGTTAACTTAATATTTTGTGTAGAAATATTTCAACTTGTTTGTGTGTTTTTTACTCCAGCGGTGGCGTTTTTTCTACAATATTAATTTTTTTTCTGCTTTTAATATGAAAGTAAAAGACATGATTTCCTGTAAAACTGTGGTTAACTCTTGGTAGCTTGACTTAGTTTAGTTTTTTACGTTTGCCGTCGGCATAATTGTAAATAAATCCTGATTTAAAGGGGCGGAAAGAGGCGTGGAGGTCAATCAGGACAAATGTGGTCCATTAGGGGCTGAGTGATCAGGGCAAAGAACTGGTTGCAGAGAAAAGTGCTGTTTTGTTAATTTTAATATAATAGCACCTGTCTCGTTGGAGTTTTTGGGGGGTTTTTTTTAGCTTTTATTATCTTGTTGGTGCAAACCATGACAGGGAACTAACATACACAAACACAGAACCCTCAAACTGAAGCCTCAGACTGTAATTTAGACATATTTCACTTGTGCTTTTTACACGTGAAAATGTCTTCTTTTAAATATCTGTTCGATGCCCATTTTTGGGCTGTCACTCTGCTCCCCTTCTGAACATGTGCTTTCAAGCACTTGTATATCATCTTGTGAAGGGCTCAATGCATGAATGAAAAATGATCCCTATAAAAATGTGAAGTGTAGTCTTTAAAAACTGTAGGATTTGTGTTAAAATTTAAAATAACTTTATTTTACATGGAAAATTAAAAATCTTTCCTTAAAGAAGGCTTCAAGTAAATCTGATGCCAGACGTACCAGTAACCTGTACACAAAGATTATTTGCTGTAAAAAGAATCAGCTCTGGTTTGTTTTTTTACCATGCAAACCTCCTCCACCTCCTCGGTCAAAAAACCTCTGATGTCCACAAACTTCCTCCATGCTGGCAGTGCAGGACGACACCACAATGGAGGACGTGCACAAGCTTCTCCTCTCCTCCATCACTGTCTAATGATGTAATGTGTGATGTAAAGCTTGATATGACTGTCCCCTAAGTCCTCCAGTTGGATTGGTGCAAAGGTGGGTAAGTCAAGAGTCCGAGGCACACTGGTTTGGAGCGAAGAAACTGTTTTTAATACAAAAAAATAATAAGAACACCTCAACAACAAGTCTTCCTCAGGGCAAGTTAACAATAACACGCACAGGTGTTCTTTTGAATGTGGTGTCATGTGACTGATCACATGATCAATCCATTGAAACAAATACAGACGCACCCGTCAGATGTGGAAACCAAACATATCACAATGAGCATTAAGAGGAATAAAGGAAAATGCATCCATCAGGATACACTAAAAAAGCCAAAGGGATCTCCCCTGTGAGAAAAAGACAAGGCAAGCTGTGCCCTGTGTTGTGCAAATGTGCAATAAAAGTTAAGTAATTAAGACCATATATAACAAGATGTTTACACTGTTGATCAAATACAGCAGTCCACATATTGCAAGGTGCTACACCGTTAATAAAATATCAACCAGCCTACAGCATCATGGATAAGACATTTTTACAGAAAAGTCTGCTTCCTCATTGAGGCCAGGGAATGTAGCAGCTTTGAGCTTATGAATCCAGAAAGTCTCTCTTTGTAAGAGGCGTTTTAATCTGTCTCCTCCTCTGATGTCATTAGGGATCGCCTCAGTTACCAATTATATACCGTTATCAAGCTTTGTATTTTAAATTCCTTTGTCCACAGCCGAAGAGCACCTGATACACTTTTCTGATCCAACGCAGCACTCTCCTTTCTCGCTTATTGATGTTGTTATTTCATCTTCAAGGACTTGTTGACATTTCTACTTGGAAGAAAATAAAGATTAATAAAAAAGAAATAGAAGCTGTATAATTGATAACACTGATCGTAATATAAAAAAATGTCAATTCAAAGCTATAAAGCATTTCAAATTAAAAATCTCAGTCGTTGTTTTATCATTTCCACTTCCATTTGACCTACAATTACTTACTAAGTTCAAATTTAGAAAGTTTAGATGACGTCGCAGAAAAATCTCTGCTGCTTGCTTTGACATAACACCTTCCTATGTGATCAATCAGTTTATTGATCTCAGTTATATCATCTATCATATATCATCTCATTGTGGGTATAAAGCTGAACTCAACCTTTTCAAACATGGCAGCTTTGGCATAAACAGGCTCACGTTTTCCTTACAACAGATCTTTATGTAAATAAGTTTCATCCATCTGTCACTTCTGAGGTCTTAATATTCACATGTTCATCCGTCATGATGACTCACAGAAACATGGAAGTGTTGCTCCACCGGATGAAACAAACCATGATGTCATCCTCTCGGTCTTTAAGTCAAACAATGACATCATTCTTAACCCTGAATTATTTTATCTGGAAAAAAAAATTGTATTAATATTTATGTGGCGTTTCCTCTGATAACACAGTGCTTTACTGGATATTTTGTATATTTCATTTGTTAAAACTACATGAGAACATTCATTATTCATGCATTAACACAGGAGCGTTGTTCCGTTGTTTAAGGAAATGTCGGCAACATCCAGGTCAAAGTGATTTTCTGGTGCTTCCCTGCATGCAGGGATGTTGGGGTTCCCTCATCATTTCCTCCAACGTGAACAGGAAAATCATGTCAGTAGCACACAGCGGGGGGAGGAAGTAGAGTGGGAGGAGTTTAAATGAAGACAATCTTTCTTCTTTATATTTATAATAATTATTTAAAAAAAATCTAAACAATTTCTCATTTGTGATTGCTATTATTTCAGCGCTTTTGTATATTTATGTATATTAATTGCCAAATTTATTTCTTTTAAAAATCAAAATGTGTGCTATTGTCAGCGCTCCATTTGCGGCTTATCAGCTGATCTGGAGTCGGTTTTTTGTTGTGAATCTCTTTCAACCCCTCTGTTGGATAAATGAAACTGATTCCAGATAAGCTGTCGGGGTTTGACTCTGCCTTCCCGTCTCCTCCAATCAGAGCCGCCCAATCAGACCCAGCGAATGTGTGTCAGTAATCAAACTCCAGAGATTTAGTCAGACGAACAGGAAGTTAGAATTTGTTTACAAAATAAGAGTCTTATGTCTTAAACGTTGCGTTAAAATGACGTGAAACATGGCCCTCTGGATGACCATAAGGAAATAAATAATAATTCACAAAGGAAAAAAAAAGGCTAACAGCAGTTTGAGAAAGAATATTTACTTCACATTATTGTATGAGCTCCATTAAAGCCTTGTGATTAACTCTGATGCACATTCCTGCAAAATGTAATTGGTTAAAAATAATAAATGGATGGATAATATTATTGATTGCAGTAATTTTATTCAGCCATAGTCTATGGAATCATCCTCTTTTATTATATTGCATTTTTCTTATTCTACTTTATTGCCATTAATTTGATTTCTTCTGCATTTATCATTTGCCATCTGTAACCTTTTTCGCTTTTATGAAGAAAATCAAACCTGAGTTTTGTAGAATTACAAGTTAAGCATACTGCACATACCATCGAGTTTAAGTTGAAAAGCTTTTATTGTGAAATTCGTAACAGGAAGTCAGGTGCGTCACTCTCGGCGGCTTGACTCCGAGCTGTTCCACCATGGTAGGCGTCCCAACAAGAAGCGGCTCCTGGAGCTGAAATCCAGACAGGATTATCGATAGCAGACACCGCTGAGCTGCCGAGCGATATTTTTGGCTGCAGTTCACCTCCAACACTCGGACCGCGGCGGCGTTTCCATCCGGGCCGACGTGGGGAGGCAGGTAAGCGGTCGCCTCTGCCTCCGCGGCTCGCTTGTCATTGACAGCACCCGGTACCAACAGGACCCGGGGTTTCTTTTTCTTTTTTTTATTGCCTGGAGAATTAAATCTGGATTATTTTTTTTTTAAATAGTAACATTATATTCTGCTTTTTTTTAACGTCGATTAAATTATGATGTGCAACGCGCAAATGTTAAAATAAAAACAGTAAATATAAACATATGGTTTAACGAGGCCTGCGCTTGAATCCGAGCCGACAGTCCGGTTGCGCCGTGTATGTCGGTGCTTCTCGGTGCAGGTTAACGAAATGGCTTATCGCGCGGTGCGAGCGGTGATTCCCGGTGGCTCCAAGCCCCGCGGCCACCGTACACACCGACACACGGCCGGCGGAAAGGCCCGGCTCGGGTCTCAATCCACAAATGCGACAAAAAATAGCGCAAATGTGTCCTGTTGCACACTACTGATATCCCTCCGATCATTCAGCTATCGATCCTGCTTTATTCTAGTTTCTGTAAACCTTTATAGACTGTTTTTTTTTATTATATCTCTGTAACGGCATCATTTAACGTTGTTTCCGCAGGGACCTTCAGCCTATGGCAGCTCGCTGCTCCGCCATCTACCCTCTTCCCGGACCGTGCGGCTGCAGCATCCATCATCTCGGTCTCCAGAGTAACGGGATGACGGAGGGAAACGATCCCCCTCACGTAAAGGCACGCCGAGATGATGTTCTGCAGTCACATCTGAACTGATTTCACTTTTCATTTCGAGACCAAAGTCGGAGCTCGTTGTGAGCCACGAGGAAGCACACCTGGAGCAGGTGGGAGCTCGGAGTCTTGCACTAACAGGGGGAATCTGGCAGCATGGATGAATGAACCCGGGAGGATTGGTTGTTTTTTATTACTTAAATGACATAAAAGCAGAGGAAGCAGTACTAACAACATTCTCTTTTTCATATTTGTATATTAACCTAAGATCTACTGCAGCTTTCATCTGGTGGAACCTGGAAAGCAGGTGTAACCAGAGTTGTGTGATATAGATATATAATCAGGTCATTAGGTCATCAATACATTCAGCATCACACGCTTTGATCATTCTGACGCCATGATGGTGGGATCCATCATTGCCTCGTGTCTCAGGACTGCTGTGGTGTAACAGACGTTTCGGTTTCCCTGTGGAGAAGAACAGAGAAACCAGAGAGTTGTAGTCCACCGGCACCATGGACTACCATGCTGAGTGCTGCTTCTGTGACGCCGAGGAGGGTCACGGCGGCCCGGACGAGCCCCCGCTCCACTCCGTCCACGCACCCAACAGGATTCGCCCGTCCTCGTACAGAGCCCTGAGGAGCGCCGTGTCCAGCCTGGCCCGCATTGATGACTTCTTCTGCGAGAAGATTGGATCAGGCTTCTTCTCTGAGGTCTTCAAGGTACGTCAGATCAAAATACCAGCAGTGGTTTGAATAAAATCCTGTGGGTTTTAGCTTGACTGGTCAAAATGTCACACAGTTAATGTCGAGTTGATGCTGTCAGGCAGTTTCAGACATGCAATGCTTGAATCAGAGTCAATTTACTTGAATATATGTTTGCTTTTGATTAGAAGTGCAACATCCGTGTTCGTCTCAGTAGCAACACAGAAAAAAGAGGCTTCAAGTTTCATAAGTTCCATAAAAATCCAGTGACTGTTGACATCCCAGATAATGTTTGTGACAAACAATGAGGCAGTGCAACCTGACAAACAAATCTGTCATTTCAAAACTGATTGATATGCAGTTTAAACCTCCGACCTTTTGGTAATCCAACCTTGGCTGAGCCCAAAGATGTCTTAAAACCGGACCAATTAGATGCACCTGAACAGTACTGTTCAATTAAATGACCCATGGACCAATCACTGAGGGAATTATTCGGTTATTAAGACACAGCAGCTAAGAACCAACCAGAAATTCCCTTATGTTGTGGATTTTCCCAGCAGCATCAAACGCCACATTATATCGACCATCCTTCAACAGGCAGTATGCATAAAAAGCTGGAGAGATACCTTTGATGGAATTTAAACAATTAAAAACAAATATTAGCATTAAAAAATCATTTAAAAAAGGAAATCTAGATTTATTTACCTAATTTGATTCATGAAGAATGAATAATATAGAGGCTGAAATCCACACAAGTATGAGTCGTCTCTTCTTTTTCCAGGCTTCTTTGAGTATATATGACAGAAAACACTGACAAAAAAGACTCTGCAGTAAAAGAGGCTCCTGAAGCAACACATCTCTAATAATGTCGAACAAACCCTCATGCTTCTTTTTAGTTCAGTGCTGTTTTTATTCTGAAAGGTGAGCAGGTGAGCAGTGAGCAGGATGGTGGTAATCTATACTGGTTCATGGCTCCTCATCTTGCATCACTTCCCTTGGACTGGAGCTCAATCTCATTAAGTAAAGCTACAGTATCACTACAGTGAACAGCTTTGTGTCTAAGTGTTTCACTGTTGCCATTAAGCATCTTCAAAAAGTAGCTTAATATAAAGGCTGAGTAAAGGCAGCTAAAAGACGACTTTCACTGCTCACAGCGGAAAGCAGAAGGATCATTATGTGACATGAAAAATCTTAAACTGGAGTGATGAAATCTTCAGATCTGCACCACCTAAGACTAGGGATGGGTATTGTTAGGATTTTTATGAATCCGATTCCGATTCTGGTTCCGCTTATTAACGATTCCTTATTTTGATTCCAAAATAGTAAAAAAAAGAAGGTCAGTTGTTTATTTAACAAAAGTAACTTTGTTCCTTTACCTTTTAAGAAAATGGTAAACAAAAATAAAATCCTGTCCAAGCAGCATTAGTGCTAAAATACTAAACTGTCTTTTTTTTTTAATCTATATTTTTTTGGGCTTTTTGGCCTTTATTTGATAGGACAGAGTTGAAACGGGTAGATAGAGAGAGGGGGTAGTGACATGCAACAAAGAGTTGGAGCCGCAATCGAACTCGCGACCGCTGTGCAGAGGTCTGAGCCATCCACTACCGAGCGAGCTAAACAGCGGCGTGTTGAATTAAGCGTGAATGCGTGACGTAGTCATGTAACAGACAGGTCCTGACTCCTGGCAGACACGCAGCCATTGTAAAAAAGGTTACAAGTGCGTCCAAGAACCGATAAGCAGAACCGAAAGTAAATATTTCTTATGGGTACCCGGTACCCACCGTTTTTGATTTGGTTCATACTTGGAACCGAATTTCGGTACCCAACCCTACTGACCAACAGGAGGACAGAACACTCCTCAGCTGTAAACACGATGAAGTGAAAGAGGGACAATGTGTTTGGTGCCACAAAGTGAAAGTGTGACACTTCAGAACAGGTATTTTAGGTTTTTCCCGACATGAGACACCAGATTTTAACACAATGAGTCAGACGCAGAAGTTTGTTTACTTTCTTGTGTCTCGGATTTTGTCCCTGAAACTCCGACACGATGACACGACGACACGACAGATGGCAAGATATCTGACATGTCGAGTCATTTCTATGATCACCTGATCTGATTCAGTGACCAAGAACCTGTGAGGTCTGAACGTGAAACTGAAAACAGACCGACATGTGACAGCGTTTGGTTTTCAGATCTGAGATTCGGTCCAGCGAAGCGAGAAAAAAAAGGTGTGAATGAATCCAAGTTTCCAAGAAGAAACCTGATCTCATCACAGCACGTCAGGCTAAAAATGTTTCCTGGTTTGAGAAAGAGAGGCAGCATGTCTGACGTGACAGGGTTTAACATTCAACGTCTCTGGTTTTATTTAGATGTTTGTGAAGCTGCAGCTTTTAAATTCTGACGTTTAGTCCCGAACAAACTGAAGCGACGGTGAAAAAACCCCTCTGCCTCTTCAGTTCCCTTTTGGTTTCAATCTGAACTGTAATAAAAAACCCTTCACTCCTCCGTCTGCTGGTCCCTCCTTCGTTTCAACCTCCTCCTCCTGCTGAGGCCTCCGGTTGTACCAGGCACAACATCGACACACACAGCTCACACAAACACACAACAGCTGTCAGAGAAAAGAGCTGCAGTTTCAACACACATTCAAACTTCAGTCTGAGTTTCCTGCCGATCATGTGACGAACAAACACTTTGCCTTCATGTTCGAAGCTTCTCGTTATTTTAAAATCTGGTCATCACAATCTGTCAGCGTCACTTTTCATCCTGATGTCGTGTTTCTTCTGAAGTTTCATGGAGAGAAATCTGTGTTTTTCTCTGTCAGACGAGCCGATCGGCTGCATGTTTGTGTGTTTACGCAGGTTTCTGTTCGACGAAGCGAGTCTGAAACATCCGACAGACTTTTATTTTTCTGCACAGCTGCTGATTTTGTTTCAAATAATCCATCAAAGTGAACATGAAGCAACTTCGTGTCGAATTCGCCCTGAGCTGCTTCGTGTCAGTCTGACTTCCTCTGACAGTGTCGCAGATAATCCCTCATAATCTCTCCTCCTTCACATCTCTGTTCACAGCTTCTTTATAAACCAGCCGCTCACGTCGTCAGTCGGACAAAAAAACGTGTGAACACAATAAAAAAACACACAGAAAACCTGCAAGACCGTTGAAAAACGGCTGAACTTTCAATGACAAAAATAAAAGCCTGAAAAAAGCAACAAAATAAATGAGAGTTTGATCAGATTTCAACTGATTATTTGGATTTTATCTTCCTCAACTCACTAAAAATCAATGGATGTAAATTTTCTTTACATAAAACCTTCGTTTAGTCTGTTCGACTGCAAACAGAAACAAGTTTTACATCCATTCACACAGCTAACGGACACAAGCTAACGCTAACGTTAGCATTAAATCAGACTGAAACAGCATGACGGCTTCTTAAGATGAAGGAAACAAGAACATGTGATGAAACCAAACAAACCTGAATGAACTAATGTTTAAAA
>JAUZTA010000024.1:25642847-25653318 GCA_034780835.1 Ctenochaetus striatus
TGCTTTCTTTGATTCCTGTCTTGCTATGCACTTAGCCTGTTAGCTCGCTGCTAACACACTGTAAGTATATCTATATATAGTATATTAATTAAAGTGGAAGTCAGCATCGCATCCTGGTTAAAAATATATCTAAAGCGATCCATTTAATTCACCAAGTTAATACAAAACACCATGTGCTCATATTTATAGGCAGGGTGTACAGTAGTGGTGAAGGACTCGTCTGTTATGATGACTGTTAAGCTTTGACACCAGAGTTGTATACAAAATCATAAATGTATAATTGTCTGATTCCAACCACCTCTGACCAGCAGAGAATGCTTTGCTGACTCTGTCAGCCCATCACTCCAGTTGACTTTTCTCATAAATTATCGTAAATAAAAGAAACAAAGCCATTTTTACACCTGTACTGCGCACTACAGTTGCAAGATCAAACCATAAAATCCATGCAGGTTAAATTTAAAGTTTGTTTTAGTTTTTAAAGGGATCTAATGATGATCTTTGTGGGAAGGGAAGCAGAGTATGCTAAAACTACCTTAAATATAAGTAATAAAAAAATACTTATTAAACTTATTTTAATTTGGATATATAGGAGGACAATAAAAATACTGTTTGAATAAAAATACTGTTTGACCTGGAAGGTTGGTGGATTATTAAAATGTGTTCTTAATTTTTGGTGTTTTCCATAAGATGAAGATGTTCAACTGAAGTAAAAAAGTGGAGTGCACTTAAAACCTATGCTTTAAATAACAGCAATTCCCCTCTTCCTTGCCTGATAGCAGGAATTGGTGTAGGTGTGTAAAATTGGGGTTGGTGCATCAATTAAAGGACTATACATTGTCTATGTGACTATAAAAAAGTTTAATTAGTAAAAGTAATAAAATCATGACATTGATAAGATTTATTATTTACGGATATTTAAAAGATGAAAATTTACCACAGGAAGGGACTAGGAAGAATGAACTGGATTATAATGGGGAGAACTGAGGTGCCATGTAGAATAGGAAGGGCAAGACAAGGGGGACTGAGTGCACTGATCCTCATCTGAGGCCTGTGCTTCAAATTAATTTGACAGCTTTAGGATAGGTTAGTGTAAGGAAGGCTGTCCTTGTGACCTTTCCTGGCACCAATGTTTTGCACAAACACAGGTAATTACTTATCTTGCAATTAGGTACTGGCTTTGTGTGGTAAGAATAGTTTGTTATGTTAAAACATTTATCAACAGAGTAAACCTTTGTCATAACAAAGTTACATTTTACTGAGAGGCATTTGAGATTCAGCACTGAGCAGCTGTCTGTTGTCTTTTTATAGAAGAAGTGAAAACAGGGTTTATGGATCGATCTATCTGTCTGGGTTTGTGTAAAACCAGGGAAGCGAGTCATGTTTTCCTGCTTCCTCAACATTCCCATCCCAGAAGTTTTTGATTGATCCAGAGCACTGTTGGATTGGAAGCTCGGCGTGCAGATGGGAATGAGAGGTGCCTCGTCACGGGCTGTCAATCACAGCCAAAACTCCCCCCCCAACACTGAGCAGCTTACATACTTCATAGACTTGCCTTTTCCCCACGGAAGAATAACCACAAGAATATTTAGTTCCCCTACATTAACAGCTACCCACAGGCAGTTCTGCATACAAACACACACAGACACATGCACAAAAGAAAACCTCATTCATCTGGCCTCTTTTTCCCTACAATCCTTGTTCCTCTCTTCTCTCATGTGGTAAACCTTTGAAATTTTTGACAGGAAAACAAGTTTTTTTTTTCTTGTTTCATCACAGTTCTCCTGATCACACTTAAAATATGACAGCACACTGATGTAAGATGTCTCCTGCTAACAAAACAGCAACAGACAATCCTTGACCATATCTGAAATTGAAAAGAAAGAAAAACCATCTGATAGGCATCTTAAAATTCAGTACTCAGGGGAAATGAATGAAACTCAAACAACTGAAAAGTAAAAACTATTATAAAGTTGTCATAGTCAAGAGGTAATTAAGAATGGAAACTGCTGAAAATGGGAACCACATTTTAAAATCTATTATAAATCTGTATATTTAATAATCAGTCCATATAAGGTTTTCTTTGTATATGTACACAGCAAACAAAAATAAATACTGGGCTTGTTTTGGTGATTTGAAGGCCAAAAGATATATGGACTCCCTTGTCTTATCTCATGTTTATTTCAAGTGATTACAATTTCTCTCATTTGCTTCGCAAGTCATCAAATCAGTGCCTCCTGGTATCCAAAGTATTTAAACCTTACAGACCAAAACAACCTGAGATATACTCATATAATTAACAGTGTTTCCTATTTTTATCTCAGTTCACTGTAGATATTTTGGAGTTCAATGGAGGCCTTATATCTCAATGGGAGGTTTTTTTTATGATAGCACTATCAAATTAATGAATGTCAAGAATGTAAATAATGCTAGTTTTCCCTACCTAACTGTTCTGTAAAACGAAATATAGCTGAGCCTTACTGTTGGTTTCCACCCGTACCTTTTTGTATGTAACACACTTCCTGTGTCTGGAGTAAAGCTGCTTGCAACGTACTAGCTTAGCTTCCATCTCATGTTTGTTAACATTAAGTCAGAGAGTTAACATAACATGGTGTCAGAAGGAAAGACTGAAAAGTAAAGGACGAAGGAAGATGAACTAAACCTGAAAAGTGTCGGGGAAAAAAAAGTGACAGAAACCGGCGGAGAATATGGACGAAGGAGCCGCCACAGTTAGCATCGGCGCCACAGCTAGTGCCACCAGGCGAGTTCGACTTTGCCAATACAAAAGAATTGCAGAGATGGATGAAACGTTTTGAATACTACAGGATAGCGTTGGGACTGGACAAGCAATCCCAGGAGTTTCAGGTGAATGCTTTTATGTATGCCGCCGGCGATGATGCCAAAGATATCCTGAATGTATTGCCACTGGCGGAGGCGCAGAAACAGTCATACCAAGCAGTTGCGGAGGCTTTTACTGCACATTGTGTAAGTAAGAGGAACATCATCTTTTAAAGAGCGTGCTTCCACAGGAGGAACCAAGAGCTCGGTGAGAGTGTTGAATCTTTCATAACTGCAGTGCACACACTGACTGAACATTGTCAATTTGGAGCCCTGAGAGAGCAGCTCATAAGGGACAGAATTGTGGTCAGCATACGAGATGCTAAATCGTCAGAAAGCTTACAGTTGGACACAGATCTGACATTAGAAAAAGCTACAACAAGAGTGGGACAGAGTGCAGCAGTGAAAAAACAACAGCCAGTGCTACGTGGGACAGAACAGACTGCAGGACATGTTGAGACAATGCACCAAATGACCACCAGGGAGCAAAAGACAGTGAAAGAGAAAACGAACACACAGTCATCTTGATGCAACAGGTGTGGACAGGTGAAGAGACATCTGTGGAAGGACTGCCCAGCTCGTGAGGCTGAGTGCAGGAAGTGCCATAAAAAGGGACACTTCGCAAAGAAATGCATGTCTACAGGTGGGGTCCATGACATTTCCATGGCACAAAAGGAGAGTCAAGAGGAGGAGGACTTTGCTTTTTTGGGAGAAATGTGCTCAGAGGAAAGTGAGGAGTGGGAAGAAAAGCTGCAGTTGAATGGAGAAGAGACTGTTTTCAAACTGGACTGCGGCGCAACTGTTACAGTAATCCTAAGCAGCATGTTCTCCATTAAAAAACATGGGACTCTGCAGCCACCAGGCAAAGTGCTGTATGGACCAGGAAATCACAGACTGGAGGTAAAAGGGCGATTTAAAGGGAAGCTGAGCTTTGAAAAGAGAGCATCTGAGCAACACATTTATGTCGTTGGGGGACTGTGTAAGCCACTGCTAGGTTTCCCTGCATTAAAAGCTCTTACTCTCATACAGCGGGTCTATGCAGTGCAAGCCCAGCAGGAGGACTTTAAAGCTCAGTACCCCACAGTATTTTCTGGCCTAGGGAAATTAAAGGAGCCCTACAAATTCGAGTTGGAACCTGAAGCCGTTCCATATACCCTGGCATCCCCGCGGCGAGTGCCCCTGCCAATGCGGAAAAAGTACGAGTGGAGCTGAAACGCATGGAGGACATGGGGGTGATTTCCAAAGTGACCCAACCCACACCTTGGTGTGCTGGCATGGTCGTGGCACCCAAGGCACAGCCAGGGAAGATTTGTCTATGCGTGGACCTAACACATCTGAACAAGTGGGTGCGGAGAGAGAGACACATCCTGCCAGCAGTAGACCACACCCTAGCCATGCTGACTGGGGCTAAAGTGTTTACGAAGCTGGATGCCACCTCCGGCTTCTGGCAAATCCCGTTGTCAGAGGAGAGCTCACTCCTCACAACTTTCATTACCCCATTCGGGCCATATGCATTCAATCGCCTACCGTTTGGGATTTCCTCAGCTCCAGAGCACTTCCAGCGTCGAATGTCCCAGATGCTGGAGGGCTGCGAGGGGGTTGTCATGCTGACGACATAGTCGTGTACGGTGAGGACATGCAGCAACACAATGACTGCATCTGGTCCTGAACAGGCTGAGAGAAGAGGGCCTGACGCTGAATGAGAAATGTGAGTTTGCCAAAGATAACATCATGTTCATGGGGCACTGGGTCACAGCAGACGGTGTGACACCGGATCCAGGCAAGGTCAAAGCGATCATGGAAATGCCTGAGCCAACTGGAGTTGAAGGGGTGCGGAGAGTGATCGGAATGGCCAACTACTTGGGCAAGTTTTTACCCCACCTTGCCTCATACACCCGCCCGATAAAAGATCTGCTCAGCGAAAAGACTGAGGGTTGCTGGGAAGTACCACAGAAAGGGGCATTTCAGAGACTGAAAGCTGAACTGAGCTCACCAAGAGTGCTGGCCCCATATTCACCAACAGCGGAGACATGTGTATCAGCTGATGCCTCATCTTATGGCCTAGGAGGAGTCATGAGTCAACAACAGACAGATGGAAAATGGAGGCCGGTAGGGTTCATCTCCAGAGGTATGTCAGAGGCGGAAAAACATTATGCACAGATTGAGAAAGAGGCATTGGCAGCCACGTGGGCTAGTGAACGCCTGTCACCATATCTGCTGGGACTGAAGTTCAAGTGAGAGACTGATGACAAGTCTTTGGTGCCACTGCTGAGCACAAAAGCATTGGATGAGCTCCCTCCGAGAGTACTACGGTTCCAGTTGAGGCTGATGAAGTTCACGTTCGACATTGTGCATGTGCCGGGGAAACAATTGATAATGGCGGACACATTATCAAGAGCACCTGTGAAAAACACATTTACACAGGAGGAAAGAGACAATGAGGCAGAGGTCAAAGTGTTTGTGGATGCAGTCATTCAAAGCCTCCCTGCCACTGAAGCAAGATTGAAAGTGATTCAAGAAAAGCAAAAAGCCAACCCTGTCTGTGCAAAGCTCATCAAATACTGTCAGACTCAGTGGCTGGAGAGACATGCACTGCCGCCAGACCTGGTCCCGTACTGGCCAGAAAGAGAAACCCTGACTGTGGCGGGTGGGCTGCTTCTCAGAGGCCAGAGAATCGTGATTCCCCACAGCATGAGACAAGAAATCCTTCACAACCTCCACAACGGCCACCAGGATATTGTTAAATGCAGAGCAAGGGCACGCCAGTCTGTCTGGTGGCCAGGACTGTGTGTCAATATCAGTCAGCTCGTGGAGAACTGTAACACATGTTCACAGCACCAGTCAGAGCACAGAGAGCCTCTGCTGACCACGCCGGTACAAGAGAGGCCCTGGCAAAGAGTGGGCACTGACTTATTCTTCTGGGAGAAAAAGACTTACCTTCTCATATTGGACTATTTCTCACACTGCACTGCTACACTGAAGTAGCTCATCTCAACATAGCATCTGCCAACACTGTCATTGCAGCTTTAACAGATGTATCCAGCGGCCTTCACAGAATACCTGAGATGGTCATGTCGGATAACGGCCCACAATACAGCTGTGAACTCTTCAAAGAGTCACAGAGTGCGGGTTCACACATATTACCAGCAGCCCAAGATACCCGCAGGCGAACGGAGAAGCCGAGCATGCAGTTGCAACAGTAAAAGGACTGTGGAAAGGGGGAGGTGAGAAACTAAAGGCTCTGATGACATATCGAGCCACACCACTGGAAAATGGTTTCTCCCCTGCACAACTCCTCATGGAGACAGCTGCGAACAACCATACCGCAGCTCCTGACAACCTTTCTTCCCCTATGGCCGAATATTAGAGGATTTAGGAAGTCTGAAAAGAGGACTAAAGAGAACCATCAACATAAATACAACCTGAGACACAGAGCCCGCCCCTTACCACCACAGCAGCCCGGTCAAAATGTGTGGCTCCCAAGAGAGGAGAAACAAGGGACTGTCATTCAACAGACCACAACACCCAGGTCCTATCTTATACACACTGATGAAGGACAATTAAGGAGAAACCGCACACACATGTGCACACTACACCAGCCACAACCTCAGACAACTCCAGAGATAACTGTAGCAACCTCAGAACCAGGTAACACTGAAACACACACTCACATCACCAGAGAGACAAATAACCATAAGCACACTGACACAACCAGCACGCCATATGTGACGGCTTCAGGCAGAGTGTCATGCCCTCCACAGCATCTGAATTTGTAAAAAGAGACTGTTCTGAGGAAAAGAGAAAAGTAGAGACTGTTCAAAAAATGCAGTTTATCAGTGTTCTTTGATATGTTCCATTCAGTAATATGATACTGGTCAATCTGAGTTACCTCTGAGAGGGGTTGATAAGATATCATTTGATTTATTGGAGGGGGTTTTACTTAAAAGGGGAGGTGTTCTGTAAAACGAAATATAGCTGAGCCTTATTGTTGGTTTTCATACCTTTTTGTATGTAACACACTTCCTGTGTCTGGAGTAAAGCTGCTTGCAACGTACTAGCTTGGCTTTCGTCTCATCTTTGTTAACATTAAGTCAGAGAGTTAACATAACACTAACTTTTATCATTTTCATGGAACTTAAAACCACCAAAAACTGGGTAAGTGAAACTTTGACCAGCTAACATGGGTCATGCCTCTGACTTTCAAAATAAAAGCCCACAACATTTTCAAAATAAGAGTCCTTATCTTAACAAATGACCTTAAAAACCTTCAAAACTGATTTTCTGTCTGCATTTAGATGCACTGGATACCATGACCAGGCCTACCAAATGGACCAGAGTGCAAGTTTCTCGTCCTAGCTGCTTGGACCTTTAATTTTAACTGTAATGATCACCCATATGATAATAATTATCACTGTTAGCTGTTGGATGTGGTCTAGAAGCCTTCTTTTCCTGTGGTTCCTAATTTTCCAGACAATCCGCTGGCAGCGATTTCTCATTAATTTGAGTAGCAGTGCAGCAAAAAGCCAACTACGGCTTGTGCCTTGTCTCCTATGTGATCTTAACCAAAGTGAGGAGGGTAAGTTACATGATCTGTCTCAATTCTGCCCTTAAAAAGCTTTGCACCCCTCTGCACTTCAACATCACAGCATCAAACAGGGAAACCATCAGCTGTTGTCTTATGTAAATTTATGGTAGTGGACAAGAACTGTTTCCTATTCTAATATTAATTGGCTATCTGATTCAGTAGCTCAAATCACCAGCAACTGTTGTCTCTGATTATGAAATCGAAGACTGAGTAGATCTTATTCATATGCTTATGCTTGTCAGAAGTCATTTCCTGCACTATTTTACAAACAGGCTTCACACTGTGCATTATTGGTCACCATCGTCAGCTGTCCCTGGTGCATAACGCCATTTGAATCAATGGGTGACAACAAACTTGGCTTAAATCTTATGTAGCAGGATGAGCCTCCTCATCTCTGCCTCTGGGTGGGGTCAGCGCTGTTTGGGACAAACTCATTAGCCAATCAGCCGTGAGGGCACGTTATATAGGTAGGCATACTCCTCTTGACGCCCTCTTCCTCTTTGGCTCTGAGGCTTCGCCCCCCCTTGGCCGTCTCACTTCCGGGTTTCGCTGCAGCACCGGTGCAGGTAGGTCAGCACAGCACTGCAGTTTGAGCTAACTCTCCTGGGTAGCTTGAAATTTACTCTTTGCTCGGCACACCGACAGCTCTGTGGTCCCCGTGCAGCAGCGTGCTGAGAATCCCTGTGTGGACGCTCCTGCCTCCAACGATCTAGGTGAGGGATTTTCTGCCCGCCTCCTGGTTGCCTCGCGCTCTGCGTCTGCTTCAGCCTCCGTCCAGGTAATGTGGCAGCGGCTGCCTTGGTGCGCACCTAATCTTGCTGATTTTATACACGGTTAGTAATGGCATGGTTTGCTTTCAGTGTGGGTTGGCCTGATACCGCGGTTCGTGGGGTTTCCCCCCCGCTCTCTCTCGCCTCTGCTCCTGGCTGAAACGGAGCAGGAGCCTCTTGTCTCTGTCTCCCCTACAGATGATCGTCAGCTGTTCAGGTCGTCGTAGTGGCCACTAAGAAGCACTGCTGTTTTGCCTCACGCTGTTTTGCTGCAGTCGCTTGGCTCTGCCTAACTGGCTTATAGTTTCTTTTAGCGTGTGGAAGTGGACTAATTAATTTACTTTAGATTTCTTTCCCGTGGGTTTATTTGCTTATTTCTTTGTGCCTTAATTCTTTTGTTGTCACATTAGAATTTGGTTTATCGGATGTTTCTTTCCTGTTGGTTTATTTGCTTATTTCTTTGTGCCTTAATTCTTTTGTTGTCATATTAGAGTTTTGGCCACAGTTATTTCCTTTGTTCTTTTTTTTGTGAATAATAGTTATTTCTGAGGGTTTGGGTACCGGGTCCTCAGGGTAATGTTTGCTTTGACATTTATTTGTGTTTAAAGTATTTTGGGTTCCTTTTGCTTTAGCCTGAGTTTGGTCATTCTTTTCCTGTTATTTTCTTTTTGAGTTTAGGCTAACCTGGTAACCGTTACTGTTGGTGGCCTTAACTTTATTTTAGTTTTATTTGTGGGTTAGTTGGGTTTTGGTTTGTGTTACTTTAATTAATTCTGCCTCCCTCTCCTTTCAGGACTGGAGTCTGGTGGTGGTGGTCCGGGGTCCCTGGTGGTGGTGCTCCCCCTCCTCGTGTGTGTTTGTGATCCTTCTTGAGTTTTTTTTTCACAGTGTGGTGTGCGTGTTTCACAAGTTCCTGGGGGCTCCCTTCCCCGTCACACCCCAATCCAGCCCACTGGTAAGCCCAGTCCTGTTAGGCCCCCTTCCCTTGTTTTTTTTCTTTTTCTTTGGAGTGTGTGGGTACTTTTAACATTTAATATTTTAATCTGAGCTGGTGTCAACAATAAAGTGACTTGGTACTTTTTTTCATCCGAACCACGTCTCTGGCTCCCCTTTGTGGACTGATCTGTGTGCCTTTCATTAGTCATAGTGAACAATTTCCCTGGGTGCAACTCCCGGGGTGGCGTTGTCCAGCTCTATTGCCAACGGTAAAATTAAAGGTAACTTAGATCCCGCTTCACCCTAGAAAGGGTGCATGTGTGGCTGGTATCTCTCGCCCTCCTCGGCTTACCACACTTATGAAGCCCTGTCAGCTCTCCTTTTCCTATATATTGACATTGATTTTCTCATTCAGTGTTTGCAGACTCCCTTCTTGTGCATTTCTGTCCATGCTGCATATTTTACCATTTTTCCTAGAATTTTGTTCAAATTGAGACTCTTTGCATTTGCCCAGTCTACCAGTAAAGGAGAAAACTATCTGTAAATTCTACACAGCAGCACAGCCTGGAATTTCTTCTGCTCATCTAGTAGGGATGTGAATCTTCCAAAGTAATTTCTGTAGCAGCTTTGCTCTTCTTTATCATAACACAGACATGAGCAACTCTTCCAAAAACTAAATACAAGCAACTGGACCTTGAATTAGCTCAACTTCAAGAGTACCATGTTTTTATTTGATAGATCATGCTTTTCATCTGTGTAAATCCTGTAGCATGTGACTTTTAGAGTTGTTGTTTAGGCTTTAACCACATTTTTAAGATGTTCATTTATGTGTGAGATCAGACTCAAGAAAATACAAGAACTGACAAAAGATGAGAAGCTAATCAAGACAAGCAAAGTGATCAATAGCATTCACTGTTTTGTTGACTTTATCAGTCTAGTGTTCTGCCTTCTGCGTGAACCCAGCTTTGATTTTACCACCGGCTCTAAGAAATGGGTAGAAAAGACTCCTGCAAAGTGTCCTTCGGTGGACAGTAGAATAAATATAATTCTCAAGGATTGCAATGAACAACAAAAATAACAATACAAAAGAACAGATATTAAAAAGACAAAATAATCTGATTTACATGAGCTGTGACACTGTTTACTAAATAAAGTTTGTAAACTTTTCAAGTAAAGGCGTGAACTGGCCATCCACCTCAAGGAGTAATTGCCAGTCTTTAGAGTTTGAGCACTTGATGTGGAAGTTAGTATGCAGACTGGCTTTTCTTAGTGACTTAACTCTATTCAGTGCAGTACAGTGTATGTGTCAACCTGTCCCTTTTCTTCATGACAAAATATACCCAGA
>JAUZTA010000024.1:25695059-25710362 GCA_034780835.1 Ctenochaetus striatus
TGCATTTCATTGCATTTTGTTATTGCCTTATTTATTCTATGTTAGCCTTATTTTATTTTTAATTTATCTTATTTTTTATCTTACAGTAGCTTTAATTTCTACTATCTCTCACTCTGCTTTAGTTTCCATCTTTGTAATGTAACTGTTGCACAGCAATTTCCCTCGGGATAAATAAAGCTTCTTGAATCTTGAATCTTGAATCATAACATGGTCACAGAAAATGGGAGCAAAGAACAAGGTGCAGCATTGCAACAACATGGTGAGGAGGAGAGAGCATTGGTGGGCCTTCCCATGGTCAACTATACACAGACACAATACATCACACACTCTTCTATTAGTGACTCACACCTGAGCCCAAACACAAGCACTGTAGCATCTCTGTAGCAGTTGGCCCGCGCTGAAGGGAAACTGATAAGACAGAAATGACTGTGCTGTTATTTAAATTGTCAATTAAGTGATTTTACTCTTTCTGATGATGAAGGTGTTTACGCTGTTTTTGGAGTTCATGTGCAAATTATTTTGATTTGAACTAAATACATGTCCCACATTCCACATTCTTCTATCCCCTCTTACCTTCCCACTGTGTGGCATGTCACTGTGGTGAATTTGACGGAGAAGAAAGCAATTTCACTTAAATCATATCAGTGTTGCTGATATTGAACCCTCTCACGGTTGAGTTTTTTGGCCTTGAAATTGGGTTGACTGTGTTCCGAAATAAAGGGGGGCATTACAGCGCTGCACCTGTCTGTAAGCTCTATTCTCTAAGGAACGGTGACACAAAACAAATCTCAGCCAACATACTGATGTATTCTGCTGTGTTCATTGTCAAAGCAGGACACACGCCATCTTTATAAGTGGGCTTGAGTCATAATGCAAATTAATTCCCCTAAGCATGCTTATTAAATTAAACCAGATTAAACTAAAACCCTTATCAAGGGTTATACAAGGTAAACTGAAAGCTCTTTTTGAGCATCTCCGAGTATGTGCGTTGTCTCGGTCTCTTTGCAAAGGTATAAATCTAAATTTGAATCATTTTCAGTGCTCATTCGATGCCACTCCTCACTACCACTTTCCACTGGGTCGCCCTGGCTCTTGGACAATAAACAGCCACTCTATGGTTTTATGTGCAGTCAGCTTGCCACATTGCTATCAGAGCAGACTAGGCTACTTGGCTACTTCTGAAGTTTCTGAAAATCACACTGTATTTGTTGTTTGATATTTGTTATTTGATGATGACATAAATGGAAAAAGGACTGCATTTCATAAGCACTGTTCTTCACTTGATACTCAAAGCACTGTACAACAAAAGACAGCATTCACCTATTCATTTACACTTACATTACTTGTAGGTCCCTGCACTACAAAGTCCAGAGGAGCTCTATTACACACAGTTACACACTGGTATGCATTCACACACAATTTTTTCACATGCATTTGTCAATATTTTGCCCATCCCTATAGAAACTAAACAGCTTTTTTCAGACATAAACAGACATAGGGTACACATTTTTTATAACTTCCTCTGATCAGGTCAATGTATTAACTCTTTTATGTTATAACTTCATCGAAAAACACCAAACAGAGATTCTTTCTTCTCCAAACTATCCAAAAAATTAGCGTGGTCCGATATTTCCATCAGAAGACATAACTCCGAGCTCAGCTTGTTCTCTAAAGTTTGTACAAAAACACCATATAATCTGACTGGTAAATAAATGCATTATACACAACTCTGAGACAGCGAACAGTCCACATTTCTTTGTAAAGAAATAGAAGTTGTTATCTTAATTGTGCAGTGTGTGTAAGATAAAGTACTTTTTGTTGGCTTAGTGTAAGCTGTCTTTTGTGCTTATAACTGCGTATGGGCTTGAGACTGAAAAAAGATATCATTTTGCACCCCAGAATACCCTGTCCCCTCGATGCTGCATGTGCTCTCACACACTTTATATATGCACATAGTATTAAAAATGTCATTATCTATTTTTTAATGATCTCTTATCACTGTAATGTCAATGAGTGTTTTTTGTTAAACTGAAATAAAAATATCAAGCATAAAGCACAGCAAATATTAGACATTGGATAACTTTTTGTAAAAAAACCAAAACAATGAAAACCATTTTTAGAAACACATGAATAATCTGTACAATAATTTAATCTTAAATTAATTTTTGATACGTCTAAACATTAAACATTCATATAATGGGCTGACACTCTAAATTCCAAATCAGGTTTTTACATGAATTTTTCCAGGAGAAAAATTAAATAGAAAATTAATGCCATAATTTCAGATAAAACAAAATGATTATACCTCATTATAACTGCTTTTTAACGAAGCTCCTAATATCACCTCAACCCGACATTACTTTCAAAAAGCAGCTGGTGTGAATAATGTATTCAACGAGAGCCAGGGGAAATCTTACCCCGACCCAGAAAAAAAAGAAAGAAAAAATATTATATTAACTATGTTTTTTTCCCCCACAAAGTACTATTAAAACTTTTCCTGTATATAAACTTTCACAGTTACTCCAGCTGATTTGAGCTGCTGTTCTGTCATCCACACAAGCTGCTGCTGTAACAGTCAACACGTTAATTTGACTAAGTGTCTCATTGGTATGGATTTATTCACATTCTAAGCATGGCTGAAAGGCAGTGTTTTGTTGGCCAAAAAAGTGTGTGTGTTTGTGTGTGCGTGGCTGAAAAAGAGAAAAAGAAAGAGGGACAGTGAAGGGAACATTTTTTAACGTGGGTTAATCAGCTATCATTTACTGACATGATGTTCGAGGTGCAATTAGGAAAAAGATGATGTCAGCTACAGCTTGTTCTTGTGTGTGTATGTATGGGAGTGCATTTGTGAAACAGTGACAGCTCAGATGTATCATCTCCCGACACCTTGTTCTCTATGTAATTAGATGATGTCTGTGTATTTGTGTCTGTCCCACTGAAGTGTTGAAAGATGTGCTGTGTGTGTGTCTACAATTCTCTCACACACAAACACACAAATACAGGCAAGGAAAACTTCTGTACATTTATTTCTGTAAGCTATACTCTACGTATACTATCAGATAAAAATTGTGCCAAATATTGACAAAAGCTTTCCCATTAAATACAAAACAGTCCAAAGTGTGGATCATTATTTTAAGGTTGTGACATAGAAATGGCTGTTTCTATTCCAGATTGGCCAAAAAATTGTATCCCTGCTTAGAGATCTAAAAAAAGCAGATTTCATGTAAGTAACCAAAAAAGAGAGGATTACATTCCTTGTTCATCAATAGCACCTACATTAAATATTAACCTCTGTTCTCTGGCCAGTTTTAAATGAAGCCTCAAGAATATTTCAAGTCCAAATGCCACTTTTTTATTAAGGATCATAAAATAAAGAAAGAAGAAATTCCACATTTTTCTCCCCTAATATAATTTCAGGACCATTAAATCAGTACTTATCTGTAATGACTGCTCTCTTTCTTGTTCAATACAAAATGTGTCAAATTGATTGTGTTCACTTTTTATTGCGTAAAAAAAAAGGAATAAATTCTGTATGTACACATGATAATCTTAATTAAGGCTTCAGTACCAATGTTATACCAGCACAGTTTTAGTAACTTTTCCGTAATTATTTAATCTAAACTATTTTTAGGCATGGATCCACTAAAGTGGAGGATGCAATCAGGGAGACTTAAAACACTGAAATAAAAAAGAAGACACTGAAACAATCAGTCACCATTAAATAAATCCTCACAATGTTTGTCCGTCTCCTTTCTTGGTTACAAAAGTAAATCTGTATGAAACCCAAAGTTTTTTTGCAAACAAACAAACGAGCAAACAAAAACCAGTTAAGCTGTTTCTTTATTCTATTTGCACACAAAAGTAACATACTTTCTTTTTATTCTCTTGTAAGTTATTTTCAGGATCAAGGAGTGCTTACAGTTGTCTGTTATGACCTGACACCATGTGACTTGATTACTAGACAGATCATTTGGTTACAGTCACATCTCAGTGGTAGAGACTTTGAAATTTACTTTCTAGTAGAAAGTGCAAACTCTGAGCCTGCAAACGATGGACAGGTTTACTTTAAGAGTAGCAGACAGACTGTGGACGCATAGATAGCATCATTTAAGTTACAAACAACCTGTAACACATCTCAGGTTAATCCTGTAGTGTACAAGCTTCTATTTGGTTAACTACGAATGTCTAAGCCTTGAATAGATGATGAGCTCCAGAGGCCAGAACAAAACAGAAATGTAAAAATCAGTCTTTTTCCTTTTATGATTATTATCTATTTGTTTTTTTCCTACAAGTGCTATGTTTACTAATTAGAATACATTAGGCCTCATTTATGATGCATCATATAAACAGACAGATAAAACAAAAAAAAAGACTTTTTTTCTAATTTAAAAAAATGTTCCTGCTTTAAAACAAATTACAAACCTGATAAAAACGGATTCTTTTGTGGTTTGTCATGAGATCTGGCATCTGGAATGGGATGTTCTCAGAGCTGTTTGTTTGCACTCATTGCACATTGAGGGTATCGCTTTGTGAAGACATCTGTTCTTACTATTGTGCTTTAGAACCTACAGGATTTTTCCAGCTCTTACTTAAAATACCACCATGTAGAAATTCCATAAAATATTAATCTGATCAGAACTTATTTCTGTTCGTTTGTCTTTCTTAAAGTGACAGTTGAATCTCATGATTTAATCAGTCCTTGCTGCACTAAACTGGACTAAGCTGGACGTCTAACAGAATTGTCAGCTCATCAGTCATTAGTACATGATGATTTAAATAGCATCAGCAGAGGATAGGTAAGTTCGACAGTTGGTTTTTGACACAGAATGATGTTTAAAATTATTAACTGAATGTATGGATGAGTGATTAAATGAATGTTTTCTTAAATGAATGAATGAATAAAGGAAGGAACATGTATCCCTTTGTTGGACTTTGTGGATTGTAATTCTGCATAAAAAAAGTGATTACTGAAAAATTATGTTTTTTTTTTTATTTGTCCCAAATTGGAATCCAAAGTGTGACTGATTAGAGTACTGTTAAAAAACAATAAGCTAAATGTAAATGTAGGGTTCAAATATAGTAATATAAACTGGCCACAATGAGAATGTGAGAGACCGCTATGCTACAAAACTTTCTGTCCAGATGAGCAAAGATCATCATTCTAAAGATCAAAGACATGCACACATTCAAACAATTCATAAGGCTGCCAGACCAGAACTACCACAGATCCACCACGGACAGTCCTGTCAACAAAGCAAAGGCAGAATACAGTGGCATGTTTGTGTGTGTGTGTGTGTGTGTGTGTGTGTACATGGGTGTGCATGCGTGCGTATGTGTGTTAGTAGATGTGTCTGTGTGTCTCTAGAAGTCCCTGTGTGCAATAGCCCATGTGCATACATAACATGTGTGTGTGTATCTGTTTTTATGTTAGTGTATCCCATAATTCAGCCACTAAAGGATGGTAAATGTCTCTAGTGAATTTCCTTTCTCTTGACGCAAACCATCCTTATCTATAATCAAAATGTTGATCTGTGGGTGTTAGTTTATGTGAGTGTGAGAGAGTGGATACGAGAGGGAGAGTCAACTAAAATGACACCTTGTGTGCCCATTAAATCAAAATATTTAAATGTAATTATTTGTGTGTGAATGAGTACATGTCTATGTGTCACGTCTACATGTGGAGTGTGGGTATGGGTGGGGCTTGTGTATGTTAAAAGCCCACACATGCATAGTCAACACAAGTGCATACATGTGTCTCTGTGTATATGTGTGTGTGTGCCATAACATATGCGCATTTAGCCTTAGTAGTGGTAGAATGGGGAATTCCAATAATAATCATAAAACCTACTTTATTTTCTCTGTTTGAGGTAAGACGACTGCCTCTCCCCCTTGTCGCCACTTTCCAACCAGCTCAGCCAATCAACCCTGACACACACACATGCACACACATGCACACACATGCACAATCCTCCTGTGTGCTGTTCTGCAAGCCAGGGCGATCTTCAGAGTTATTACATGGAGTGTTGTCTGCCTTGTTACATTTTCACTTTATGAGCTGAGAGCCTTCTGCAGTCCCTCAATACTTAGCAAAGACAGCATCTTAGGCAGTATGTGTGTAAATAAGTGCATGTGTGTGTGCTTGAGGTAGCTGTTTTCTGTTTATCAGTGGATAGGCCACTGGGTGCCCCACTACTTAGCAAACCAAACTATTTAATAAGCACAGCAGGCGGATATGTCTTTGTGTGTTTATGTGTGCACACATGTGTGTGTATGGTAAAGAGAGACAGAAGAAGGCAAATAATTGAAAAAGGAACACTAGGAGAGAAATAAAGAAAGACAGAATGACTTTATCTCTATAATTGTAATCAAAGAGCACTTACATATTGAGAATATATATGTAATAGAAAACGTGTATCTGGGGGCAGGGGTCACCAACCTTTTTGAAACCGAGAGCTACTTCACGGGTACTGAGTCATAAGAAGGGCTATCAGTTTGATACACTCTTCTAAAATAACAAATTTGCTCAGTTTGCCTTTAGTTATACATTATTAATAATTATCTATGATACTGATACTCATCTATGTGAAGACACTGATCACGTTAATGATTTCTCACAATAATTATCAACAATGACAACAAAGTGGGAAACAGACATCAATATTCAGCACTTTATTTCTATTAATCTCAGTAATTGTTAAATTTTCTCATCTTTAAGCACAGTGTTAGCAATTATCATCAATGCTTCTTTGAAAACTCCATCTAACAATGCCTTCTTCTTGATCAGAAAATGTGTAGCTCTAAAGGAGGCTTTGAGGAGTAACAAGGTTACTTTTTGTGACTTTTTCGCTGGCCTCGTGAAAAAAGACTGTTGCTTACCCAAAGCTGCCTTTAGCTCATGGGCTTTTTTCTGCCCATAGTGCGCTTCCCGGAAGGTAGTTAGCATTAGTGTTGTCACGATACCAACATTTTGGTATTGATACCGGTATCACCATGTATTTCAATACTTTTGATACTTTTTGATACTTTTCCAATTAAAAAGAGAACACAAAAAATGTGATTACTGACTTTATTTTAATAGAAAATCTATGCATCAGTAAATATATTTATAATAATAATATTTATATTCATAATATAAAATAAAATCATATAAATAGGCTATTTAAACCGGAGAAAGTGATAGCTCATTGCAATGCAGTTTTAATTTTTTTCCAGAGCTACTTTTGTGGAGAGTGAAGGTGGCTGGCGTTGCTTGCTTTTGGCACTAAATGTGGCTTTTTTTCATGGCTATATGAGTTATTACCTGTCGTTCTCTGAACTCCCTATGCAGGTCTGGCTGCTTGTCCTTCAGGTGTTTAGCTAAGTTAGCAGCGTTTCCACCCCTGGCCAGATATGTTTTGTAACACCGTTTGCACAGTGGTGCTTCGGTGTTAATGGCTTCACCGTGCTCATTTGTTTCAAAGCCGAAGTAATTCAGCACTTTGCGCACCTGATTTATCTACGAGTTGCGGTGGGATGGAGGTTGCATCAACTGCTATTCCCTCCCTTCTCCTATCTCTCTCTGTCTCTCTCTTTCTCTCCTTTATTTCTCTCTGTCGACAGATTCTTGCTCCGTTTGCTGCTTCACTCGCTCGCCTGCTAGCTCCGGCTTGCTCGCCTCGGCTCAAATTACAATGTGGTGATGTTAGGTGGAGACGTAAAAAAAAAGTACAGGTACCAGCTAAGCGCGGTATAGTACCGTTTTAAATGCCTCAGTACCGTGGTACCAATTTAGTACCAGTATACCGAACAAGCCTAGTTAGCATGGTAGCTTTTGTGACACGTAGTGAAGTGTCTCTCCACATTGTGCCGCTTTGCCGTCGCCACAGTCGCCCCGCAAATGAGACACATGCAGGTTTCTTTCACTGTCGGAAAAAAGAACTCCTCTTCCCATTGGTTGTGAAAGCCATAAGTTTTCTTTCTATTTTCTGCCATGTTTTTGGGATAAGAAACTGCATTCAACTTCCATCTTCGCTGCGCCCGCTAGCTTACTCTCCACGAGCACTGAAGTTTTGTCACGCGCACAATTCTGACCTTTGAACTAGAGTAGGTCAGGGGAAGAATTCACCTAAATTTATCTAAACTTCATGTATAATAAACATATTTTTAAGATATTGTCATTTTTAAATCTATATAAATGCAAGTTTGATTTAAAAAGAATAGCAAAAAAATAAAATTAAATTTTAGACACAGCTCACTAGTGAGTTGTGCTATTTTTAGAGCAGGCCTGCGGGCGACTCATGTGGTCCTTGGGGGTGACCTGGTGCCTGCGGGCACCGTGTTGGTGACCCCTGTTCTACACCTTCTAATCCTGCTCTCCTTCATATTTTTCAATGCCTTTCCCTTTTATATATAGGGTGTTGCTGTGCTGCTCTGCCTCCCTCTTATTTTTTTAATACTGTAAGCCAGAGGCAGAGTTGCATGCACACACACACACACACACAAACACACACACACACACACTGCAGTAAAGCCAGATACGCAGAGTCAGCTTTTGTCAGGTCATGTGCTGAAGAGCAGGATTATAATCAAACCACACAGCACTTGATGTTACATCCAGACCAACTTTATCCTATAAACAAACAAACAGTTTGCTATTGTTTGAGTAGTAAGCCTGAATGTGTGTATGTGCACTTGGGCAAAGTTTTTATTTTTTGTTTGTTTGTTTTTGTTTTTTTTAATAATGACTACAGTATCACCCATGGCTCATTCCAGAGTTAATTAAAGTTCACACTGTGTTTTGATACAAATTGTATTTACTGATTACAGTGAATGTACAACTCAACTTCCAAAACAACTACAGGCCCATGCTTTTCAAGAGTGTGAGGTCTGTGCATAAATTACAACACAAAAAGGAAGTTAAACAGTGATGAAATGTTTTAAAATTCCCAAAGGTGTTTTTTAAACTATTATGTACCTGAACTAATGGCTTAAAAATAGTATGGATTTTAAAAGAGGTGGATATCGAGGAAGCAAAGAAAACATTTTTGAGTTGCATTTTAAGAAATGCTAGATTTGTAATGCTTCAAAAGTTTAATCTATATGAAGGGCTAAAGTCTAATCTTTTGCAACCCTTTCATGTCAGCAAATTTGTCATGCTGTTTGGTATCTTATTTAGATGCATCATGTACCTTTATGTGTCCATGGTTCCAAGTCTTCCAGGCACATAGCCTTTCTTAACACTCAGTTTATGTTGACAAACAGGTAAATTGGTGAGGTTTAGACAGCAAAAGCATTTGTTTAGGTGTAGGAAAACTTAACACTGGGTTTTAACAAAATAAGCATATAGTTGATTATAAAAAGATCACTGGATTAACACTTTAAGTTTCACTCTAAGTTTTGCTCTAAAATTTCGGCCCTCCAAGCTGACAGACGTGTGATGAGCCACTCTAATTTGACCTTCAATCTGTTTGAGTTTGTTGCTCTTTCTTTCTCTTTCTACTACATATAGCAGCCACTTGCTATAAGTGTATAATGATGTTGATTAATTTTTATTAGAGCTTGTTGAAATCCTGTTTCATCTTATACAGTTGCTAAAGCATAGCCTCTGCATCTATATGAAACATCAAGGAACAAATGAAAGCATCAGTATTTGACACAATCGTAAAGAGACCTGGTTGGTAATACTTTATTATTGAAATATTCATCATCAAGATTAAATTCTGTATTTTTGATTTTTACAAAGCTCATGAAAATATTCTTAAGCTCAAGTAATATAGACTTCAAGACTTTACAAAACAATCCCAGAATTGTAAACATTAAGGAGGTAAACAGCCTGTGACTCAGTGCTGTTGTAAAACTTAGCTGTCCTGGTTATGAAATGCAAAGCACATCTATATATTCCTTTTTTCATTCACAGTTAGACCACACAGACAGACAGACAGAAGATGTAATGTACTGTCTTGGCTCATTAGCAACATTCACACCGGAAGTTAAATCTTAAAACGCTATTTAACATTTCATGTTTTTTAATCTGTTTTTGGCTAAGATCTGTTACTACTCTGAAATGACTAATGGCTAAATCTTTCCTGGGTCCTTCTACAGTTCATCAAAGGAAATTGAAAAGAAAAAGTTTGATGGTTTGCGATTCCACTTTTCTTTTTCTATTAAGAATAAATTAAACCCAGGAATGGGGACAGAGCAGCACTGGACGTCCACAGAGAAACTCATCATCACTTTGTGCATGTGCAAGTGTGTGTTTGTGTAGCTAGGTTCTCTGATTGATTTTGTTACATCAACTGTCAGTCAGGCCGTACGACACAGAGTGCTTCATTTCATCCCTGGATGACATCAGAGGAACTGTCATGCCAGGGCAGAGAATCGGACAGTGAGATGAAGTATACAAAGATTGTGACAATGTGAAAAAATGACCTTTCCCATTTTACGACTGACAGAGAAATTGTTTTTCCTCTGATGGTAAAAAGTTTATGAATACCGTCCGTCTGATGACCCTCTGAGATGCTGGATGCCGGCCTGCATCTGACACTCCTTTAAGATAAAAAGTTACAGTTCTCCTCCATTAGTCCCCTGTGATATTTTATCTACCATACCGTAGCGTTTATAAATCCAAGGAGAGAGTAAACATAGTTTGGATGTGTATCACTGTGCCTCTGTTCTGCTCAGTGATGCACACTGTCAGTGTAGATATCATTAATTGAAACTGTTGGATGCTGGTTATTTGTTTGTGCTGCTGTGCGGTTCACTTGCTCATAACACAGCGTCAGTAAACAGTTTCAGTGTTTTTACTGAGCACAGTGGGTTGCTTTTGATAGTTGGCACAGTGAGAGCAGCTCAAACAAACACAGGATCGGAGATGGAGCAGCTTTGTGCTCATAGAAAAAACATTCAGAGATTGCAAATTCTTCATCACTTTCTAAAATTACTGTAGTTATGAAGGTAAATATGTTGAAGAATGTGAGAGTTTTTGGACTTGATGTTAGAACTTGTGAGAAATGGGAACTTACACATTTAAATGTTTACTTGTATAAAATATTTACACACATTTGAGCAGTGGAGTGACTGGAGGCAGAGCAGGTAGCCCAATTATCAGAAGGTCAGTGGGTTCGATTCCTGACCCCTCCAATCTGCATGTCCAAGCGTACCTGGCCTGAACCTCAAATTACTTCCAATTGCCCCTCCGTCTCTGTGTGAATGTGTTTGCATGTGTTCCTGATAAGCATGTTGACAATTTGTAAAGAAGCTGCCTGTCATCTGTGTTTGAATGCTGACATGTTGTAAAGCGCCACGTAAATGCAGTCCATTTATCCTTTGTATTCACATTAAAAAAACACTTGCAAAAAAATTATAAATTGTATGTTCAAATATCTGCTTACAGAAATGTTACACTATGATTTTATGCTTACAGATATGTAGATTGTATTTTTATAAATACAATGTCAGGTGCCTCCTTTTTTTAAATCCAGAATGTTAAATGCCTACCCCTCGAATCTGTCACTTCAACCCTACATATGTGCTCTGTTAGCAAAAGTTGCACTTATAGCTGCTGAAGTAACCGAGCAGGATAGGGGCAAAGCAGGGTCCAGCTTTACTAACCTCTAAGGCTGGATTTACACATATGATTAAAGTGACCTGATTTGATTTTTCCTCTAAAGTGGCATGGACTCGATCTGTAACATGAACATGTAAGCAGGAAAAAAGCACATGAAATTGGATATTGTAAATTCAGATTTAGGCTACCTTCATATGTGGAAATAAATCAGATACAAATTGGATATCTGCCAGTGCATTTGTACTCTAAGCAGACAGATTGGATGTTCCCTGGCATTGGGAGTTTTATGTCTTTGTAAAGTGACGATGGCACGTTTTGATGACATAAGTAAACTCATGAGTCCTTTCCCCTGCCCACACATTTCACTGAACAAATGTAGCAGCAAGTGCTGCCACATATGCCCAGGCTTTATTGAGGGCTCTCTTTTTTCTCCTTCACCTTACAATGTGGCCAATATTCCACATATATAAATGTATTTATAGAGTGTTGTCTTGACATGCTCTATATGTAAAGTGTCTTGAGACAACTTTGTTGTGATTTGACACTATATAAATAAAACTGAATTGAATTGAATTGAATTCCCCTAAATATGCTTAGGGTTAGGGTCATGCAGATGCTAGAATTATGTTGGTATCATCCATCTTGATTACTTCCATTGTTCAACATCAGCCTATTTCCTTTTTTGGGTCGGTAGCTAAGCAACATCTACACATGCACCTTGTTTCAAGCGTAAGCAAAGTTTAAGGTAGTGCAAATGCAGATATCAGATACAGGTCACCTTTAAATGTGAATGTAAGCAGACAGTCCAAAAAAGTCAAATATAGGCAACGAATCAGAGTAGGGCATTAGGACCTGTAGTGTAAATAAAGTCTTACTGGCTGCAGAGGCTGCCTATCCCACCTATCATCAACCATGCATTTAAGAATTACATTTGGTTACAGCCAACATAGATCACACTGTTGTAGGTGAGCCCTGTGAGTTCATTTGTCCCTGCTGATGCACATTTAGTGGAGACACAATCCTATAAGGAAAAGTCTGTTTATATGTTTTCAGCATTGTCCAAGTCTTAAAGATAAATCATGCTGGCCTGTGTCAATAACCACAGCCTTGTTCTTCAGTTTATTTATGCAAACTCCTGCTGATGCACCCGATGCACAAAATTAAATACAAATAATATAAATAACTGTCAGCTTATTAGTTGACAACCCTTCTTATGTGCAGTCACACAGAGCTGCAAAAATGTCCTTTCAATTGAGTCTGTCCTTTGAACTTTGGCCAGTACTCACTGCCTTCATTAGCTGGACTAGTTAGTAGTTTTTGCATGAGGAATAAGAGTGTTAAAGGTTAAAGTGCAATAGAGTCATGCATTAAATTATTTTAAGGTTTACTATTTTGCACTTGGAGGGAATGTTTTTCCAGACCATAAACTTAAATGGATGGTACACACACTTAGATAATTCTTTAAGTCACAAACTTATGTAACAACAAATGTGTCCCAGTTGTGCTTAGCACTATTAGAATACAATAAAAATCCCATTAAAAAGTGCCTTGTGAAAATTACACTTTCATAACAATGTCTTAGTTGGATTTTATGAGTGGACTTGCAGCACTGGGCAGCTTTCAGTCCACAGATTTGTCACTAGCTGGTTACTCCTGCTAGCTAGGTAGGCATCCTAGCCAAATAACATGTTTCACAATTTCATGTGTTTAAGATTTTACATATTTTCTCAATTTTTAATAGTCTCCACATTCCCACAGATGACCCTCATACATCTGTTAAAGTGCTTCCAGACTGAATGTATTTCTCATAAATTTTTTCAATAAAGCAGGCATGCTGGAAGTAGTATAGCGGGAGTTGGTTTCTTTGCTTTTTATGGTAAAGGTTTACCTAAGCTAAGTGTTCATCTGTTACAGCTCTAAAAGTACACACACACCCATACACAGGCACAAACTGCAACCACCACACCCTTCCTTATTTTTTTATAAACATGACTTTTACAAAAATGTGTTGTTTTGTCAATTTGGATTCTGGCTGCATCATTGCTTACCCTCTTCCCAACCTGCATTTTAAAGCCTGCACACACACACACACACACGCATAAGCACACACACATAAAGCAGCTATTTGCACTCCTCTTCCTCTCTGTGTTATTCACAAAGAGCTGAATGTAACACCTCATGGTTGAGCAAGCAGGAATCAAATTTCTTTTAAGAGTAAGCCTAATGCACTGCTGGCTATGACAAGTGAATCAAGTCAGAAGTTGCTAGATCCACAAATGAATTCTGACACTGAATGTGTGTGTTGCCGTTCACAGTGCATGTGTGTTTTTGTGTGTGTGTGTGTGTATGGGTGTGTGTGAGCATCCTCACAGTGTGTGTGGTGCCAAAGCTTTTGGCCAACAGGTTCAAATTCTCACAGTGTGGTCAAACTGAGTTTAGTCGAACTATAAATGGTGCATGTGTTTGTGTTTGTGTGAAACCCCTAAAGACATTATTTTCCTGAGCTGTGCAGTGTAATGTCAGGAAAGTACAAGGCCAGATCTGTTTTAGTAAACAACAAAATAAGAGCTTCCGTTTTTAAACATGTAAATGTGTTTTGCTCAAAGAAGTTTGAGCAAAAGGGGTTTCTATTTGCCAAGAACCATTGGCAGCATACACACACATGCCTCGGCAATGTTTAACGGTTCAAATAAATAATACTGCTGGATGCTCATGTATTAGACACTATTTCCTGGTATTTTGCAATGCAAGAAACATTACAGTAGCTCAGTAGTAGTAGTTCTCTACCTGTAGTTCTCTACAGGTGAGGTGTGAATAAATATGGAAATATATGAAATGTGACATAGCTGAATCAGTGCAGAGGCATTGCTATATTGTTCCCCTTATTTCACTAAAATTCCACCTTTCTATGAGTTCCCACCCATGTTATTGTTAATAAGCGATATCATTTGTGGGGATTGGGGTGGAGCTTCATCGGCGTGTGAAGATGGGAGCGTCAGGAATGTCTGAGAACCACTGCATTAGCTGGTCATAAGTACTTCAACTCAAGCTGTCTGTCCCTGTCTGTGACACACACCGTGACTACGTGCAGAAATAAATATTTGAGTTAATGTGCAGACAGCTGTAATCATAAAGGAAACATGGGTCTGCTGATGTAGAGTCACACGCTAAATGTTTTCTGGCAGCTCTGTTAAGCATGCGTGATGTATTTTCCTGGCGTGATTTATATGCTCTGAAACCCCCTGGAAGGGAACAAAAAGCACACAAAGCCACTGTGAGTGATGCCGTTCTTTTCTGTGGTGAAACATCTCTACTTTAATTGGAGTGGAATCTTGGAAAAAGAAAACGGCTGCATTTTGCTTGGCATGAACACTCACTAAATAACTGGATGAGTATAAAAAGTGATCTGGACTCTCTGCTGTGGTTACTGTCTACACATCTAAGTGCTGTGAAAAGCTAATGTACGAGAAAGTGTATACAGAATAGTTTGCCTTGCACTTACCCAAGTTGGCACATTTTGGCAGGAATTTGTATAATGACATATGGCACACACACACACACACAAGCACACACCAATCTTAATTTAAGCTTGAGCAAACATGTCCCTTTGGAGTCTAATTTTGGAGAGTGTTGTCAACTTGTTCAAATGCTTGGTAGTTGTGATGTGACTTCACTGAATTGACCCTTTGTCAAGCCACGCCCTCCTGTGGCTCTGTTGCTAGGTCGGACAACTGCGCGGGTTCCCACCTGTTTTCCCA
>JAUZTA010000024.1:25744278-25756228 GCA_034780835.1 Ctenochaetus striatus
TAATACATATTGTTGTACATACACATATGAAATGTCAATACAAAAAAGGTCCATTTGTGACCACGTGGAAAAACACAAATCTTTTAAATCATTTTAAAAAGGCTTAGTAATTTCTATTAACGCCTAGGTACTATTTTAGAACTCTTACTAAAAACAGAAGCAATAAATGCATTTTTAACATTGGATTGTTACACATTTGGCAGTGAATGTTAATGGAAATTGCTTAATAATCTATAGTGTAGCTTATTATTGTTTTAAATGATGCTGCTTTTGAAACTTAATGGCATGGAGGAATAAATTATACTGTATATCAGATGTTTTTACACACAAAATACATGTATTAGTATATATCCATTGTGTTTTTTCAGTCTTTTTATGGGATTGGTTGTTAGAAGAAAATAAAGAATATGGCAAGCATTGTTCTTTAAAAGTAGTTTTCTAATCAAAGTTTACACAACAGAACATATGAAGCCAATTATGAAAACATATTTGAACTCAGGTTGTGCTGAAAATTGCTTTCTTTTGTTATTTTATTTCAACAAAATTGTCACAACACAATTAACAGTGTTTTCTTTTGATTTGTGATTATCTAATTATTATTATTTGAGGTAAGCTAAAGCCAGAATTAGCCAGAATTTTAGTTTCTCAGAAAAAAAAAAAAGGTTGGCCACACATGAAATTGATAAAGTCAGGTCATAGTCAAAAAGATCCCATGTCTTCAGTAAAGAGGTTAGTGAGATATGTAAGCCTTTTTTCAACGTGTTCAACACAAAAATAGAATAAAAATTATACATAAACAGCCACATCTGCTTAAAAATCATAGTCAAAGTTTGCCCAGGTGGCTCGCCTCATAATTTTATAAGTTTAAAGACCTAAACCCTTACCTCTGTTTTAAAACAAACAAACAAAAAAGAGTGTTGGTACATTTTCTTTCTCCTCTCTTTGTACTGGTACATATATTTTTGTTATACATATATACACACACACATTTCTAACATAAATTTATATAAAAATTTTACGTGCTGGTCAGAAGTTATTCTCACTGGCGCCTCTCTGTCGTGCTCCACCAAACCATGCACTTACCAAAAGCCCACTGGTAAAGAGGCATTCAGCCCCATATCTCCCCATCTCCCCCCCTTAATTAGGTGATCAATTATTAACACACCAATAAACTTCCTGAATAAGTAATGCGTTAAAGCTTATGTGGAGTTTCAAGCCCACTGCCCAGACATTTGGTCAAATATTTGTTGTTGGTGTCTGTCGAGAAAACAGTCTTGTTTATTGGCTGAAACACAATAATAATTTTAATTTTGGTCTTGCCATTTACTTTAGCAAAGGAACAGGGTTATTAAATTAGTTTTTGGGTTTGTTTGTCAGCAGCAAACTGACAGAATAACAGTAAAACACATGTAGCCATTTGATGAAGACTGAAAATTTGGAGATGGTGAGTGTTCCTATTTTCTTCGTGGTCTTTTAGCTTCTGGCCACTTTTCTAATAATTTATTGCTTTGATTAATGTAAGTCCAGATATTTAGAATTTTAAAGGCTATTACCTTAATTAGTTAAATTAGAATGTTTTTGTTTTCAGCCTGAGCTAAAAAATATTACATGTAGCCAATACTGCACACATTGAGCTCAAGTTGTCTTTGCCTCTTCGGCATTAAGGCTCACACTGTATCCTTTCAATAAACAGAAGTCTTCCTGTTTAAGGCTTGCGGATGCTTTTAAAGTTTTCAATTCCAATTTCAGCTGACAGATCAGGTTGAATTGACTGCAGCGGTCTGAGCAGAATTTTTTAGTGTATTTTGAAAAAAAAACAACAAAAATAACTGGTCTGTGTGAAAAAAAAATCCTTTGAGTTTTCAAGAGGGTCAGTGGTTCCTGCTGCCACTGCACTATTAATCTATTATTGTGACTCTGCACATGCATGCATCAAATGTGTAAATAAATGAGATATCCATGTTGAGTAAATTAAAAGTAGTCCGATATTAGTACAAAGACATTTGGCTCATTATTATCATCCTTTTGCAGCATGTTATTTTAATACCAAGTTTGAAATTGAAATTGCAAAAACACATAACGTTAGTCGGGTGTAGAAAAAGAGGTGTGTCTCCATCATTTAATTATTTAGTGAGAGGGGCAATATGATGCTGGAGCATTTTCTATTTAAAAATTGAGAAAATCAAAGTTGAAAAAGGTAACAAAAGTCACACTGATGAAAAAATAAATTTAAAGAACAAAATAACCACAAATATGTCATAATTATTAGGTATCAAAATACCTGCAAATGTGATTTGCATTCATGTCACTTGACACACATCTGTCTTTTTTTTAGTTTTTGTCTTGCTTTATATTTAGTTGAATATATTTGTGATTCTTTTATATGAATAAAATAGTGAGCTGTGAAAAAATCTTTACCTTTCCAATTGAAATTAAGCATTTTATTATAAGATTTAAGTGTGGAGAATAACATAAAAATAAACCAGCATTGACCATTCAGTCAAAAGCTTAAAATCACAGTGTGTTCACTCAGTAGCATTTACCGTGGAGACGTGGTTTTATGTACTGTCCTCCATTTACTGTATTACTCTCATTCTACAGTCTTTGCTAGACAAAATTCAGTCTTCATGGTTTAAAACTAAGACTTCAGACTATGTCTCCTACACAAACTCTCATTTCCCAAAATGTACATTACTAGTTGCGACCATAAAGATGGTTGATCAGAAATGTGTATATGGGTTGTTGTAGGAAAAGTATGTGTGTTGTGCTAAACATACAGACAAAACTGCCAAATTTAAGGACTTTTAAGAACTCAAAATTTCCAAAAGTTTGCAGGTATTTTAGAGTAATGAATAAGCCTGGCCATAGTGTATTTTGTACAGTGGCTGACTTCCAGAAGACTTTTATTCACTTTGCATTCTTCACCAGGCTGACATGTTTATTTGGGAGAGAACCTGCATTGGCCTCAGTCATCAGAGCTCTTTCATCCGGCTCCTGCTGGGCACTAATAATTTTCTATTTAGTTCATCTCCTTTGTTTACCTTTGTATGTTTCTTTTCTGCCTTTTACCCTTCTTGCTCTCTTTTTCTCTCAACCTTTTTCTTTCCCTTTTCCAGTTCTTTTTTATTGTTTCTGTCAAAATCTTTTATAACATTTTTTTTCTATTTCTTATGCCTATTGTGGTCTTTTGCTGTCTCATTCTTTTCTACCTCTTTCTTTCATATTCTTATTCTCATCAAAGATCCTCTCCTTCCTTTTTGTTTAACTCCAATGTTTTTTTCTGCTCTATCTTTCATATTAGTTTGTGTTATTCTGTGCCTATTTCTCATGGTTGCTATCACTTCCTTTTTCTTTTATCTTAATATTTTTGTTCTTAGTTTTGTGCATTTACATCATCTTCCTTTTTATCTACCCCCCATGTCTTTAGCCCCTCTCAGACCTTAGTGATTGTCGGTCTGCATGGCTTGATTGGCAGTTATGGGCAGTGCTGAGTTTTCTGCCATTTGACAAGCCCCTAAGTTTAAATACATTAGTTTCATCTTTTAGATATGACTACAGCATGTTGGTGTCTGTTTTACCCAGTTCAGCAAGACAAAATCCTGTGCAGTCATTACGTTTGTGCCAAACTTCATTTCAAGATAAATGAAAAAACTGACAAATGACAGACCTTTTCTTTTTGTGAAAATTTAAAGTTCTGACTGCAAGAACAAAAAACTAAACTGTAAATATAATATGATCACCTGACATCAGTCACAAGAGGAACATCTTTTAAAAGTTATTTAGAACTGGTTAAACACTTGGTTCCCTAGTCAAAAAGAAATAGTAATCATTTTATAGTTTCATTACATATATTTAATAAATTGTATATGTATGCTTCTATACTAATACATTTAGATCATTAGTACTCTGTTGATGTGGTTTCTTTAATTTTAAGTGTAAAGAAACAAAGTTGCACACTTGTAGCTACAATGCAAAAAAAAGTACTTTTTTTTACTCAACAGAAATATTACTGGTTCTGACTAGATGTGTATCTTACGTTGACATATGACATTTCTAGAAACTTTAAAGACTTTATATGTGGCATGTAAAACCATGCAACACACAGTCTGTGACCTGTAAAGGAAGAAATAAAAGGCACTGTTGGACCTACAAAGAGCAAAGTGATTTCCAATAATAATAAAGGTTAAATTATTAGGTCTTGTTTATAAGAGCTTCTGGAACTCTCATCCGATTTAGAAGCAGTCCTTTGTAATTTGTGACATGTTAAAGATCTTCCAAGGTAGATTTTGCATGCATAGGCTTTGGCTGCTGGCAACAAATTTAGTCCAAAACGGGACTGAAGAAACATTAGTACTGGTAATTTAGCAAAATATGCTATGCTTATAAAAGCAGCTTAACAGATGCACTTTCCACTTCTGCAAATTTAAGCACACAGAGTACTGTTATGCTCTGCTGTAGACTGAAGTCTATTAATGTTCTGTTGCTCATGAATAACAACAATGTTACTACTGAGTCCACTTCAGCAAAATTTAAATTTCCATTTAAACTATACAGATGGATGTAAGATGAAACACTTTCAGAATACCACAAATTGCTCATCAACATCTTTCATCATGATATAACTGCGGCAAAGAGTTATCTAAAATCATTCTGCATGCCGGCCTTTTTTATAATAATGTGGCATTAAAGCAAAAGCATGCCTTGTCAGAATTCACAGTGTAAATAAAAAATGCCATGAGCATTGATATAATTAATTTTATTTTATTTTGTTGAGGTTCTATATGGAATGTTATTTCAGCCTATAATTCAATTTAATGTATTTACAATATAGATGCACAAGTAATATAAAAACCGTAACTTATTTGTATAATCATGCTAGCTTTGGCTGTGATGTCAGAGTCCTTAGCTATAATAAGCACATTTGTGTGGAACCGTCAAAGTCAGGCAGCCCCAGTTTGGATAGGACACAGTCCAATAAGGATTGTGATCAGGTTCAGACTTTGGGCTCTGCTTGGCTTTAGATGCTAGGCCTATTTAAGTCTTTTTCATTTTGGAAATCCTTGAAATATTTATCCACACTCAATCAAATAACACTGAAAAAAAATCACAATAACTTACTGTGTTTTCCCTCTCTTTTTGCCTCCTGTTAACCTCCTGACTTGTGCTTCAAATTCCCATCTAAGTTTTATTAATCCAAAAAATACCTAATTCCAAATGTAATGCTAGTCTGCCTAATGTAAGCTGATAGTTAAGGAGAAATTGCATTCTCATCAGTAATTTTATTATCAAAAACACATACTGTAAAAAGAAAAAAATAACTTTCTCAGGAGATACAAGCACCGAATTGATTTAGGTCAGTGTAAGCCTGAGTTTGTTTTCTAATGACGTTGCAGTTTACTGTATACTTCTATGGTTAATATCAGCGGAATGACGCAGTCTTGATTTATGTGCCTTTGCTTGACTCTCTCTGGCACTCTGTGTTTCACTTCAGTGACAGTTAACTTGATGGTTTACACAAGAAACACTTGATGAAACAATAAGGAGAAAGGCCTTGAATTGCATGTTTATAAATTTTAAATTAGCAGTTAAATAAAAAAAAAGGTTAAGTAAAAAATAAATTTAACATATTTTGAATCGATGTAATTCACTTGAGATCATATGATTTTTTCTGTATTCTTTTGCCACATACTACTCCATCCACTGTCATTAACCAGCACCAGCCAGTGGATTTAGCTCTTTGATTTTGTTTTGACCTATTTTGCAGCTCAAGAAACAGACTGGGAACTACTTTTGGACTAATGAACACAGTCTAGCCATTTCATCTAATATAAGCTGGTCCTGAATGGCAGCCAAAAAATAATATGAGGCATCAGTTACAAATCTGGTTCCAGATCCCTGAATCACTGCCCAAAGCTTTGATTTTTCATTTATACAAATAAAACCCCTGCAGATATGGAAGGCATGAAAGACACGATTTATACAAACATTGTCTAATAAACTGGCCAACACACACACTGCTTGGAAATAAAATATAATACTAAGCAGGTCTGACATGGCATCCTTTTGATTTTGAACTCTTGTATTGTAGTTAAATGCATACTGACATTATCAACGGCACATTTGACAACACAGTGACTATAAATAAACATATATATATATATATATACACACACATACATATTCTTCACATGTGCTTGCCTGTGCATATAGATGTTCATGTACATTAATTGTTCACAATTTCATCATAATTTAGTGATTCTAATGAGTTTCTTCAAGCAAACACTTTGAAAAAATAAGTGGTTTTGATTCCCACATTATTACTTGATTCCAGACAAATTGCTCTGTTCAAACTATCTCATTTGTTTGCACTGACAGATTTAAATAGAGAACAACCTCTTTTAATACACCCTGACCAAGTGGGATTGGGTAAGGGGTGCTATTCAATTATGAAAGTTTTCACACTGGTAATTAGTCAAGGCGGTAACATATTGTTTTATGGCCTTTATGTGTGTTAAGGTGGAATGAGATGTTTTTAATGTGCGCACTGAGAGGATTTTGTTTGTTAATGAACGAATGTTTGTAATGAAGCTTTGCAATCTTAAAAGCAAAGCAGATGACAAAGAGAGTTGCTGTCTGCTTTCTCTCTAACACACACACAACCTTTCTCTCTCTCTCCTCCTGTCTCTCACACACACACACACAGACACCAGCACACACACATACATTCATCACTGTAGAGGCCAGAGGATTTTTAAGGGAACATATGATGAACCCTGTGCCTGGCTCATCAGTTTTCTAAGAAGAGGTGAGAAATCTGGTGCGACTTGAGCAGTGTTATAAAAATACTGAACAATGAAAAAAGCTCATGAAAAAATATTGTAACATGTGACAAAAGCCAAGTCTCATATGAGAACAGCTAAGTCTTCATTAAGAACCTCTATTATTTTATTTTTTTAATAAGGATTCTAATTCACTGTTGTTTTGCTACATATGACAATAAGCACACCCGCTTCCTCCATCCTCGATCCTTTTCAAACCTTTACAGTTATTGTAAGGCTGGGATATTCTTTATTTTGCATTAATATTTTATTTTGTTTTCCAAAAGCGGGTCATAAATTATATTCATAGAGTTATTTCATATTTTGTTTTTAAAAACATTTGATTTAATAATAATCTGAATAATTTGCCCCAAATCACTCTTGTTGGCTTTACTTGTTATTGGTGTTATTTCCAATTCGAGATGATATCAGACAACACCTAAACACTGGCCTTTAAAGCCATTTCTCATGCTTTACTTTATTGTTTAATAAAAAAAATACTATACATTGATGTGAAGTTAAAGCATACACTTTTAAGAATACATATGTACAAGAATAATACGAGAAATTAAGCCTGAATCTTAATTTAATGATCCTCTCTGGAACAGTGCCAACTCGTTAGTGAGTGATTAAAAAAACCACAGGGCAGACTGGAGGGACGAAGAGAAACAGCGAGGAGTCCACAGCCTTTATCACGTCTGGTCTCCATACTTTGGCCTGTGTGTTCGAGAGAAAGAAAGAGAGAGAAAGATAGAGATAAAAGACAGATAGTGTGAGAGAGAGATGTGGTGTGTGTGTGTGTGTGTGTGTGTGTGTGTGTGTGTGTGTGTGTGTTGCTGCCCCCTCTGTTGCTTTTGCCCTTTTCAGCTATCAAGAAGCGTAAATTGACAATATTTATATAAGAATGACATTGTAAATGTTTGTGTGTGTTTGTTTAACAATGCCAACAAGTTTTTTTAAATCTAAACGGTGAAGTTGTATTTTTTATGAATGACATTTGTCCGTGTTTTTGTTTGTGCTGCATTTATATCTGTCCAGATAATTGTGCTATTCTTGTTTTTTGAATTGAGAGAATTATAAGCAGGGCTGACCGCATTCACTTGTTTTGACAGAAAAAAAATATGTAGTAAGGAATATCACAAAACCTGTTGTTAGAAAATAGATTCAGGAAAACCACTTTAACTATCTGGCTTAATCCAGGAGACACACACGGAACACATATGACCTACATCTAACAATATGGCAGACTCATAGTTTCAGAGTGTCAGAGTGTCTGAAATCACATCTTATGCAGATCAAAACTGACCATCAATTGTGAATATTAGGGTGAAGAAAATTCAAGGAGGAAAGGCTAGTGTTTCTTCCCTAATTTCAAAATAAATGAAACTAATCATTTAAATCTTAGAGGATTTTTATAACTTATGCTTTTCATCTCTTTTCCTAAAGTTTGACTTATTGCACTCATAATTGCTGAAGTCTGTATATGTCAGCCTCTTACTGAAAATCCCAATAAGACAATTGTGACTCATAACAAGAAATACAAACTTAACCACAGAGTAAAAACAGAGTAAAAATGATGGTAGACAAGCAGGAAAAAGAAAAAGAGGAAGGGGAGGCGAAAGAGAAAAGGTAAGGCAAGATCCTTTTAAAAGCTGTTACCCCTTTTAAAGCTGCCATACCCACAAACCCTCTTTTTATTTTAGAAGTATAATTAACATTAATGCACAAAGTTTTCTGTTGCAGTTGACCCATGTATGTTATTGAACGCCCCACTAACAGTGCAGTGAGCAGCTTAATTGGCTGGTCATTAATGACACTGAGGTGAAGGGTGGCAAAAGTATTGGGGGAGGGAGGGGGACTGAGGAGGATGATAAAAAGCATGAGGGACTGGAGAAAATGTCTTTGTGTCATCACATAGTCTTATTCAGATCAGAGGGATGTTACTCATATACTGAGTATCACAATTTATATAAAAATGGCAGCAGCTCTCTGTCTGTTGTCTGCTGCAAAGACAAGACTAAAACCCCAAACCTCTGCTGATGGTCTTTAATGGTTTAAAGTTCATGACATTTCACAGGTGCCCTAAACAATTGGACACGCAAAAAATTTGCTAGTTCATGCTACTTTTTTGTACTGAGATTCCAGCCTAAAAGAATTGTTTTCCCTCCACATACTTGACATCTGAAGTCTCATCCTAATCAGGATGATTTTAAATGACTATTAATTCTCTTGTGATCAGAACAGGGCAGAACGATCATGTCAAGTATGCAGTGGAATAAAAAGGTGGGTCAGATTGTACACTAAGACACTATCCCGTTTTATCGAAGAAAAAATGCAGAGATCAGTTCATATATATTGGAAATAGATGTAAAAATTGATGCAGAACTCAAAATTAACAAATGCTTCAGAGGGAAACCTGTGTTTTCATGAGAAAATATGGAGAAAACCCAAGAGAAGTGGGACTGAGCAGGGCTGGTGATGATAGTAGAAGAAACAGCCGATGGAGTAAAGTGAGGAGAAAAAGCAGAGGAGAACTGAGTGAAGATGATCAAATTTAGTTGCCCCACAGTAAAAGTGAAGTCATTTAGACACACAAGCAAAAAAACACACACGCACTCACGCAAAGACACTTATACACACACACACACAAAGACACACGCGCACACAGACACACACACGTGTTGCTGTATAACAGGATTAGAGCGCTTCTAAAGGGGAGAGAAAAAAACAGAGAACAACCACACAATAAACCACACGCAAAGCAGAAACATCCATTAGCACTGGACACAAACACTCCTGCTCCCTCACTCAACCTTCCTTCACTCGCTGCCTCACAACTATCGCTTGCTCACTGCCTCTACGTGCTTATATCAGTGCGTGTTTTACTTCTCCAAGATACCAAGTGTTTTTACAATGCATTTAGCCTGTACAAAAAGTGGCATTCATAATGGCTGGGACTTAGATTAATACTGACCATGAGGAAAGGTCCAAGTGAGCCGCGAATGAAAATACATTGTGGAATCCTTATCACAAACCTCCTATTTTTTACAGGGAGTTTTCATGTTGGTTTTCACACAAATGTGTGTCTACATAAGATGGTGTTGAGATGCTTTGAAGCTATCCCAAGATATAAAGTCCAAAAGGACAAAATTTACAAATTTAGGAAGCTCAGTCTTAAGTCTCTTAGGTTGTTGGTGTCACAAAACACGATTATAGAACACTTCTAAAACCTCCGGGGATGTTTTGCTGAGGTAGATAAAAAGAAGAGGCAGTTGTCAGGCTAAAAAAAAATAATAAAAAAGGCTTATTAATCAGTGTCCTCTCAGCTTGAAACAAAATTAGCTGGAGTTGTTGTTTCTTAACTGCAAAAGAAAGGAAAAAAAACAGACCTGAACAGCAAACCTAACATGCAGGTCAAGAGCTGATTCCTGGCTCTTTGTGACATCTTGATATCACATGTACACTTTAAAGTGGTCAGTCATTTAAATTGCTATTAGAATTTATATGGGATGAATCATTAGCTGTTTCCTCACTGTGGAGAAATACTTGGATACTGGGTAATGCTCTAATTATTCTTAGGTAAGTGGACTGTGCTTACATAGTGCTTTTCTAATCCTTTTTGGTTACTCAAAGCACTTTCACTATACAAGTTAGCATTCAGCCATCCATGCACACATTCACACACCGATGCCAGGTAGCTTCTCTACAAAGTGCCAACCCGCTCATCTGAATCTCATATACGCACCTTCACACACCACTGCCATGGCCATCAGGAGCAATTTGAGATTCAGTAACTTGCCCAAGATACTTTGACATGAAGACTGGAGGAGCTGTGGATCAAAGCACCGATCTTTTCCTTAACAGACAACCCTCATACATTATCATTTAAGGATAAATCTATCATGCAAAAGAGTAATATTCTATTTTCCATAAAAAACATTCTCTGTCACTAAAAGGACACAGAGCCACATAATTCTCATTCATTTTTTAGACCTTGAACTTAATGTATGTGTAAATTCCTTCTGTATGTATTTGAATTTTTGTATTTTTTTTGGCCTCCATTGTCCTGACTCCTTTATTTTGTGTGTGACTGCTGATGTACAGTACCTTAAGCTTTACATTAACAAAAGTAATAAACACAACACATTTTTTCCCCTTAGTGAAGTCTCAGTGTTTAAAACTAAGCATGTCATTTTCTGCTCCATTAGAAAATCAGGAACCATCACCTCAGCCTAATCAAAATTTTGCCGGGCTTTAAATGGAAAGCATTTTGAAAGATTGTTCCAGTATATCCCCTTTTAATTAAGAATGTAATGTCTTATCAAGTACCAGGGTTGACAAATCACCAAAAATGTATTTGTTTTACTTTGAAAAAGTTAAAAACTTTACAGAGAGCTGCCACATTTACATACCAAATCCAGGTAAATGGGCATTGTGTGTCATTTAATCCTAAATCAGGATCTTACTTTCCTTCTTTAAAAGCCACAGCAAGGCTTTTTCTTGCAATGGAAAAACACAGAATGTAAAGTGAAGAGATAATTTTTTACATTATTGTATTAGAATAACTTTATTTTTTCTTTTGATAAAATTGTTTTTTGTCTTATTTTGTAATTGCAGTGCATCAGAAAGCACTTTACAGAAAACAAGATATAATATACAGCAAGAACTGACAAGGAGCCAGAGACAAGAAGCAGAAGTTATATTTTGTGCAAATAGTTTCAGGTGGCTGTTCGATCTTATTTGACCATAAACCCCAGGTCTAACTTCTTCCTAGCTAATCTTGATTAAAAAGTATCTAACTTTAAGAGAAGTGTGTAAACACTGCTTGTGTCAATGTAATGGGAAGAAGGTCAAAAATTATTTGTTTGATCAATCTTTTTCTCTTTGTCTTCTGCTGTCCTCTGCTCTGCCATTCATGGCTTAACTCCTTGGGCCCTTTCGTACACTTTGCGCTGCGCGTCAGTGGCGCATTGGGCGGGGAAAGTTAAAAATTAATTCATGGGAGTTTCCAGGTCAACCTTTGCCACCTTGTTCCAGGAGCAGCAGCGGAATCCTGCTCTGTCCCGCCCAACGCGCCAGAGGCGCACAGCCTGCAGTCCAATCAGCTGTGTAGAATCATCTCATCAATTCAT
>JAUZTA010000024.1:25931459-25943421 GCA_034780835.1 Ctenochaetus striatus
TACAATCGATTGATTAGCTTTTAAACGATGTTAGATCGATATACGTCGTCTGGAAGGCCAACTTGCCGAGCACAGATTGATGTAGTTGGATCACATGAATATAAATCGATACATCGATGAAGTAGATGAATCGTTACACCCCTAATTTTCATGCAATTGTTGTCTAAAAGACCTTTAAATCTGTATGAATTGTGCTTAGTCGATAGCTTCAGTAGATCACTGGTGATCCAGCAGATATGAACGAGTTAAAATTGTGGCTCTCAAAGTGGGATCTGAGTGGCCCCCTTTGGGCCCTGAGGTCGGATTCCACGACGTCCCTTGAAAAATAAAAATTTGTGTCATGAGCATCAACCGCTAAACTTTAATATTGTGCAGGGATAAGAGTAGAAATCCAGAAAAGGGATATCCCTAACCTTTATCTCTCTGTTGTTGTGCACATCACTTTAACTCTGTCATTTCAGATTGTGGAGACGCCTTGTTTGATGTGTCCTCTTTGTGCTTTTTTTTACTATTTTTGCTCGGAAAGTCCTAAAATTGGAGGGCTTTTTTTGTTGTTGTTCTGTTGAATCTGATCTGTAGCCTGTGTGACAGTAAATTTATTCCTTTTTTTATTTCATTTTAGATCTTAGATCTTGTCAGAGTGACTTACTCACGGTTAGTGTTTTGACCGACATCAACTGATTTTCAATTGTTTTTATTGCAAATAACAGGATTCACTCTGCCATGGCCCAGCATGAGTTTGTGTTTGATATTTCATCTTCATAATGCATCTAATATTATAAAAGCTTTATTTTACGAATATAATGTTGAATGTGCAGATTGCGTTTTTTTAAACACACATATATATAATTGCATGCATGCATTATTTAAAGGAATATGTGCACAGAAAGCTTTAAAGCTGTAGATGGTTACAGAGATAGGATGCTAGAGAAGCCCAGATAGGGAGAGAGAGAGAGGGAGAGAGAGAAAGAGAGAGCGAGCAGTGTTAAAACAGGGACTTCCCTGAGCCTCCATCCTCTGCAGGGAGGGGAAAAAACACACACACACACAGCCTCCCACGTACACACACGCACACTGTGCTGCGAGCTAGCAAGGGGCTGTTAACAGCTTCAAACTATAGACAGACAAAGGGACTGTAAGCTGCCGTAATGGAGGAAAACATGGACGAATCGCAGAGCCAGAAAGGTAAGAGAGGAGAGCTGTTTTTGTTCATTTTTATTATTTTTATTATTTTTTATCTTTCATCAGCTGAGCCATTCTCTGCCATTGTTCTGTCCATCCGATCCTCTCCGTATCATGGGATTCCTTTGTGTGTGTGTGTGAGTGTGTGTGTGTGTGTGTGTGTGTTGTGGGCAGAGAAAAAAAAGAAGACAGCATAGATGTCCTGCAGATAAAAAAAAAAAATCAAAGCATAGATTTGATTAAGATTCCATTTTTTTGCACATTTAGTAGCACAATCCACATTAAAACATTCCCCTCATTTGTTCTTATGAGCAAAAAAAAACAATAAAAAATGGAAAAGATGGGCTGTGAATTTTAATCACACCTTTTTTTTTCTTTTTTTTTTTAATGACTGCATTTGATAATGCCACAGATTTATGCGAGTCCATTGTGGTGTTTTTCTGGTTTAATGGATGCATAAGTGAGCAGATTGTTTGGGTTGAGGATGAGGGGAGATGGTAGACGCTGGAAGGTCGGTGTTGTTTTGGAGGCTGGACAGACAGACGGATGGGCAGATGCACGGATGGATGGACGGATGGAGGAGGTGGGAGTGGCGGTGGCGGCGGTGGCGGTGGTGGTGGTGGGGGGGTGATAGAAAGAGGGAGATTGGGGCAAAACCTTATAATAAAGACTAAAAATCAGGGGGAGGCAGGATAAGTGGAGCAGTGATTGATGCCTCCATTGGGATTTTCTTTGTTAGCCTCCATTGTTGATGCTTCACGCTTGTCTGAACGCCTTTTCCTCTCTTCTCTCCCTCTCTCTTTCTCTGCATGTCTCCTCTTTTCTTTTTTTTTTTTTCTGTCTGTGTCACTCCCTTCCCTTTCCCTCCATTTTCCCCCTCCATCCTTTCTCCAACACTCGTCCTCTCTGGTTATGTAATTTTCCTCACTTTACACTGATTAGGTGCATTTCAAAGTGTATCATCTGAATCCATCAGTCTGTCTCTTTGCCTCTGCAGGCGTCTTCGTGTTTCGTGTCTGTCTTTTTTCTGTCTCTTCTCGCCTTAACCCTCTATTTTGACTCATCCCTCGCTCACCTCCATCCCCCCTCTGCCTGTTCCCTCCCTCTTTTCCTCCCTTTTTAAAACACCTCCTCATCCATCCATCTATCATTTTTTCACATTTTCAATCTTTAATATTTAATTTTAGTCAAATGTCACCATTTTCTGTGTGTTTGTTTTTTTGCACGAAGCATATTCACGTTTTCATTGAGTCCTCCCATATTATTGTTGTTGTTGTCGGCGGTGAAAATGGGCGTGTCCGTTATCTACATCGCACCTTCTGTGTGATATCAGACTTAAGCCTTGATGTTTACACGGATTCAGAAATGAAAACGATAAAGGAGGGCTTTTTCCACCAAAATAAAATAAAAATACTCGCATTTATCACCATATTAACACTTATTAACACTGTATCTATGGTAACCCTGTTATGAAATTGTCATCTGTTGTGTGATAGGTGCATTCGTGTGTTTTTTCTGGAAGGAACCTGTTTTAGCCAATCAGAAAGCCAAACAGGGAGGCATGATGTTTCAAACAAACATGATTTTTTTTCATCCCAGCACACTTTTTTTTCTCTCTTTTTTTTTTTTTTCACCCACACACCCTCTATTCATCCATTCAACTCATTCTCATCCCACATCCGTGTCATTCTTCGCCATCGTCATTGCTTTTCCTTAAGCATCCTTGTTTAATTTATGTCACCGGCCTCCGCCTCTCTCTCCATCTTCTTCAAGGTTTAAATAAATGGGCACACACGGTCGATAAAATACAGGTTGAAACGAGGCAGGACAGGTGGGGATGAGAGTTGGAGGGAGGATAATGTGAATCTATAGCTGAAGCTTGGACAGAGGAAGTATGTGATGCAGAACGGCTGAGAGGAACAATTCCATATAAAATACACTGATAAATAACCTTATAAAGTGACAGCAGTGATGATAATACATAATTACATTTTCAACATGTGGTGCATTGTCATTTTGTGTGCATATCTGAAGCACTGTTAAGTTATTGTTCATTGTTCAATTTGTGGTTTGACTCTTGTTGCACGCAGACATAGAAATGTTGACATGGAAACACATGGGGGTTTTCATCAGTTTTTCCTGTTGCAGAAGACTTAGCAATGTTTTTGGAGATTTGTGAGGCCTGACTGAATATTACACGATCTTTATCTCAACCTGGGGTCATTTGTTCATGAGTTACTTTGGGTACAACCGGAAAATCTCAATTTGTTTATCTGCAAAGCTTGAATCATGTTTGGTTTCACTTAATTTTTTATATTATAACCATGACTGCTAATCGGGAGCTAAATATAATATTCGTTTACTGTGATTGCTAGCGATATCATCTTTATGACAGATATTTGTATGTGTATTTTCTTTTTTATGTTGTTGATATCTTGTTATTTTAACATGCCAACATTTGTTTCTGAAGTTTGAGCAGAAAACGACGATGTTCAATCCATTCCTCTCCTTTGTAGTTATGTTTTAGGCTTCTGAAAGACTAAAAATAAGATGTTACCCTCAAAGCTATTCAGGCACTGAGTATTGATCTTCAAACTTTGATGGATCTGCCAATGCTGAGTTCAGGTTACTTTGCTTCGATAGTTGTTGTTCAGCAGTCGGGTTTAGCCAAAGGTCATTTAAACTAAATAGCAAAATTTTAAAAACAATGCAGGAGACCATGTAGTCGCTTTGTTTATGTCTTAAAACCTGATGAATCCATTCTTATTATCCTGCAAGTGTATGATATGGATTATTTTTGCACTTATACTTGACTCATATTGACTCATATTTTCAAATTAATTACATTCAGTGGTTATATTTTATATTCATCAACATGCTCGTGTTGAGACGTGAGTGAAGGTTTATTTTCATCCACCATGTTTACTATATTGAAGTGCCTTACTTGTTGTATCTTCACAGGACTTCAGTAATTATCCTTATTATATGATGGATGGCAGATGGATGGAGATCAAACAGTAACTGATATGTCATCTTTAACAGAGTTTTAAGTCAGATGTTTGCACAGAGATGGTAGGAAGGGAAAAAAAATACCAGCAAAGCAAGAAAACCCCTCAAAAATACTCTAAGACCCCCCCAAAAAACCTCCAAACACAAACGTAGGAACCCTGCTGTGGTCTGTTTGATCTCCTTTTCCTTGAGTTTCTCCGTTCGCCAGGTTTGTGTTGCCTTCAATTCTTTGGAGAACGTCTCTTCTTTTGTCCAAACAAGGCGCACAATCACATCACAGCTCGCGCTTTTTATCCAGTTATTGTTAAATTTAGTTCAGTCGAACACGAGACATCAAACGCATCACTTCAGGTGTCTTAAAGGATTTTTTTTTACGAGGAAAGACCTACTTGTTGTTGGTGGTGTTTCATTGAGAAGAAAAAACGTTTCATTTACTCATTTAACAGAGAAATTTAAAACATTATAAAAAGCTTATCAGTAAAAAGTAAGAGGGGGATTTTTATGATGTTCTTGGTTGATGTGAGGAAGCCTTACATGGCCAGCCTTCCAAGCAATAATTCATTTGAATAACTAATTCCTTAAGTGCAGAAGTCAGTGGGAAAACTGACAGGAGTCTTACAACTGAAAGCCAGCCATGTTTATTTGCTTCATATCCATTTCATTATCGTGACCACTAATAGAAACGAATTCAATAGAGAGTACAATAAGTCAATACAAAATGAATTAGCAGGCCAGCAATGGGAAAGAGAGAGGAGAGAGCAGAGGAGGAGGAGGAGGAGGAGGAGGAGGAGGATGGAGAGAAACTGATACTGAAGGAAAGAGGCAGAGCAGGCAGCCATTTAAATGGACACTTCTTCTTTATTCCCATTTAAGGATAATTTGATTTCCTTCAATCAACACAAACACTTCACACCAGCTTTACAGAACGTCCACAAGGTTCTGTTTTCTATTGACTTTGTATCTGCACACTATAACCAGCTGGTTAAACGGGCTGTAATTCAACCACAGTGGATGAAAGAGGTTCACCGAAACCTTGATTGTAATGTTTTGTAACACAGCTGATGATCAGTTTGTGCAAACATCACTTTCTTTCACCAGTTTTTGGCAGACTGCTGTTAAATTTTCTATGTAAGCTTTAATATCAGAATATGATGAGCAGACTGCTGTTAAATTTACATCCATGCTCCCTTTTCCATGAGCTCCTCACCCAGTCAGACTATCATCTTTGTCCGTTAGATATTCCAAAATCTGATGAGCAGATGGCCGTGATATTTGATCTGCACGTTCACCCTCTCTAAGGGATGACAAATTAGTGGTTGTGCTGGATCAATACATATAAATGCATATGCACACCGCGTCTTGGCTCGCACCTGCCTGTGAGCTTTCCAGCTGTGAATCAGAAAATCCCCTCGTATCGCTGCTGTAAAGTCACCGCGGCTGCTGTCATCAAGTCCTGGCAGCGTTTCCAGTTTTCACCGTCTGTGGAGGCGCTCCAGCATTAGTCTGTGGATGACATCACCACTGTGGCCTGTCTGTGTGCTGGTGAGCTGAGGGTGGGAGTGGCTCAGATTCCTCATTTACACATGAAAAATAAAGAAAAATGTCGTTCTTTTTATGAATTCCTTTATAGAAAATGATGAATTTAATGTCACTGTACCATATTAAGAAACATGAAACACACAGTGTGCATTAAGTCCATTTGTGTTTGCATTGCAGTTACATTTTGAAGGGTTTATACACAGCTTCCTACAGTCATGACAAATATTACAGACTTTACATTTTTGCAACTCTGCTTTGCAGGCTTCTTTTTCATTTGTGTAACTACAAAATGAGTTTTTCTGTTTGTGAGTCACTTCAAAAAATTGCTTGGCGGGGCTTTAATACATCAGAGTTTCAAACGTTGCCTGACCAGATAACGATCTTAATCATTCAAGAACCCAAATATTGATTGTTATCAGTCACAACAGTAGAATTTTACATACTGAACTTGTTTAAAAAGAGATGTAAGATGCATATTGACACAAACCTTTAGTAATGCATAAATTACACGAGGATATTTCTTCAATATTTCCTTAATGGAGTATTATTGGAATCAAAACTATTGGAGTTTTTTAAAGAAAATATATGATTGGGCCCCAAACCAGTAAATATGATCCAGGATTGCAGATGTATTTTTTTTACTTTGCAATAAACTGCTGTTATTCCTACATTTGTATGACAGTTGGAGAAATCTCAAAACTGTTTTAATGCCTCCAATTCAAATCCCTGTTAAATGTTTAATTTATTAGTGCATTTAATTTTCCGCAGTTAAACATAAGCACATTAGTACATAACAATTCCAATAGTGTGGTGACCTTTTACAGTATCAGCCGTTAACAGCCTGCCTGAGTACATCTGGCTGTTTGAAAGACGTCCATCACTGAAATGTAAATAGTCTCGCTGGGGCTCCCCCCCCCTCCCCTTTTATGGCTGCTGTGTATACTCTTTCTAACGATAACCATAACTCATAATGCGTTTACACAGATTTATAGCATGGCAGGCATCCTTCCTCGTATCACAGTTGCCAATATTTTCATTAAGAAAAAGGATAAATTGAACGCAGAATATTTACATTTTTGCTCAGCCATTTTTGGAGCAATGAAAGATGGCGGTTTAACTCTTTTTTTGGCTGAGCGGTGTGACCTGATCATGCCTGTTGTGGACTTCCAGAGTCCTTATGTGATAAAGCCTTGCTGAAAAAAAAGGCTTCAGAAAACATTTTTCACAGCATCATAGCTCAATGAACATCATATGTATCTCTAAGTATTGATTCTGGGTCACGCACGTACATTACTCTTCTCCAATGGTGATTTCAATCGATTTGATCAATGTTCAATTTGATTCTGTAAACAATCCTTCACAGAAAATGATGCAACAGACAGAGATATAGAAGCAGGGAGGAGTTCTTAAATTAACAGACAGTTTGATTGGCAGCCAAGAAAATCACTTCAGGAGGTCACGCCAGCAGAGGCTGCCTTCATTAACCAAATGTGTGTGTGTGTGTGAGAACATAACCATATCTCTATGACAAAAGGACCTTCTGTAATCTGCTTTATTGTGGCTATAACAGTATTTTCATTTTCTTTTAATAATCAAAACTTGAATAGAAATTTCACCTGCAGATAAAGTTTGATTCCTTGCAGTGCCTACATACAGAATATTTATATTTGTCTGGGTTATAACTCCACTGTGCTCAACTGCATCTGACTCTAAATGGTGCAGTGGGGCTGAACTTGTCATTTTCCATTAGACCAGGGCTTTGACTCTTGAGTGCATCTTCAGGCCTTCTCTCTCTCTCTCTCTCTCTCCCTGTGAGACCTCAGAAATCCTCTCTCAGATCTACAGACAGTGATCCAGACACACAAACACTAACACAGCAACTGTGTTGTCCTTTTGACAAAGCTTTCCAAATTGCTTGCTAATGAGCACCAAGACTCAATGTGAAAGTCTGAGTGTGTGTTTGAGTTTGAAAAGGTACAAAAGAGCAGTTTGTGTGTGTGTGTGTGTGTGTGTGTGTGTGTGTGTGTGTGAACCAACGCCAGATAACACACACAGAGCCCTATTTTTGTACCGGTGCAAAGCTGGTCAGATCCAAGCATATTTTGCAATTTGGTACAGCACAAGGGGCTTTTTTTTTTGGGTTGAGTCGCTGTTTTCATGGCTCATCATAAACCCGGCTGTGCCAAGATGGTAGATGCAACATGGGGTGCGTCAGTAAATATATGCTCATGCAGTGTGCTTTAAGGTGAAGTCAACACAACCACACAGAGCTCTTTTATTCGGCAAGAGCACACATGAACAGACCTATTTGAAAATTCCACAGGCAGGTTTTGCAGATGTCATACATATCTCACTGAACAAATGCAATAAATTAAAGACATTCTTGAATGCAACCTTCTAATTCAGTTAATCATGTAAATAAGATAACATATGTCTCTTCAATTGGATATCATTCAGAAAATTGGCATGCATCATGAAGCATTACTTGTTAACTACAACTGAGCTGCAATTATATTACATATACAGGAGTAACATTCCAACAGTCTTTTCCACACTCACCCTGTTAACAAATCTGCAAATCCTCATGTTTAGAGTGGCTGCATCGCAAGCCAAGTGTCTGGAAAGGATCACACAGAGAGCAGTGCTGAGCAGAAACCACTTTATCTGGATTTCTTAATTCAGTTGTCAGCGATAGGACCCTCTTCCTGCCCGCTGATCTGTCAGCAGCACCAACTGCCGTCTCTGCTGAGATAACCCTGGCACCATTTGAGGATGATGACATCATCTCGTTGCATGGGAATTTTTTTTCACCGCCTCCGTGGACCGTGACTTACCTGAGGTGATGTCCACAGGAGTGGAACAAGCAGGGTTCAATCCGCCCTCACCACTCCCACCAAGTTTGAGAGCTCCTTCCATAAGCAGTTTTATGGCCTAGACTGTCTGGCCCAACTAGCCTTCATCACCTCATCCCTTCTAGAAATTTGGCCATAAAAGTATCCTTGCTGGACTGCAAAAGATGTGGGCGCTGGTGGCTGGATTGGTTCATTTTCTTTGGACATAATTTTAATCCCAGTGGGGTTGTGGCAGCACCTTTCTCTGCTGAATGCCATTCCTTGCAGGTTCAGAATCATTTCTCAGATTGTGCAATCTGTGAGATGACCTGCAATACTTGGAGGGTCCCCACATCTCTCCTCAGCAACATCTCTTATTTAAGTAGCCTCTGTTCACAAATGCATCCCTGTGGTCACAGAAGTGCCTCAGAAGAGCGATAGGTGGTGTAAATGGTAAATGGTAAATGGACTGCATGGAGTGCGTTCCTATGAGCCCATTTCTAAAGGAGTTGTCTCTCAAGACAGTTGTACTGATTGGACTAACTTTGAACCTATCCCCTCCTGTGTTCCCAGGAATATAAGAAGCTCTTTCAGGTTGAGAGTAAGTTGGATCCTTTTTTTGCTCCATCTCCTATGGGAGACAGGAGGCAAAATTACATCGCCTGTGCAGAGTGTCTGTTGTATTCATACAAGCCCTGTGTGGCTGGGCCTAAATGGTGTCCACCTTTAGGTGTGTTCGTTGGGTGGGATTGGGCCCTAAACTCTTTTTCTGCAGTGTTTTCTGAATATAAAAACTTAGGAGGGCTGCAAGGACTACACTTTGGCTGGTCAAGATCAGTGAACTAATCTCTGCACAATGAACCCAAGAGTCCATCAGACGGCAAGGCCTTGAGGGACGGAATCAAGGTTACAATATTGTAACCTTAGTTCTATAGGAATGGGTAGAGTATTATACCTCTGGACCCTGCCTCTGTTGAGGATTTTAGTAAGCAAGGAAGAGTGTCCGGTAGAGGAATCTATCTACACTTATAGAATTAGGGTTACAACATTGTAACCTTTGTGCCATCCATGAGTTATAGTTAGAAAATGTTATCTCATTATTACTGTTTACGTTTGGCTGTTCTTGTTAACATAGGTTCATTTTATTCTCATACTGGTTTATAATTAAAGGTAAAAATCCTCTGCTAACAGCCTGCCCAGGGCAAATGTGTTGGACTGACAGACAGATCAAGCAGACTGAGGAACATGATCAAGTTGACTGTCGTCTGCATATACACAACTGGGAATTTGTGTGGTATAGTTCTTGATCCATAAATTCTGTATTGATGTCAATTTACTTATACTATAATAGTGTTTTAGGATGCTACTGAGTAATTTTATCCTTAAAAAATCCTGAAATGAGATAATTGTTTTATTTTTATTTTTTTATTTATTCTTTTTTATTTTGAAAATACCAAGCAATTAAATAGTAAGACATAATAAGATGCCTATATGCTACTAGGAGATGCTGTTTTTCAGCCATTGTATATATTGAAACAACACCACAAATACTAGATTCACTGTGTACATCTCTGAATAGGCATTATCACTGCTGCTGATACATTACAGTAGCCTTTAATAATCGAGCAGAGAAATGGATGCTCGTTGTGTAATAATGTCCGAAAATAAGCACTGATCTTAAACAAAGAAAAACAGCCACACGTACGCAGACGCAGTATACAGCCGTTTGTGTTTAGCCTGTCCCAGTTTTTACCAGGTCACTGGGTCTTTCCTTCGTTTAAAGCCCAAATATGGAAATATGATGAGGATTATAACATGGCTGAAATTCATGGCACAGACTCTCACAAACATTTTCACTCGCACACACTGTCAAGAAACACAACTGCATAGTCATACACATGCAGATATTTGCGGATATAAAAACATTTAGAGGCAAGGCACAAACCTGCTGCATAAATCATTCTTTCAGTAACATGCTCATCACACATTTATGTAACACTTCTCCTCTCTGTGCCTGCCGATCCACCCCAGTTTTGTTGCACTAATTTGGCCTGAACTCGATCATTTTTGCATAAAAGTGAGGGTCAAACGGACATGAAATGATGATGATAGGACGTGTGAGTGCCAAATTTAGCCTGTACCACATTAGCAATGGCACATTTTTTATCGAAGTCAGTCAGCACAAAATGGTTGCGTCCTTCTGGACGGAGCAGATTTTTGCTCCTCCATTAGCAGCTCACATTTTGTCAAGAAACGCCGAGACTGAACGCTGATCGTTTCGACAAATTAAGACAATAAGGAGAGAGAGAGAGAGAAAGAGAGCAGACTTGGTGTTTTTATGCAAAAGGGTGCTGTGTGATAGTGTTTCTGCCGTGTGTGTGTGTGTGTGTTTGTGTGTAAGAAAAATGTGCATTAGTGTGACTGTAACGCTCAGAGCCGCGCTGTTGCCATGACAACGCTACAGGCAAAGTGGGTCAGCAGGCTCCTGCCACACCCCTGTTGGCATGGCAACAAGGCTGGTCAATTAAACCTGAGCAACACGATGACTCACTTACACACACACACACTCACGAGCACACGCACACACATTTACACAAGCGCCCTTCTGTGCAAGGTAAAGGAGGGAGGCAACGTGTGTGTGTGTGTGTGTGTGTGTGTGTGTGTGTGTGTTTGTGTGTGTGTGTGTGTTTGTGTGTCTTTCTTTCACTGTTTTGCAGAGTTGCAGCTCCGTAACATGCAGATTTCAGTGAGTTTGTATGGCTGCATGTGTTGCTTTCTTTAAAGACTTGATGCGTTTTGACAGATTTAATTTTCTGAAGCCCCAAATTGTTGTTGTTATTAGGTGTCAAAGCAGCGTGGCTCATGCAGACTCCTCTTGTTTTTGTTCTCATTCTTCAAATAAAACCTCATAACACTCAAACTTTTCATAATCAGCAGGTGAATTGCGAATTCCACTCAATGCTTTCGCCCAAAAAAATCACATCTATAACAGTTAAATTCAAATTAAAAGTTTTATCACCCCTCTCTCTGCCTTCTGCTAGTGAGGTTCTCGTCTTGTACAATCAGGCCGCCACCAGCCAGATGGATCAGAGTTCTGTGTGTTGTTTGCCTGCATCACACACGCTGAAGTCTGCATTCACTACTAAAACCAGCAGTATTATTATATTTTATCTGAAGTTGACAGTAAATGCTGTTTTAGACACTTGATTAAAATTATATAATTAGTCTTTTAGGTATTTATCACATAACTTTGAGGCTGAAAGAAAAGACCAGCTGCTTACAAGCACAGCAAAGAGTAAAAGGGTTGACATGCTGACAATCATGCTGTCCTGGGTTTAACACTCGTGGTGGTGGTGTGGGGGGGGTGGGGGTGCATATGCTGTTTACTGGTAGTTAAGGGG
>JAUZTA010000024.1:26128502-26138926 GCA_034780835.1 Ctenochaetus striatus
AATCCCATAAATGCAATTTTCCTATTCGTCCTCAATCTGGTAATTACGGTACACATAGGAAGGACCCTCGCGGCGTACCCGGAAGTAAACAAAAACAACATTTTCATTGAGAAAATCTGTGCAGGAGGCGTGATTACGGGTAATGTAGTTGTATCCTTTCACATATCTCACATGTGACCATTTCAGGCTGATTTACTTTCGGACAAACAGCTCAAGAGAGATTTGTTTTTTCTTGGGAGAGACGCCTTGGTGGAGCGGTACCGTTAACGGGACACGATGGCGAATTATGTGGATTTCCACACTCAGCTGGCTTCCATCATGGAGGTGTTAGCCAACGCAGCCGTGGCTGAAATCTGTCAGCTCGTGGACGATGGGTTCTCCACCCTGAGGTTAGAAATATCCCGGAGCCAGAGGGAGAACCTGGCCCTGAAGAGCAGACTGCGGCTGATGGAGGTCCGCCTTGGAGAGCCGGGCCACAGGGAGCCCAACCCTCCGCTGGTCGTTACCTGCACACGGAAAGGTGAGTCAGATCCACCAGAAACGGACTCGGCCTTGTGTCCTGCAGGCAGAACATCAGCCACCAGGATCCACTCAAATATTTGATATATTAACAGCAAAACATCAGTCGCTTATTGATGCAGGGAAACAGCTGGTGCCTGGATTTGATGATGCATAGTTTTCTTTTCCACTTTAATCTTAGATTTTTTTTGTTAGAATTATGACATATTTTTTTACCAAAAGATAAAAGTTTTTAGCTCCAGTCAAAGCCTAAAGAGAAAAACCCTGTACATGCATGTGAGCACACATTATGATTATATATAATAGACATTATACACATTATATGCACTCTAAGTTTATGTGACTGGAAAGTACTTAGTAATACCGGTAATAATGAAACATATTTGGGTTCCTGTGTACACATTATGTATGAGAGCACATCAGTATTGTTATTTGATCACGTGGTACATGACTTTTACTTGTGGCAACAGAACAGTGAAACTTTTTTCTTTAACAAACAAACTGATTTGCTTTGAACAGATCATCACTTTGGAAAAAACGTTCCTTCCGTCACTGAAAGAAAAGTCAAGTCCAACACTGTCGCTCAGCAGTCCCAGGTCAGCACTGCTGTCTGTGCAAGTTACTTCATCTTTCTTTTCTTCTTATCATGAAATAAAAGTGTCAAATCAATGCTTTTTTTGTGAAGTGAAACTGAAAAAAGGTGTGCATGCAATTTTTTTTTGGATTTAACGAAGAAAAAGCTAAAAGAGTGCACTGAAACACTCATGGTCACCGGTGCTGAGCATGAATCAGGTTTGTAAAACAGCAGCAGGAATGATGTTGCATGTTCTCTGTCCAGCTGCTGGAGCAAGAAGAGGTTGTGATAAAGAAGGAAAGGCTGGAGGAGCCGGCAGGTTGTAGGGTGCTGAAGGACCACGAGACGACCCCCAACAGCAGCAGTATGTATGAAAGACTTCAAGATAATGTACAGAGTGTCTTTTATTTCTTAATATAAAAATGCCAAAAAGGAGGAGACGGACAGAAAGATTGAAGTTGAGTAGAAACTGTATTACTCAGTAAGTGAGCCGGCAGCTGGGTGCTACTGAGATCTGGTTGCCTCTTGATGCCCTGGATAAGTTTAAATATCAGGGTGCTGAAACAAAATGCTTCATGGCGGAGCGTTTGTAAGCATCTTAACTAACAGTTCATCTGGAACTTCTCGGGCCATTTCTGAGGGCTTTTAAGGAGACATTAAAAACTTTTTTTTGTGAAAAGTGTTCAAATATTACAATATTTATTTTAATGGGTGTATTTTTTTAAAGAAGAATAATAATCAGCTGTAACAAAACTCACCATATTTTATCTGTATGTTTATTAAATATAAACTCACATTTTAAAATAGAGGTTTAGGTCGAACGGTGTAGAGTTTTGCTTCATTAGCTGAATAAAGTGATCTACAGTTTCATAGAGAGTCTGATTGAGAGTAAGAATAGCAGATTGATATAATCTTTGTCTGTTTCTTTCTGTTTACTCTGTAGCTGAGCTGCCGTCTCTCTCTCCTGATGCTGTGGGCGAACACTCGCTGAGTGAAGAGGCAGAGATCTCCAGAGTCGGTGTGTCGGCTCTGTATGAAAAAGCAGACTTTGTCAGGGCCGAAGCTCAGCAGCAGCAGGTTGAGAAAGAGGTCTTTGCAGAGGCGAGTCGTCTGGACCGATGCTCTCATCCAGCAGAAGAGAACCACAGAGCTGCACAAGGTGAGGAGACCAAAGAAGAAGACAAACATGTTGTGGATTCCAGTGACTCTCTGTCTGCTGACTCCAGCTGTTGTAAAGTTCTTGATGTTGAGGCTCCGCTGATGAAGACGTTAGATTCAGAGCTGTCGCTCACAAGCACTGGAGTGAAGGGTTTGTGTGGTTCTGCTGCAGACTGGACTCTAGTTAAAGTGGAGGCTGAACCTTCCTGGGCTGCAACTTTGAAGACAGAGGCTCCTTTACTTTGTGTCTCTAAAAATGAGGATCTGAGTAACAGCAGAATATGTGACGCTAACAGTCACCACATAGAAAGTGAACCAGCACAGCTGGACACCAGCAGCTTGGACTCTTCCTCCTTTAATGAGCTGTTCTCCTCTCCAGAGGTGGCCATGTCTTTGACAGCATCTTACCCACACTCCACAGATGGAGTCACAGGCATGGAGGAAGCACAGTCATTCTCATCTTCTTCTTCTTCTTTCCTGAGCAGCAGGACTTCAGACTCTCTAATTGGCTCCTCCTCCAGTAATACCTCCTCTAAATCCAGGAGCAGAAGCTCTCCCAGCGGCAGCAGAGAGCGGACGTTCAGCTGCCAGCAGTGCGCCCGTCTCTTCACCACCTCCAGAGACCTGGTGGTGCACCAGCGCTCTCACGCTGGGGAGAGGATCTACCACTGCAACATCTGCAAGAAGCCCTTCGTCCATCCGCACCAGGTGAAAGCCCACCAGCGGGTGCACACCGGGGAGAAACCATTCAGTTGTGCTCAGTGCGGCAAGCGCTTCTCTCAGTCCAACCACATCAAGAGGCACATGAGTGTCCACACAGGGGAGAAACGCTACAGCTGCAGCTTGTGCGGGAAACGTTTCTCGCAGGCCTGCAGCCTTAAGGTGCACCAAACCGTCCACACCGGAGAGAGACCGTACAGCTGCACCAAATGTGGCAAGAGCTTTTCTGTGGTGGGAAACTTGGCCCGCCACCAGAGCATCCACACCAGCAAGTGACGTCACACCTGAACTCAGCGGGGCTTTTAAAAATGTCTGTATACAGCAGACTGAAAACTGTCTTGTTTTCATTTCATTTTAATTTGTAAACCTTCATGGTTACAAAAAAAACATTAAACAAACTGCTTTAAGACGACTGTTTGGTCACTTTCAGTTCTGCGTGTGCAACTCATTTCACTAATGTCAATCGATCAAGTTTTTATTATCTTATTTTATGTCACAATGAGCGCAGGTAGCAGAACACCCCGAATCAGATGTGTTGTATCAACACCACATCAAAATGACCAAAAATGTTAATAGAGATAATTAAAAATTAAAACATTAATAATTCAAATAAGTGCAAAATCAAAGTAATCACATTCAGATCTCTTTAAATAACTCTTGAAACTGAATTATAACCTGTTTGCATTTTGTATTATTGATTAAAATTGAACAAACTGAGTATAATTTCAAAATTTAATAATTTATCTTTAAAAAAATAAAATAAATCTAGAAAACTTGCACTTACATATACAAGGATTAGCAAATATATTGAAATATTGTTTCACTTTTTTTAAAGACACAAAATTTTTGTCTTTAATTCTTTTTAATGCATCTTTTTGTTTTATTATTTCAATAGATGAGTTCTAGTTTCACCTTCTTCTGACAGATTTTACACGGGGGACAAGATTCTAAATTAAAAACAAAAAATTAAGTTCTGATTTATTCTTTGTAGCGACTTTGAAACTTAAACAGAGAAATAACATCTTGTCTTTAGCATGCACTGTTATGCAAATGATTAAAAACACAGATTATCTAACTGTTGATGTTTCTTGTATATGAACCGGTGGTTTGGGGGTCTGAATTCCAGCTGTGCCATTCATGTGGCTTAATAATAAACTGTCCGTCTGACTGCTGGAGACAGATGCAAATTTTAAACATCTGGTGTTCATTAAGAGTAAACGTATCGATTAATCGTATATTTCGGATCTACTTTGCTGTAAAAGTCCAATAATGAGCCCAGCAGCTTTCTGTCTGAAGACATGTCACGTCCTCTCTGGATCTTCTCGCTCACACAGCTGCCAGCGAAGTGATGCTGAACAACAAACTGACGTCATCAGGAGGCGACTCGTGCACCTCAAACAGCCACAACAGTCTGCAACACATCAAAGAAGCCCGAAGTCGTGAATGTAACACGCAGCCTTTTGCATGTCAGCGGTCACGCATCGGTGCGTGCATCTGTTTACGCTCGTGCACCGCAGCTGCAGCAGCAGCAGCAGCAGCAGCAGCGGCAGCCGTCCGCCGCGCGCATCTGTCCGTGCGGGAACAGACAGACAGACCTGGCGATGATGGCGGACTGTGTTGGCTTTCAAGCTCAAATCGCTTCGATTATAGAGATTTTGGCCAATTCGGCGGTGGCAGAGATCTGCAAGCTAGTGGACGATGGCTACGCGGCGCTGCGCTCCCAGATGGAGCAGGAGCGGGAGAAGAGCGAGAAGGAGAACGATGCCCTGCGGCAGAAAGTGCGAGAAATGGACGTGAAGATGCGGAGCTACGAGCGGAAAATGAGGAGACGGAGTCAGCGGGAGGAAATGCACGCCGTTCATTTTAGGCCCCCTGAAGGTAACCAGATGGAGACGGCAGGAGGCAGGGCTGCAGCCCGCCTGCTGCGTGGCAGGAAACACCGCACGGTCAGACAGCCGTGCATGCAGCATGCTTATCGATAAGCTGATCAATAGCTTGAAGCAGAGAAGTTAGAGCAGTCTCTTTTCCAGACTGTTCTAACTTCTCAGCTGTCATGCTTGAGAAAACACACTAAGTGAACTCCTGCACATGTGTTGATCTCAGTGTAACACACTCAGTTTATCACAGAACAAAGCTCAAAGGCAGACTGGCCTTAAATCACAGAGTTGCTGACAGAAAAGTTTGCTTCTTAGTTGCATTGGATTTGTGTCAGTTCTGCTCATTACAAAAAAACACTGTTTTCTAACTTCCCTTTAGTTATTCTGGGCAAATATATCAAAGGCAACTGGACTCAGTAATATGTCTGAAGACATTTCGCTTCTTATCCAAGGGGCTTCATCAGTTCATGCTCATCAGGTAATGCCAATACCTGAGCCACACCTATGAGCACTTATGTTCGTTAGACACCTTTGTCCTTTGAACACCTCCACAGAGGTTAAAAACCAGATCTCCACCGGCCAGTCAGACAGGCCTAGCCTAGTCTGATGAGCATGAACTGATGAAGCCCCTTGGATAAGAGGCGAAATGTCTTCACAGACATGTTACCGAGTCCATTTATCTGCCCAGAATAACCGTGACCTGGATGAATGAGAGCATTCACAGATTTCCCTCTAGTTGTATCCAACCATGCAGACAGTTTTGACCTCATTTGTCCATGTTAGGAGAGAAACCACACATCCTTTATGAAAAGGTGTTCATTTTTTCCCTGCTGGAGTAACTTGCTTTAAGGTGGTTTGATTAAAGTAAAATTAAAATAAACCATGCTACTTAAATAATGAATGTCATAAAAAGGATTTGACAAGGTGTCCTTCCCTCTGAAGGATCCTCAAACTGAGTCAGAAATGCACAAACCTCAACTTTCTCAACTCTAATACAATGCAACTGTCACATGAACATTATATTTATGTTCCTGTTTATACTGATTACAAAGATATGCAAAGAGAGTAACTTGCAGGTTTGTGATTTGTTATAAACGTGTAAGGAAATGATGCCAGAAAACAACGGTTTTGGTAAAAAACATCTTTGTAAAAGAGTTTCATGTCATAAAAAAAGATTGAACTTGATGCCAAAAAAGGAAAAGCATGAAGGAAAGTAATGCAGAAGTATCAGCAGGTATCGGTCACATCTCAGTGTGTGTCAAAGAGAATGACTGAAAGAAAACCCTTTTAATATTGTAAAAACATATAGTTTCTATTAATGTATTTAACTGTTTTTCCAGCTCTGGTCAATACATTTTTAATTTGGCTTTTGTGAGGAACTCTGTTTCTACTTAATACAAATTAATAACAAGTAGCCCTCTAATATGCTGGACATCACAACTGATAATAAATTTGGAATTAAAGTTATGTACAACGGTATTATGCACAATTATAAAACATGACCTTGTTGTTTTTAAAGGTAAATATATATTAAATAAAGGATTAACGTTGTTGCTTTACTTCATAAACATGAGCAGTTTTAAAGCTCTTCTTTAAACCGTTGCCCCACCCCCCCCAGCTTCTGTCATCTGATGGTTGTTTAGCAGCTGTAGTGTTTTGACAAATTGTGCAAAACCAAACAACAGAACGGCTTCTTTCCTCAGACTGGGGGGCTTTTCTCTCCATCATATATTACATGTTAGTTTTAATTTCCTCTAACTTTTTTTTTTTACGAGCAGCATTTAGGCACTACAACTGTGTTATCTTTGTGTTATAGATGGATAACTAAAAAAATCTTGTAAATTGTAGTAGGTCTTTTTTTTATTATTAACCACATTGTTATATCTCACAGACACAGAGTCAGATATTTCTACCCAACAATTAAGCATAAGATGACACAATGTGACTGTTTAAAACTGAGACCACAGGAGCTTATTCAGATGATAGAAATGATTTTATGTCAAATGACTGAATATGCCAAATGACAACGTGTTTAGTCAAACTCTGAGAACTTTAACAGGCGTTAAAACCATCAGAAAACATGTTCTGTGCTGCTCTTTCAGGACCTGACGACCACCAGCCTCTTCCAACCTCCTCTGAAGACAAAACCTTCCACTGCAGTTCAAAGGTAATGATCATTCAGCTAAATATTTTAAATTTTAAGTGAACACTTCAGTCCTATTTCAAGTACAACCTGTTTGTAACATCCTGTCTGTCTTTTGAGCACAAACAAATAAAGGTAGAAAGAAGTGACACATTAGCACAGGTGACCTGGAAACTTTACCTCAATGGTTTTGAATTAAAGTGTAAATGAAACTGCAAAACCACATCGACACTAAACACACCGAAGCAAAAGTCATTGTGACTATTTTTAGTGAGGATGCAGCAGCAGGTGACTGACAATGATTTTTCTAACTTTTAAAGGATTCTTTCAAAGTTCTGAGTTCCAGGTTCACCCTTCGCTGTTTAATAGATGATAAAAGAAGCAGATAAATGCAGATGTGTCTTGTCGTTTCCCAGCTGTTTGTCCCTGTTTCTCAGCAGGATGAAACCAAGGTGTTGCTGGTGAAACAGGAGAAAGCAGAGAGAGACGACTGCAACCTGGACCTCAAGGTAGAGGTCAACATCAGGGCGGAGTGTGGTCTGTCCACTGGTGAGTGCAGCTCTCGACATGAGTATTTATATGGTTTTAATGTTTTCTTTTTGCTTAAAAACAAGCAAAGCAGAATATGAATATAAACTCGAGGATGTTGACCGGTCAGTTTTTTTCCGTTAAAACACCTTCATCAGTTCAGACATCTTTGTGATAAAACAATTACCTGTACTTTAGATCCATATATCAAAATTTTTAATGTTTTTTATTAAAAAGAAGCACTTTTCCCATCTGGACAGTAGGACAAAATTCTTCCTAAAAAAAGCCACATAGTTCAACTTAAGTTTTATTTTAAAAAATTGCAGTTCTCTTTGCTCAAATGAGACCTGGCAGCACATTAACTTCCAACAGTAAAGAATCGTTAAGTAGTCAAGTTTTCTGAATGATTCTTTAGAAATTTTTCTCTAACTCCACTCATCCTGTCCACTTGTGCTTCTTTAGCTCTGGAGCCTGATGAAGAAACCTCCCCCACTGATATCATTCTTGACTCCAGTGTCTCCAACATCACCTCCTCTGCCTCCCAGCCCTCTGCCTCCCCCACTGACACCACGATGGACCTGACCTGTAGACCCCGAGCCAAACGTAGAGCCACTAAGTCTTTGGGCAACAGTTTGACAGCCAGAAGTGGGGGGGTCCCGGCCCCCGAGGCTGCCTGCAGGGACCTTGGAGGGAGTCTGACAGATGGCGCTCTGAAGCCAGAGATCCAGACAGATGATGCTGCAGAAGAAGAACTTCATCCCTCTCAGCTCTCAGCTCCTGTAGCCTCAGATGAGCCGAGCCCCGAGCGTCTCAACAGCCTGGGTCTGGATCTGGCCTGGATGCAGGAGAGGGTCAGCCATCTTGGTGCAGCTTACGCGGTGGCACAGCTCGGTTTGGGTAACACAGAAACTGGCCACCCCGCTGCCTCCTTTCCCTCACAGGGAGGAGGAGACAGTCTCGACGGCCCTCCAACTATGCTCTTCACAGGTGGTGCTCATGAAATGGCGGCTTTCGCTGCCTCCTTTGACATGGCCGCTGCAGCCGCCGCTGCCGCTGCTGCAGTAGCTGCACCACCTCCACCACCTCCTCCACCCCCTCCCCCAACAGCTCCTTCTGCCACCACGACTAGCCAGAGACGGCCTTACAGGAGCAGCGCCGCCACCGCCGCCGCTAAAGAACCTGTAGTATGTGCTGTGTGCGGGCGAGTCTTTCCCAGTGCAACCGCCCTGGAGCTGCACCAACGGGTGCACACGGGGGAGAGACCCTACACCTGCCCCCACTGCGGGAAAGGCTTCGCTCAGCCCAACAACCTGCGGGTTCACCTCCTCATTCACACCGGGGAGAGGCGTTATCGATGTACGCTCTGCGGGAAGAGTTTTATTTCGTCAAGCCACCTGAAGAGGCACCGCACGGTCCACACGCAGGAGAAACCCTACAGCTGCTCACGCTGCGGACAGTCCTTCAGCCAAATGTGTAGCGTTCGCAGACACCGGCAGCAGTCCCAGTGTGGCCTGTAGACTGGAGGAGGTGGATGCAACCCGGAGGTGATCCTGTTTCCTGTGACATCATGGCACTAAGAGCTGATATTCCTCATAGATCATAGCAGTAATATTTGAATTCTGTTACAAGGTTCCTCCCCCAAAAGGTCCTCTCAACCTTTTCTTACTCCTTGTTTCAAAGTGAGACAGGATCACGGTGGACTGTAAAAGAGTGCCTGAGACAGTGTTAATACCAAGTATTGATAACACTTTATCTAATCATTTGTCATTAAATGACCTTGTTTGTGACTGACTATCATGTTTACATAAAACACCTGAGCTGATTCAAAAGGAGAGGGTCACAGTTTATGGCAGTTTATTTTGTCTTGTCATGAGTGTCCCTGAACATCCCACCGGCCACTTAGTGAAACAGACCCACAGAACCATATTTTAAGCACTTAACATCTCTATAGTAATTAAATAATGTGTTTATTTTAGAGTTAAATTGACTTAAAATATATTTGAAATTAATCAGATGCTATAAACCTTTTATCAAATGAAATGTTTTTTGCCTTATGTAGAATGAGATGTGATCTCTAAAGCCAGATTATCATTTATTTATGGGTTTTATTTGTTTTAAGACAGCAGGTTTTACAATCTGGCAGTGAGTTACTGCTTGACATCCACCTGCGTGGTCGTTCATTTTTTATCATTGTTATATGTGTTCTGCTTCTGGTCAGACAATTATAATAATGCATTTTATAGGCCTACTTATAGTTGGTGCAATATGAAAAAACATTTCAAATATTCTGAGAGCATGTTATGGATCCCACTGATCGAAAAAAGTCACAAATGGATCAACTCAATAAATCCACTTTCACAAAGTATAGTTTTCAATTTAACTGACTAGAATAAACAGTATTAATTAATACTGACATTTTCTAACTGTTAAAGGAAAAAACTGTTACAAAACAAAGCATAAAGCAAAGCATTTTGTTATTTTTTTGTGCTGGAAAAACAATGCATTGAAAAAAAGTCTCAATATGGCTATATTTGGCATAAAAAATTTAATACAGGAAAATGTCGCTCCATTTCTTAGAGTTCTCACAGTTATAGCACACAGAATTTTTAACTTTTGTCTGTGTCATGGGTTTTCTATTCTCAAGTATTGTCTATACTGTCAATGAACCCCAGTCTGAGATGGATGTGGGACTAGCTTTCTCACTGATAACATCAAAAATCAGAGAGCTTTGGAGTTATTGAAAGTTTGTTTTTTACAGTTATAATGGACTAACTAACGAGCTAACTTCTCCTGCCTACAGTCTTTGTTTGACTGTAAACCAGACTAACCACATCTTGGTCCTCTCTGTTTTACTGGACGCTCAGAATTAATGTTATGTCCATCTTTTATTTTTTTTTTTATTGAC
>JAUZTA010000024.1:26265436-26279972 GCA_034780835.1 Ctenochaetus striatus
CACAAAGAAGGAAGAGAAAGAGAGAGAGACAGAAATGAACAGTAATCATTTCAAATTTTACAACATTTCCTGAAGCTACTGAATGCAGCAAGACACACTGAAGCGTTATGTAACAAATGAATGAAATGTTTGGAAAAGCAATGTATCAGCTTATGTTTGTATGTCGCAGCAATGCCAAAAGTGTGAAAGACATTTAAAGCAAATCAAATATCGACAAAAACACAGTGACATCATTGATTACGTTTTGGATGATCTCCTCATTGAAGGGAACCTTTTATGCTTATTTCCAACTCATTTTGTATTCTAGGGCTCCACCAGAGTAGTTTTGGATGATAAGAAAAATATCTTACTTATTCTGGCCCAAGGGAACTTTGAAAGAACTCACACTGGTCCCACACCTGAAGGTGCTCAGTGCAGTTAGCATTGTGATGAATGGGCAGACTGCAGTTTTCTAGTGTGACCAACCATTTCCAGGGTTGAATGCTTGACGCAGGACAACAGGTCTGTTAACGATCACCTATAGTGGCAATAATCCCCAGCGAGACACAACAGGCTTTGTGCTTGTGCTTTTTGTGCAATGAAAAACTGCACTCATTGGAGGTGGACTAAAACTTTTTCTTAAGAAAGGCTCAGGAGGTAGAGAGGGTGGTAGGAGTTTGATTTATGACTCCTACAGTCCGCATGCCAAAGTGTCCTTCTGCAAGATACTAAACCCAAAATTGCTACCCATTGCTGTCCCATCGGTGTGTGAATGTGGGTGAATGCTGACTTGTAAAGCGCTCTAGGTAGTCGAAAGACTGGAAAAATGCTACATAAAAAGCAGCCATAACATTCCATTTTTCCAGGCTAGTTTGGAAAACATAAAGGTAAACTTGCTGATCAGGGAGCCTGAGTAGTAGCTCTCAACTAACCAAATAAGGCTGTTGTTGCTAATGCCAGTTCAGCCATTCCATAAGACTCCAAACCACTTCCTGTCTTAGCTAGCTGTAGCAAGCTAACGCCGTAGGCTCAGGTGTTCTTAGCAAGGAGAGGAGTGTAAGAACTGAGCAACGACTACAGTGACATAAGTATAAACGTTTAAATAGAGTCTTAGGGTGCTTTCATGCCTGAAAGTCCGGACCAAGGTCCAAACCAATGTTCATGTTTTGGTCACATTGTTTACACTTGGTCCCGTCAGATTCGGTTTCACACTGCGATTATACAAACAGACTAACAGACTTTACATGACAAACCTACGTCATATTATCATCAAGTTCGTCTTTGGCACAAATGTTAATGAGGCATTTGGTCTCCTCTTCCCCGCATGTAGTTCCTCAGCTCATTTTTTTGTTTTGGTAATGATTACTTCCAGTCTTACAGGGTGTCTACTCTAACTTCTTGTCATTGGTCTGAAGTTCCGTAGGTCTGAACCTTTGGTTTCATACTGGACATGAACTAAACCAGTCCATCCAGACTGAGACCACCTCTTTTGGTTGGACCAAATTTTGGCAGTTTGTTCTGGACCTTGGACCAGGGGAGGTTTCCCACCTGCTACTTTGGTTTGGATCAAATGGAAAAGTCCGAAAGTCCGGACCAAATGAGGCAGGTGTGACAGATGTCATTTTTGGCCATCTGCTCTTTAATTTTCAGAAGAAATATCTTCAGCCGTGTGGGGATATCCCACTTTATGAAAATAAGAAAATGTCTGAAGGGAACAGTGACATTTACCACTGTAACACAGTGATATAATACAAACATTTGTTCGACCAAGGCGTCCAGTTTTTGATGATGCCACTACTTCAAATCATGAGACTGCATAATGAAAAGCTGACATTTAGACGATGTATTGAGTTAATGATGCAGCGCATTGAAGAGGATGATTGGCTAGAAATACAAAAGGAGTGGGGAAAACAGGGAAATCCCAGAGGAAGGAATAAAGGAAAAAGAGGCACCTGCAGCTGGGTGAGAAGACAAGGAGGGGGGCGGTAAAAGGAGTGGAAAGAAGGAAAGGAGAATGGTGGAACAGGTGGAGGAGGAGAAAAGAGGGAGTAAACACCAAAAAAGAGGTGAGCTCAAGTTTAGGAAAGGGAGCAGGATGTCGGGTTGATGGGTGAACAAAGGAAAGGAGTTTCACAGCCACACACACGTTTGACAAGATATCTTGTACTCAGTGTCAATCTAGATTTTATCATGATCACAACTTTAATAAAGTTTATCAAGAACTGCTGCATTTAAATATCAGCAATGTCAGACAACCTCAGTGGCAACTTTTCCTCTCATTGTTATGATGATTTCAACATGAAAATACATTTTCTGTGTACATTGATATTAATGAAATTATCCTGTTCAAAAGCTTTTACGTGTCATGTTCATCGGTTTTTCACATTTCAGAACTTTTTGGTGTATTTCAGATCATAATATCGATCAGAACATGTGATACCACAAGAACAAACAGGAGTCTAGATTTTGGCGAGGTAAAATTTGATGTCGCATTTTTTTCTATGCTAGAACAGCTGTATCTTTGTCTTTGTCTTTAATTTTTTTATATTAACATTTCATAAAATGTTAACTGAAAGTAAATGGTGATTAAACCTGTAACTAACCTTTTTTCCCAGATTTTCAGATAAAAGCAGGAACTTTAAATAACAACAGGCTCTGAGAAAAACACATTGGCTGGTGACTAGCCTTTAAGGCTGGAAAATTGACTTAATATATAGTAATATATACACTTACAACACTAATTAATGCAAACTGACTGAGTCATGTCATAAAAACTTTATGTATTCTCTAGTTTTTCTTTAACTTTGCCAGTTTTTTGATGATTCTTAATAAAAAACCTAAATTCTATTGAAAGAAAACACTTCATCAAGGTGTTTCACTTGAATACACAAGAAATATGATGTTAAAGCAGTTCAAGTAGAAGCATGAGGTTTCAAAAACATTCGCCACACTAGTTTCAATCGACCAGGACCAGTTAAAAACACAGGTTGCCACTGAAGCTGCCATGTACCACCATAATATGAATGCAGCTTTTGTTGTTCAAGTTGTTTTTGTTGATATACATTAATTCAAATTAAAAGTTATTCGTCTAAACATTGTCTATGACTGTGAGGTGAGGAAAGCTTTAGCCATCAATCATCACTCTCCTACCCGTGTTAGATCTTGATGCTCTCAATGCCGTAAACGTTGTAGCCCTCTTTATAGGTGGCGTAGTTTGGCTGGTGGCTTGGGGACAGCAGGTTGAAGTTGGGGGCGTGTTGAGGAGAAGTCAGAGTGTGTGTGTAGTTTCCTGTGTGCTGGGGGGACGACAAGGTGTTGGCTGCCACCTTTACAACAAAAATAAAGTCAGTGTTATTGCTCTTCTGATGGTGCTTATGCAACAACGATACCCAGCGGATTCGGTTCTTCAGTTATCGAGCCTTCAGTTTTGTTAGTCATGTGCAGATTTAAATGAGGTCAACAGTACAATGAAACGTGTGGGACGAGAAATATATAAAAAAAAAACATTTCAGTGCAGCTATGAGAGCACTTACTGATAGCATGAGTAACTATTATTCCTGGTTTAAACAACAAAAATAGTTCGAGCACTAACAGCATCGCTTGTAGAGCAATATGGGTTTATATAACTAACGAGAGACGGAGAGAGAGAGGAAATATACAAGATTATATAAAATTGAAGAATTGTATCATATAAATAGGCAATTTCTGTCCTATAAGTTGTACTTGTAAAAATGTTAACCTCTAGTTTGCCTGTTAAAGAGCTATAACAACTTTCAACTAGATCATGGCTAGGAAAATCTGTAAAAATAAATGAAAACAAGTCTGCATATTCTGAGCAAGGTTGCTGTAATTTTAAATAAGATAATTATTGAAGCGTTTAAATTGTTTTTAGTCTGAAACAAACTGCAATAGGAAACCTTGACGGTAGGTTACATTACATTACTGAAGTAACTAAAATCCTGAACCAAGAACATGTGATGATTTAAGGGAGGTTAATAACTTGACCTGGTGCCAGGTGTCAACTTTGATTAGAGATCTGGATTTGACTACAGTAAACCTACATAGAGAGTGAGTTTGAAATGAAAAATCCACACTAGGGAGAGAGAAAGGAAGGGATATGAGAGGGATATGCTCAGAGTCTCAGTTTCAGTGGTTGTAGTTGTTGTTTAGTACTGTTTAAACCAGTAGACTGGTTTTGGTTCCTAATTAACCAACTAAACATTTTAAAAGGTGTTAATACTCAGTATCTCCAACAAAACATAAGTCTTGGTGCTACAAAGGAGGCTCAAACTGATGGATAATTTCTAGTCTCAGAAGGCTGGGATGTCTGTTTAAAGACATCTGATCATGACAGGGACAGTGTTTTTTGAACTTTAAGAAAAAAAAGTAGTAAAGATGATGTTTGAGGAAGAATTATAAGCAAAAAATTCAACTAAACTTGATACTACAAACAATAGAGACAAGTGCAGAGGAGATATAATTTGCTAACAGCCAGTAGCAGCTCAGTGTGCAGTCACAAAGAGGAAATGCAAAGCTAAAGGTTGACTCTGTAAAGATAAAACTGATGTCAACAGCAGGATCCACCGATGTTGCTGCAAATGTTTTTAAAGCAACTTCTGTGCTGCATCATGAAACTGCTTAATCTAATGCTGTGGCTAGGCTAAGAAAGAGATCCGATTAGCAACGACCCTTGTATAAAAGATGCACATCAAAGATACTAATAGTATTTTGTACCGTACTTCTACATCAGCCACAAACTTAGCAATGCAGAAATGTTTTCTTCTCTCTCTGAGAAGAGTGTTTTGCTTTGCTCATAAAGTGTTTGCAAAATATTCAATGTTAAAAATAAGTTAGAAAGCACCCCGATGGTATGTTAACCAAAGGATCTACCAACCTCAGGCAGTTAAGAAGCTTTAATCATGACTTAATGTGGCTTTAACAAGCAGTTTAACACAGATACCCCGAGACAGTGTGCGAAACTTCGGGCCCTGAGGACTGATTCATCTCCGTCTACATCAAAACTCTCTCTATGAATCATTTTTTTATTAGAGTTTATGTAACTTTTACATCAGTTCGGTTTAGTACAACATGAAGTGACATTCTGAATATTATATATATTCTTTACAGTGTCAGTGTCACAGTTCAGGTATCACTGTTATCCATCAGTAAAGTTGATATAAATGATTTTTTCATTCAGGACATGATGCTCAAAAATGTAGAATTATTATATAAAGATCCATTTTTTCCCAATATTTTTATACTTTACATTATACAATATCTTAAATTAGTGAAGTTTAACTAAAAAATATTTTAACATTAATCAATCAACTTACGTTCATTCTGCAGCAACAGCATAAATCGAATAATCAACAAATCGTACGAAAAACAACAGGGCTGTAACACCATTAATTGGTGTACTCCTTATTCATGTTCAATAAAAAAGAAGGATGGGTCTGGAAACATGCAGAATCTGACTGGTCTGGTACTTTGTCAACCGTCCAGTGCAAACGGAGGACTTGCATGATGCTGAAGTTGATGATGAAAGTATTTTGATTTTGTTTAGAACAACTGCTCTCAAGTGGACGAAAAAAATAATTAGACAGGTTTAAAGCTCATACTGACAAATATGAAAACACTAGTAAAAAGACTCATTATTGGATTAAAAAGGTGTTTTTGATAATCACTCCTTCAACACCAGATTGGGGCGGTGAATTAATTTATCGTGGCTTTACAGATGTCAACACTACATCTGTGGAACAGCAAAGATCCTAAACAAGACTGAGCATCACAAGCAGACACCAGATTAAAAATATAAAGGAAACTGTCTCCCCACCCTGTTCCATAGTTTTGCACTTTTGACTTCTGAAAGATTTCCATTTTACTGATGAAAAATTATGAGTTTGAAGATGCAGATGAACAGCGAAAAAGAAAGTGCAACGTCAGGCCCCCCTTAAGAGTTTGCTACCAATTCATTTTCATTTGCCACCAAGATCTGCTCATCAGCAACAAAACGCTCCACGGACTGGAAGGATATTTAGTTACAGAAAAGGTAAAACAGGCTAATGATAGAGCTGGTAACTTTGACTATTTACATCTAAACATGATCGGTAAGTTTAGCAGATGCTGGCGATGCCTGGGTGCCTGCACTGTTTTCAGCTTTGTTGCTATAAATACAACTGGTTCTCAGGCCAGTGACTTTATTTATAGAGGTCCAAATCAGTGTGGATTAAATGGACTGATGCCTCTGCAGCACTTAGTGGTGCTGATATTGCAAAAAAAAAAAAAAAAAAAAAAGAAGACTGTGCACTTTAGATTTTTTCTATACAAGCTCAGTTGCCAATTTATTAAGTAATCAGAGCTAAAATGATGCAGCCCAGTGCAATAAATCCAACTTTCACTGAGGTTTAAATGTTGTTTTCGCTTTATAGAGGTGATGCCTGAACTTTGTGGTCATTCTGGAAGCTGTAGGTTGAGCTGGACTTAAACTGCACTGTGTTGCAATCGGCATTCTGTTATTTTGCACTTTTATTGCTCCAAAACAAGGTTGACTTAATATAAGATGGACATTTTTAGTTTGTGGATAATGCAGTGTGACAGACTGAGTGTTAGAGAGTTAACTTATTATATAAATTAGATAATTAAATAAACGTATACACTGGTATAGAGATTTTGCATTATATTGTGATCATGTCTGTACAAAAAACATTTAATAAAGTGGAAATAATACAATAAACATCACTATATCACAAGTTTTGGCCTTTCAGGTATTCTCACTGGAAGGCATTCAATCACTGGCCTTGTAACATCATTCGTTCAGATTTTAGTGAGAATCCCACATGTAGCAGATTTAATACCCATAATTTGTATAATATTAATCTACAAATAAAGGAGAAAGGGATTACAAAGTAAACCTCGTATCTGAAAACATAACGTACCTTCATTTTTTTGGCCTCAGCGCGACTCTTGTAGCAGAACTCCACCAGCGCCACCATCATGGCCAAACCAAGACCTCCAACCAAGATGTAGAAGACTCCTGCTACATTACTAAGAGACAGAGCGCTGGTCTTCTCCTGATGCACACACACACACATAAACAAGGGCAAAAAATAAAAAAAAAGAGGGCAGGCACCCAGGAAACAAGCGTTAGTGACATGTTTTTATGTTAATAGCAAACTTAAATAACATAGTCTACCATTCTATCATTTTCTACTTAACTAATAAACATAATATAAACATTTATTTAAAAAAAATATAAATACATATGACAGCTCTAGATTGAGACAGCACAGAGTCACAGACAATCAGACTCAACATGACCTGCACACATTCGAATTTCTCTTAAACAGTCTATGTTTAAATATGAGCTTTTTTGTTTGTACCGTTTCATATATTGTATAATTATATGCAGATATTGACCAAAGTCCTTGCTTAAAACTCAAAAATAACAGCTATATCACTGAAAATAGACCCTAAAGGACAGCAAACATTCACACAATCAGAAAGGTTTTCAATGAGCCAACAGATCTGCACACAAATATCGTGCAGGACTTTGAATTTGTCAGTTTTTCACTGATCGGCCCATGACGGGCTGACAGTTCATTTGAACCATCTGTGCGTTGAAGCTGAGCATCTCTGCTTTAAGTTCATGCAATGGAAACTTAACGGCCTCTCCTGATCACACGTCTTTGGGAAGAAAGTTTTCTCTTTGCAGTAGAAATTTGATAACATTTTCACTGAATCATTAAATTACATTACAGGCTCTAGAATAGGATTGTATGAGGATGTAGCTATTGTTCATATCTGTATGCAAGCATCACTTTTTCAGCCACCTGCACTCTGCTGAGAGCTTTACTGATCAGTAAGTCCTTTGCTTGAATCTTGGTGACAAAATAACTAATTGTGCTGTTTGTTGGCCGACGACTGAGAGTGGCAGCTGATCCTTGGTGCAATCTGGCAAGTTCACTAAAGTTTAGGCCATTTATGGCGTCTATTTGAATTTGAAGCTTGCTTTTTATAGTGTAGCATTAATTATTCATTTACTTATTTAAGTTATTCTTAACACTGTATATTAAACATTATTAAATTAAGAGCTTAGAAAGTATCGTGAATTAATAACTCTTTCTCAACTCAAAGGGACTATTTTTCTAACAGACCGGTGCAGTCCTCACTCTTTATACATCTCTTTCAGCAAAGTTTATTAGAACAAGGAGAGCAAAACAGTATCATCAGTTTGTTTTAGTTTTTTTTTTCTATAAAAACAAATTCACTGAAGCTGTCGGCATGTGTGTCGTTTTACGAGCCTATTTTTAACTGGAACGAACAATGTTGTTTATTGTTTTATTGTTAATTGTGGATCCCCATTCATCTTCACCGTGGTGAGGAATCTTCCTCCTGGGATCCTAGCATGCAAGCATTACATTTTAAACATAATCAAAAACATGGCATTTTCTGGAAAAAAAAACAGTCAAACATCGCAAACATAAACATCATAAGTAGTGAAACACAAATGCAATGCAAAAACTAATCTTAAATATTGCATGAGACAAATCAGTATTATAAAATCAGTATCAAATACTTCTTAAAATTATATTTGCTGAAAGACGTCATACTTTGTGGAAGTCTGTTGTCTTATTAGAGGAGATTGCAGCTTTTACAGACAATATGGCGTGCACTGGTTGGACATCCACAGGAAATGGGAAATGAGATTTCCATTTTTAGTATTATGGGTCCATCATGTTTAGACACAGCTTTAACAAGCCTATGACATCCCACTGATATCCCACTGTAATAATAGGGAGATGTTCCCCTTGCCATGTACTTGAATAAAAAAGAAGACGATAATATTTCAGCATGCAGTGGACACATATTTACATTTTATTGCTGACGTGCTGGGTGATTTTGGTTTATCCTTTTGTTTTTCATTGTTACGTTAAAAGTTCAAGGGATCGATTTGGAGAGTGCTGAAATTCCAGTGGGTGGGGTGCAGGATGGAAAAATGGATTTCGTAAGCCAGAAATCTTAGAATCTGGCAGCAAAGTCATTGATATTGATCAACACTGTCAACTTACCACAGATATATTGTTCATTTAGTGCTATTGGCCAATAAATGTCTTACTTCGCTCTCTTTTAAATATTTATAGAAATCTCCCTCTTTGAGTTTTTCCTCAGCGTGTGTGTTGAGCGTGCATTTGGTTTCAAAAGCACCTGCGTGTGAGTCACGCTAACAGTGACATAAAAAAATGCTTATGCAACAATTTGGCTTAAAAACTAATTATCTGATATCTTCATCCATTGCATTCAGGAAAATGTCAAGTGCTTTTTGTTTTCAAGTAACAACCTGCTTTCCATGAACCGCATCACACCTGTTAGCTGCCAAGTACAAACAGTTCTCTAATGGTCATCGTAAAACTGCCTCAAGGTCAGAGGTCCTGTCTTCTTTCATGGACAATATTTAGTGTGTGTCAGAGGAGGTTAACAGTATTCCTTAGTTGTTCCGCCTACGTGTTAAATCAATATATTATCATTCTCCAAAAACAATATTCTGGCTGTTATTCAACGCCTTGTATTTAAAATCATAGGAGGAGACCAGGTGATCCCAATCTTAGGTGTCCAACTTGAAACTGTGATGATTATTTGGATCTTCTGTGCTGCCAAGATGAAGATGTGTATGTGAAACATCCACATTTTTGGAAACTTCTAGCTTCTCTGCAACAGCATTTCAGTCCAAAAAAAAGCTCAGTGGTTTTTTCTGATATTTAACTTCGGATAATTGCTGTCACACTGTGAATAAACAGAATGTTTCTCATTGGATTATTAACTGATAACTTCAATTTTACCAAAGATTAGATTTAATACCTTAAAAATGTTCTTCAAAGTCTTTGCTACATATAAATTATATGAGTCTGGACAGACTTTGAGGTAAATTGCACCTTTATTGGTTGTTGAAGGCTTAGAATTGTATGATGGTAGACCAAGTTTATATATTCCTTTTGCATTAGTTGTCATGATGACTCTTAATTTGAACATTTTTTCTCACACTGTGTTCATGCAAGATTGATAAATTCCTTGTCCTTTTCCAATAAACAACCTCTTTTCCGATACTCTCACTCTCTGTGTGACTGTGAGGTTGTGTTGGTCACTGTCTACATGTGTTTGTCCTCTTTTATTTTAGTTCTAAGGAAACAAGCAGAGCAAACATAGATAACATTTTTGAGAATGTTTTTGAGGGTTTATTCCTCATTGTCTCCTGCAGTTCTAACAGATTAATGTCCCTCGAGTGGCTCATAAACATGTTTCGAAAATAGCATGTTTACTATTGTTATCCCTGTGAAGTTAACAGTGTAATTGCGAGTGATGTTTCCTGCTCCATTACATTCTGCTGTCATGAGTCATCTGCTGACACGGAGGCATTGCATGCTGAAAGGCCGTCCTTTTCGCCTGATGATTGCCTGTGGATCAAAAATCTAAATCTGGCTAGCATCACTGGCTATCACTCATCTTGGACTCCCCACTGAGTGATTTAGACCCTTTGAAATGGGACCCTGGGATCGTGCGAGTTAAATGATTGTATAACACTTCATTAGAATTTGTGAGATTATCTTCAGATTTGGAGCCAAAGGATTACTGTCACATTGCCTTCATTACAGCTTTATAGTTTAAGGCATGTTTCATGACTTTCAAATTAAGTGGAAAGATGGATTGGGTAACTTGTGGGATTTATTTGAATATTTTTAGACATGGTCTTTCAAGTAGTAACTCACCTCTCTTGTTTTGGTGTTTTTGCAAGTTTGTTCGGACCTTTTTAGACGTGGAATATGGGACATTGCTGATTTCATCTATTAGTCATTCAGACAAACTTGTTTACTCCGTAAATGTAACTCCATTTAAATCAGATATGACAGGAAAATGTTACACCAGATATTCAGTCATTCATTGGTTCTCCATGAAGTTTGCATGTATGAAAATCTCAAATCAAAAGGAAGTTCAGGTCTGATTATAAGTGTTTTTTTAAATCTCTTATGCCTTTTTACTAACTGATTAAGATTATAAACAGACCCCAAGAATCATTATATCATATATGTATGTGAAATAACAATAGAGTGACAAAATTTATTACAGTGCTCTTAATAAAGCTGAGAAGACATTAATTTAATGTCTCTCGAGATATTCAGTGTGTATCTACTTTCAAGGGGTCAGTGTGTAAAATTTTGTGGCATCTGGTGGTGAATTTGTAGATTGCACTTTTTCTAAATCAGATGTTTTTACTCCTTCTTCTATTTTTAACCTGATATTGGGTAGTCGGTTCGGCTCCAGTGAGATTCAAAAATTCTGCTATACTCTGAATCAAAGTTTAGCAGGCATAATGCAAATCCAGCATACTGTCACTTAATTTAATAACACCAGTAAGGGGATCAGTAAGATCACCAGAATTGGGAAGAACGTCAACCAACAGTTCAGATTCCACACAACTGCAGTAATTAATTTTGTTAGCTAAGCGGTGAGGAATGTAGGGACAGAACATGCAAATTACTGACCTAAATTGTCATTAGCAGGACGGTTACAACATAACACCGTAGTCACGATCTCCTCCTTAAGAAAGCGCTGACTTTTTCCATTGCCCGGACTTTAACTTTGAAAAAGATATGACCCTGATGTCCAGATGTGGCTGCTTGCTAATCAAAAATGGTGATTAAGCGACCTCTTGCGATCTCAACTGCTCTGAAGCTGCCAAAACAGCTGGAGAAAATTCACAGAGCAGAATTACAAATGAGGGCATGCATGATTAGGATTGCACGCTCGGATGTTGTTTTGTGTTATCCCTAACCTTTTGTCGTCAGTGCACTTGCATGCTTATGAAAATGTTATCAGCTATTTCAATTGCTATTGTGACTGTTATGTAAAAGTGATTTTGGAGCCTATCCAGATGTTTGACCGTCATGTAAAATTGTCATTGTGTTGCTGTAAAGAAGAACATATCTGAAAAAGGGTTACGTTATCAGTGGATGTTTCCCATTCCCATTGCAAAAATTTAAAATCTTTATCATGAGTTATGTATTATGCATCTGTTTTTGGATGTTATGGATGTTAACCAGGAGATATGACAGGGGCAATTAGGAGGGTGGTGTGCAGGTTGAGGAGCTGCTAAAGCTCCAGTCGAGGCGTCTTCACTTTAGGAGGATAATGACGGTTAAGACAATTAAGGTGCCATTCCCGCCTTTGAGTCATACGTCTTTTTTATGACAGGAAGAACAAAGCCGTTTGTTTTGCTCTGTGGTCATAAATAACAGCTTCGATTGTATCTTGATGACACACTTAGCCTAAAGTAAAAGAAAGGGTGTGTGTTTAAGGAAGGGATGATAAATACAGGCACATGCAACTATCCTTGGAGTTGCCTCATCGAGCACGTGGCCTTTCACCTGGTAATAAGAAGAGATCTGCTGATGTGTTTAGTTTCTTCTTTCAAGCCAAATATTTCTGTTGTGATTTTTATACACTAAATGCAGCGGGGTGAAGTGCTGGTATACATCGTCTCTGGTTGGAGACCAGCTCCTAACCAGGTGTAAACCAGGCCAGAATCACCCAGGCCGTCTGCCTCTCCATAGATAAGCAGGAAAACCTTTAGTTCTAAAAACTTGTTCAGACAAAAAAAGAATTCAGATGCACTTGAAATGAGTTATTATGCACTGTGGCTACATTCAAAATGGCATTGTTGTCATGCAGTATGCAAAACTGTTTTGAATAAATTAGACAACAGTTAAGGGGACCAATTAGAAGCTTAAACTTGGTTAAACTTCAACCAGCAGTTTAAAATCCACACAACCACAGTAATTGAAGTTGTAGGTTTACGGATGAGGCGTACGGCAATTAAAATATGTGGCTGATGTTTTGTTTTGTCCTGCTGGGATGTCTTGCATCAGCTGGAAAAAGTGAGAGAGCAGGCTCAGAAATGAGGGCATGTATAATCCAGACTTTGTTTTGCCTTCCCTCAAATCTTTCGTCAAATACACTTGCATAGTTACGGATATGTCAGTGGGCTAAATTTGTAAGTGATATGAGAGCCTATCCTGACACGAGAGTATCGTGTAAATTCTCTGTAAATTCATTCCTTGTACAACAGTTTTTCGGGAAGCTACACTTATTTAGTAGGATGTTTATTATGAATTGTGGTAACATGATAAAGCCAAAAAGGGAGGTAGTGTAGAGGTGAAAGAGAGATAAATTACCAGTCATTATGTTTTTAATGCAAGATTAGGTGCCATTCCATCTTTTGAGTTGTGTGACTTTTTTGTCAGGAGAACATAGCAGGTTGTGTTGCTTTATGCTCATTAATATTAGGGGTCAGGCCCCAAAATGTACTTTTAAGGCTACCAACTGAATAATGGAGGTACTACTGACGACTAATTTACTAGTCAGTGTTAAATTTTGGTATCCAAGAGTGCATTTTTATAGTCAAGAGAAAGAGAGAAGTAGCGAAACTATATCTGCAGCTTCAAGACATTGGTGAATCAACGGTGGTTGCAAGAGTATTTGGATATTTACGAAAACAGTCATCCTAATAATATTTGCAATTTAAAACACACCATGACATCCAGGGTAACAAACGGGAGAGTGTGTTTTGTTTTATTATCTAAAAGCAAAAGTTAGCCATGGCTAATAATAGCATGCCTGCAGCTAGCACCAAATAAGATGAGACTTCCATGAATGCAACTTTAATTAAAGTTTCATTATGAACATTTTCATTAGCTAGCTAGTTTGTTTGATAAGTCCAAATTGGACGGGCGACAAACAACACCAGTGCTTCTCTACCTTTTTTGGATTAGGCTGACTAGATGCTAAAGTGGCATTTTGCTGCCCTCTGTTGTCTCTTATTAAGTTTCCGTTTGAATTTTTCTTATTTTTATGTCATATAACACTGTGTTGATGTTCAAGCAGTTCTTCATTTTAAGTGCAGTTGTCTAGGTTGTGAAATGTTTGGAGTAAAAATAGTTTCTCTTTGGAGAAACGGATCGTTTAACAGGTTCCTGTTAAGTGTTGCACCAAGTGTTGCCGAGTGACGGATGAAATTACATCATTTGTTTTTACAGAGAGTGTAAAAGATAGTGTTGATTGTCAGTAGAAATATTCAGGTATCAGTATTGTCTTATACTCAAAACTTATAAATAGCAGCTTCAGTTTCACCTTCTTAACCCACTTTTAGCCCTGAGGAAAAGAGAGAGTATTTAAGGAAAGGGATTATTACACAGGAGCATGCAGGTATCCTCAGACTCCCCTCATCAAGCACTTGGCCTTTCACCCGTTAAAGACGAGCTCTGCTGACTTGTTGATTTGCTTCCTCTCAGCCTGCTGTGCTCGGGTATTTTTAGCATGATTTCAAATACTCAGTGCAATTAAGTAGGTTGCTGGTAAACAATGCTCTGGTCGGGGGCCAGCGCTGAACTTGGCTCAGTTGTGGTAAGTCATACGGTTTCAACTGAAAGAGGAATAACTTCATGCGCTGGCGAGAGTGCAGCACAGTCCATGGGGGTTGCAGGTTTTTTTTTTTTTTTTTCAGAAGAAA
>JAUZTA010000024.1:26293330-26303789 GCA_034780835.1 Ctenochaetus striatus
GTTATGTTTTCAGTAATCTCTTGTCTTGCATCCTTTCATTCCAAAGTGGCCAGAGTCATTTTAGATATAGATTATGATATACTGTAAGAACACTCTTGGCATGACATAGATTTTTAAAGTGATGCGTTCACTCTGTGCCAAGACTATCTTTAGACTAGTTTTGTGCGCCATCTTGTGGACATAGAAGTTCATTATAAAGGAGTGATTTTTCCCATAGAGACTTGCAATCTGGCCACAGATTAAGCACACCTGGAGTCACAATGAAGATTCAGATTTTGAAGCTAAATATTTGAGTTGACTGATTACAAAGCCAAACAGACAGTCAAGACCTTAAAGGGAAAATTGTTTGTCTGTATATTTACACAAGAATACAATGGAGGTATATACAATTGAATTTGTACATGTTGAAAGAGGAATGTGACTGGAAAATGTATTTTCCCAAGTCAGAAATCAACAACTGGATTAGGAAATGTAACCCAAATTACTATACTCATTTGGAATATGTATGTCATTGAAGAAATCTAAAATTTAATTTTTCAACAAGCCTTACATATCACGTACCATTGTGAATATGTTACTCAGAACACCATGTTCACAATGAATATGTGACCCTAAATTATATATTTCTTTTGGATAAGTATGTACCACTAGTGGAAATTTCATTCAAATTTTCATTCGTTCAAATTTTTGACACGCAATTCTAGGTATCAGAATTTATACTCATATAATTGCATCATCAATGTTTTATTTGAAAAGTCAAAACTAAGGTTTCAGTATGTTGGCTTGGAATAATGACAATAAAAGCAGTTTTTTTAATCTGCAGTTTCTATTAAAACAGCTCATTAAACAAAGTTTGTGTCCGCCTTCCCAACCCTCATATTGTTAAAAAAAAGAACTTTAAACATTTTTTTAAACATAACACTTAGTGGTTCCAGAAACAACCAAAACTGACATTCTGTCTGATGACAAGGTTTTACATCCACATAGCCAAAGCACTGTCCACACCAACTGCCAGGAAACATTTTCACACCTCAGACCTCTGCATTTTACACCCAGTTGCCATCTCATGGACATTCAGTGAGTTACCGCAACTTTGTTACATTTGAGCATGCCCCCACAGCCGAGCTGTGAAAATCATTTGCTGATTGGACCATTACATTTATTGCCTTTTCTCGGAAGAGGTTTAATTAGCTATCCTGAAACTCCGGTCTAATGAAAACAGACTGGTCATAGCTGTATTAGTAATGGTGTTAATGCAATGTCTTTACATTTATTTAGAAAAACAACAACAATAAGTAAAATATTATTTGCTAATCTAGATTTGCTTGCAATAGAATAGAATAAGAAAACTTTACTGTCTACCCTCAACATGCAAGGAGAGAAATTTGCTTCTGGTTGCATGTGTATAATACCTTATAGATATGTGCCATATTAAGACAGCACTCATCACGAGCACATTTCCATAAAATCACAACAGAAATTTTAGAAACAACTTGCTAACTATTTTTTACTTTGCAAATGGCATCAGTTGACTAATGGCTGATTCACACGGTTATTCTCTAAAAGAGTAACTGTATCCAGTACAATATAATTGACTTGCTCTCTGTCATTACTGTAGAAGCTGCTTGTTGCATGCTCCTAAAAGCTTTACACCATATCATTTAACAAGGCACTTTGGTAAAACATCATAGTTGTGGTCACAGTAACAACAAACAACCTCACCACACCCAACTAGGATGATTGGTGTCGGCAGAAATGACTGTTTAACCACATGCTCCCAGGCAGAGTTTAAAGTCATCTTGCCTACAGTTACTTGTGAAAAGTAATGGACTGTAGTTTTATTAGGTCCTTTGTTTGTTTGACGAAAAGGAACATCGACCAGATCAAGCAATGGTGACATGCATGCGTGCATGGGAGCAGGAGGTGGGTGTCTTTCATATGAGCATGGCCATGCGTAGCAATGTTTTGAATTAAAATGAACGGTTGTACTATATTTTTCTTAAATTAATTTTCATTTACAATTTGATGAATAATTGGAGTATGTTTAAACCTGCAACAAGCTCATGGTGCTTGTCAAAGTGCAAATCTTAGAAGCAAGAAAATTCAAAATATCTATTCTTTGGTGCTTTTTTAAGATGTGCATTTTTTAGATACTGACTGTCCTCACAACGAGCACCTGTTCGTACTGTACAGTGCAGTGCTGTTCTCATCTTCTTATTTCCACAAGTCCATAGTGTGTTAGTTGCTGCTTTGTGCAGAGAAGAGGCCACAGACCTCTGTGTCAGCATAATAAGAAACACTTGATTTACAGGCAAAGCCTTCAGGCAGCACAAAAACCCTCATAAATGCAGAATAAATGTGCCTGCAGACATCCAGATAACACGCCACCTCATTCTCACAACTGGACGCTTTCACATACAGCCCATTTTAAGTTGCTTAAGGGATATTCACTGTGAAGAAATGTGTTATTTTATGTATTTGTCTGTAAGTTTGAGCTTATTAATTTTACAGCCAGTTATGTTGGAAAATCCTTTAAACTTTTGGCTCAGGTAAAAGCAATTAGTTGTGTCAAGATACTGAGGCAGAAAATTTAATAAAAAAATTTATCAGTCCACATTTTCTTACTTGAACTACATTAAAATAGTGCAGCAGTACAAATTAAAGGACTCATTTAATATAATTGTATCAGAATATTTGAAGATGCTAAATGTAGCATTCTACCATCCATTACAGTAAAATTCCTCACTTAAATGTTGATAAATCTGATCGCAGCTAAAAAAAATATGTCCATAGTCACTTCTATTTATTTGACTCAGTTTTATGGTCTAGCAGATTTAATTACTGTTTACTACTGCCAGACCAGTGCTAGTCCAGTTGTAGCAGTTGTAATTACAGGGTTGCCTGAGGGACTGCAGTCCAATCAGAAACCCCCTTCCCAAGCAAGTAAAAAGTGCTCTAGTTTTTCATGTGATCACATGAAGTATCCAAACATGGCAGCCAATTTATACCTCTCAAAGCAGACACCTCCCTCATTCTGTGCTCCCAGCTGTGTTGTGTTTACATGGGTTTATGAAAAGTCACTGGTCAAGGCTTAAGTACTGTCCCCATTAAAGTTTAGCCTAAAATGCTAATGTTAATGTCCCCCTTTTACCTATTTCATCAGGTATACTGTCTTTTATAAGTCACATGAAATGTGAAGTGGAAAGGACGGTTTTCACATCAATGGCAGGTAATGGTGAAGGAAAGTCAAACCCACAGTTTTTTATACTACAGCTTATTGTTCAAATAGTGAAACTTTTTAGATTTTAATGTTTTATCACCAAGTCCTAAAATTAAAAGGCTACTCAAATACTTGGGACTTTATTTTTGTCAATCCAGGTGCAGTATAAATGCAGGTTTGTGTTTTTTGCATTGAGAGCTCATGTAGGTGATGTCACTTTTGTTGTCATTTGGTGAACACAGACAGAAGTGCATCTATGGTGCAGTGGTGAAGTAAGAGGAGTAGATAATATATCCAAAAGGTGTGTCGCAGCCCACTTCAGTCACCGCCAGTCAAATCTGCTTGTCTCATTCACTTTAGCACCACTGTGGCCACAGTGTATTGTCAATTTTGTAACTGCTGAAGAGGGAGCAGACCGGCACTGCCAGCAAAACATAATGCAGGAGGAAACTTATAGACTTGGCTCAGAGATTCAGGCTCATTATCGCTAAATACGATCAGTAGACCTCCACAGGCTGATGATGTTGGCTTTGGAGGCGGTAACTTATATTGTAAAATTCCTCTTCCCCTGGTTTAATGAGAAGCATGGGGTCATGAAGGGAGTGGAGGAGAGCATATTAGCTGATATATTGAAAATGTTGATAATTTAACTTAGAATTTCACTATTAATGAAATGTCTAAGTGAATGAAGAACACTCAGTTCAATATGCTGAGATTAGGTGCTGCACAAGTAAATTAAATAAGAGAACAATAAAACCTGTCTGTGGGATATCGTAGCCTATAGGCCTGTTTATGTGAACTACTGCCCATGGAGATAGCCCTTTTCCAATTGCATTGCACTTAGACTTGGTTTTGGCTAGCAAAAATGCGACAAGTGATGCCAAAAGTACACTCTAAGAAATAAAATGTTGGATTTAATTGAAAATGTTATGGCAAACTTTTGCACATAACCCTATCAATTAAATGTAATGCAATGCTGTTGTTATTTGCAATTTTAACACTGGTATATATCAGAAGTAAAATTGTTAAGTAAATTCAACTGCTTTGTGTTATAATTCACTACTTAACACCATTATTTACAATGTACTCTAGACTTGTTTATTCTATTGACAGAACTATCTTGGATTTAATTGAAAATCTTAATTTGAGATTTAAGTGTAACATTTACATAGCACTTTGGATTTAATTAATACTTTAATATGTGATTTAGATAATAGTAATATTTATATATTATTATATGTTTCATATTAAATTAGTGTAAATAGAGAAAGGGTTTTGAGCTGTCATCTGTACTCGGTAGTAAAATGAATCTTCCTTCACCTCCCATCCAAGAGGCTTTGTTCGAGGTGAAAGAAGACTCATTTTACCACAGAGTACAGATGACAGCTCAAAAACCTTTATCTACGATGAAAAACTCCTATAACACAGCTTAGGCAAACAGTTTAAGTACAAAAACATGGTACTGCATCAACAGCTTTATTTGCAAAAACTTTATCAGGCTTATGGACTGAACTGTATGTTAACCATACATACTACAAATCTTTTTTCCTCCAACTTCAAAACATTTCAGCATGAGCAGAACTTGTAAAACATTGAACATGCGACAAGATTCTGTGTGTATTCAAAAAGCACAACTTACATTGCAAAGTTGCATTTTTTAACAACTGTCATAGAAAGTGTCAAATGGTAGAAAAAATGTCTTAAAATGACCAAAAACAGGTTCATTGTTATATTTTAAGGGCTGGTGATAGGAAATCTTCGAACTTTACTATGCTGTATTATAGTATCACTTTTCCAGCTAAAGTAATCAAACAAAAATAAAACGAAATTAGTTTTTTTGGTGTATCCAAAGTAAGGCGGAGCCTTAATGATATTTGTTATGCATTCACTTTAACATTTTGAACAAGAAAAGACCTACACAAATTAACAAACCTTAACAGCAGCTTGCACAGTTTCACATTTACGGTCCCATAAAATCTAACGACAGAACTGATTCATCACTCCTACGCCTCATTTTGACATAGTTTATTCTTCAGCACTTGTATTTTGTTTGAAAGTTTTTTTGCCTCCAATCCCATGAGTACTTTCTGGAAGAACTCAAACGTGTAGCGAAGAGGCTTTGGGTAACTGAGATTGAGGCAGTAAATCAGTCCAAATAAAAGTGCACACCCAGTTACCACATCTCCGAGATCCTGCAAAACTGTGCATCTTTCGATGATGATACCAACATCTTCAAGGGAATCATCAGGCTTTGCCCCTTCGTGGATGACTTTACATGACTTTGTAAACGCCCAGGTCAATCTGATAGAGTTCTTCTGCTTCCATCTCACTGACATCCTGAAAGAGACAAAAAAAATACATATTAAAATCCATTGCAACATTGATTTTTTTATTCTTTATATCATCTCTCCTCTACAAAATTCTCACCATTTTAATCAAATTTTGTCAAATCACATTTTGGATTATAATATTGTCAGCACAAAGCAAGCTCTTAATGGCCAGTTAGACACTATTTTGCAGTAGGTTTTCAAGGAATGGATTTGGACAATGACCTAACCAATTTAAATCGCTATTTGGCTGCCTTTATCCATATCACCATGGAGACGAGTGAAGTTATGGCCTAGTCTTAGGAGAAGTGATCGCTCACAACAAAAACATCCTTAATTGTTCATTTTAAGGTTTTTAACAACAGCAAAACAATGTATTAAAACAATGGCTTATTTTTTATCTTTTTTGGGGTCAAATCTTATGCGGTGTGGTTTGAAGATTAAAACAAGTTTCTAATTTACCTGTCATTTATCTTTATGCTTTCAGTCATCCATTCATTCATAGAGTCACTTTAGAAACCTTAATTTCCCCCTGGTTCAAATTGGCTGATGTTGAGCTTTTTGACAGTGTTTTTGCTTCTACTGCCAAGCCCCAGTACTGACAAAAATTAATACACATTAACAAAGATGAAGCATCTGCAATTTATGGTTATCATAGTTACAAACTTATTTGCTGCATCATGTCACTAATAAAAAATAAGTACATCTCAGACATTTGACACAATTTGCACCTCACCACCTTAATTTTTGCTCAAGACTCTCGCAGCTTTACATTAGAATTGCCAAAGTCATTTTATGGCCAAATAGTAATATCTGCCTAAATTCACGCTCCTTCCACTGCTGCCTCATCATACCAATTTGACCTAGGCAATTATGCTATGAGGCTAACAATATGTTAAATAGTTTATGTATCACAGCGTGTCCACCCAAAGTCCATGTGACAAATTCCAGGTTATGTTTTAACATACAGCAATAAGTAAACAAAAAGGTTCTAATACCATTCCTGCATGAAGCATTTAGAATAGAACTCACTCAAAACATGTTTCAAAGTCCTGTCAAAGTGATGTTTTACCCATTTAAAAACACCAATAGAATAAAAGCATCCATAAATTCTTTGTATTTTCTTGGTTACAAGTTACAAATAATATAAAATAAAACTTACCAAAATCTCCTTGATGAGGTTTTGAGGATTTTCGTTCAGGTATATCATCAGGCCCTTCAGGATACTTTCACGCTTTACATTGATAAGGGAACTCTGTTAACAAAACACAAGGACATGTATGGCAATGATTTTTTTTTTTTAATTTCTCTTGTGAGACAGACTACCTTACCAAATTTGATGTAAAACTGATACATAATATTTTCTACCATCCCTGTTTACAGGGATGCCTTTAGGCCACACATTTTAAAAGTTTTAAATTTAAAACCAAGCACCTCTCGGCAACGCACTCTGATCCCCAATTTCCCAGCGCTCGTGCATGTAAAACACTGCCGTGGTGCGTTAGCATAACAAACCGCGAATACACAGCTGAATAAACAACTATCGTCGAAAGTTCAAAAGACTGCCATGGTGCGTTAGCGTTACAAACCGCGAATATACAACTGAACTATCGTCTAAAATCCAAATAAATATTTTCCATCAGTAGAGGTTGCCCTTCAATTTCCCAAAACATCGCTCACTTAAAAGAATAAGGATTTCATGCTAGCAATTACTTGTATTACCAACACACGCATTTTTACACCGAAAATACACCGAAGAAATTACCAAAAAGTACAAGTTTAATGATATGACATTGAAAATCAGAAGAACTTACCAAAGCTTAGACGAATGCTTGTCCATGAAGTCAGTTGTTCTTGACCGCGAGTGCAGACCGAATGGCGGGATTGTGGAGAAACTAAACTGCGCATGCGCTGAGGTTTGGGACGACTTCTGCGCATGCTCCGGGAAGGCGTGGAACATAGGCTTTGGATTTAATTAAAAGCGTTCAATGCCTTTAAATGTAACTGTCACATAGCATTAAAAATGTTTCGTATTGATTAAATAGAATGAAACATTATTAAGTATACCCCTAAAATTAATTATTGTAAATACATTGAAATGAATAGTATTAATTACATTCAAAACATCGCTTGTTTCATTTCTTAGAGTGTATGCTTTAAGTCACTGTGGTTACACCCACTAAATAGCAAAAAGACAAGTGACAGCATTAGCTTGAATGCACAAAAACCACATCTGAAATATCTAAAATGGGGAGCTGTTGTGCAGTTGACTGCACAAATTCAACAAGAAGTCAGCTTCATTTTACAGACTGTCAAAAGCTAAAAAAGCAAAAAAAAAGGCCAATAGATCATTGCAATTCAAGAAACAACTTTAAGTAAACTATAACTATACTACAACTATAAAGCATTTTTAGACAGTTAGCCATATAACTGAAAGTTTCTCCAAAATATGTTGAAACTTCATTATTAGCACCTGTATGGGTAGCTGAATCACTCTCGAAGGCTAACATCACCCCCCTTAATCTGGGGGGTGTTATGACTGGAACAGAGCTCGTCAAGGATGCAGTAACTTCACCATCAGACAGAAACTACCCAAAAACACTGGAAATCATATTCATGCATTCAGTTTCATTCATTTATTTGCGCTGCAAATGCTAAATAATTTTGATTGCTGGACATGAATTCTTCTCTCCAGCCCCCTCATGCTGCTGTCTGGATGCCTAAGGACACTGTACCCCACTAAGGCAATAAGAAGAGGAGCCTTGGGTGCTGAGCCTCCTCCTAATAAATACAGATATGTTTAGGTAGTTGCTACATGTAATATAATCTACAGTTATGTGTATTGCAAGGTTCCTTACAAATGCATTCATTCATTTTTGTTTGGACAAAACACATTGAATGATGTCTGTGTAGATCAGGGGTATTCAATTAAAAGTCACTGAGGTCCAGTTATTAAAATTTCTCCAAGTAAAAGGTCCGAACCGAAGTCCCGCTTGTATCTTATAGCCTTCACCTATGTCCACATTTTCATATGGTTTCAACAATAATTACTGTCAGTTTTCAATGCAGGAACTGTTTAACAGAGTGCATAGCTAGCTCTTTTACTATAAATAAAAGTAGTCCCAGGCAAATAAATTGGAGGCCTTGGCCTTTATTTCAGATTAAAGAAAACAGAAACCTCAGAATAAAATAAATAAAAAAGTGCAAACAGAGCCAGATAACCCTTTTTTCTCTTAAATTAAAGAGAGAGGTCCCAGCCTAAAGAATTAAAGATCTGTACTTCAAGTAAAAAAGACAACATCTTCAGAAAACAATAAATAAAAAGTGGCTCTTTTAGGAAAAAATGCAAATAGAGCATTAACTAAACACTTTTTCTCTTCTTTTTTCTTAAATTAAAGAAATCTCAGCCTGAAAAACCTGAGGACCTACTTTTCAAGTAAATAAAAAAGTTAACATCTTCAGAAAACAACAAAAAAAAGTGTCTGTTTTAGGGGGAAAAAATGCAGAACTCTGTACACCACCTTTTCTCTTTTAATTATTCTTTGCTCAACTTGACTTAATGAGAGAAATGGGAATGTGACTGCCCTGCCAGTAATTTAAATCTTGGCTGGAATGGAATCAGTGCCATTCTCATGCAGATATGTAGGTGTTCCTTGGTGAGCCTAGAACGGTACTTGTTTTTGATAATGTTCATCGTGGAAAAAGCTGACTCACAGCTGTAAGTCGATCCAAACATAGTCAAGGTGTGCAGTGCTACTTTGGTTAGACCAGGGAACATACTCTCGGACACAATCTGTAGCCAAAAAGTAGCAGGGTCAGTTGCCTCAAAATGCTCCCTTAATGCAGCATTTCCTTGCAGATCAATGAGCTCAAGCTGTAGAGATCCTGCATGTGTCCACTTGAATGTCTGTGTCACCTCCTTTGAAAATCCTCTGACTTCTCTGATGAGGAAAGGATTTTGGATTAGCAGGAGGAGCTGCTGCCCAAGGCTGAAGCTGTTGAACCTTTTACTGAAGTTTTCAATCAGCTTGTTTATGAAGTCAACATAGAGAGAAACATCTCTCTCTCCCTGAATCTGTTCCTGCAGTTTTGGGAAGTGTTCACACTCTCCTTCAAGATCTTCTCTGAAAATGTCCAGCTTCCTCTGGAAAGAGCGAACAGCTGTCATCAAATCAGCAACTGAATTGTTCTGGCCCTGCAGCTTTAAATTGAGCTCATTAAGATGTGATGTAATGTCAACCAAAAATGAAACCATATCCATCTTGTGCTCATCTTGAAGAAAAAGTGAAAACTGTGTTGCTCTCTGACTCTTGACCTGCTCTAAGAAAGCTGCTATTTCTTTTCGAACAGACCAGAAATGTCCAAGTGCATTGCCTTTACTCAGCCACCTCACATTGTTGTGCAGTAGCAGGTCATTGGCATTTGCCTCAACATCTTCCAGGAATTCTCTCAGGAGGCGATGCTGAAGGGATAAGGATGACCTAAGAAAGTTGATGAGTTTCATCACTGTGTTCATTATTTCAGCAAAATTTTCTGATAGAGTAGCACAAAGAACAGTCTGATGGATGAGACAGTGGCAATCAATAAGATCTGGATTGTCCTCTTTCATCCGGGGCACAGCCCCCCTCTCTTTTCCCACCATGGCAGGGGCACCATCTGTGGTGACAGAGACAACCTGCTTCATATCGATGCCCCTCTTTCTCAGCATCTCTTTTATTGCTGCATATATGTCCTCTCCTCTTGTGTGTGTTTCAAGTGGTGTTACACCCAGCAGGTCCTCACAGAGCTCCTTCTTATCTTTGTGAAAAAATCTCACATACACCAAAAGCTGGGCGTTATCAGTAACATCTGTAGACTCATCAATGGCCAAAGATATGCATGGTGCACTCTGAATGGCTGCATCAAGCTGTGC
>JAUZTA010000025.1:315155-329492 GCA_034780835.1 Ctenochaetus striatus
TGTAGTTTAGAAATTGTGTGTTTTGTTTGGTATTTATTAAATAAATGCATTTGACACAAGTCATCTGTTCGTCTGTGTAATCTGTACAAAAGTGAATGTTGCAAACCTCTACGCTGCAGAACTCCAAATCCCTTAACTTTTACTTACAATTGATTAGGACTTTGATTATAATTATATAATTAATTAATTATTATAAATCCAAATTAATAGTTGGTAATTTTGAGACTGATTAAATGATTGGCTATCAGTTCCCTTTCTAAGGGTGGTGCCCTGAGGTAGGTTTAATGTAAATTAAATCCTATTACTAACTTTACTATTATTAACTTTAGATAGCCAATCCCAATTTATTAAGCCCAACATAGTTGGAGCCCCTTGTGACCCAACAACTAGATAACTAGGAGCAGGGCTTATGAAATCAAACAAAATGGTAATGCCTTGTAAAAATGAATCATATTTTATGGAGAATTTGCCTTCTGACTGCCAATGATATTCTCTGGCTTCTTTTCCTCATTTCTCTGTGATAAATGGAATTTAAAACAACATATAAATGCTGCTGCAGCAGCTGCTAGTTAGCTCTTTTGGCTATGAAATATAATTCTGTCATATTTACACACCATTATGTGATATTTCTTAATATAAAGAAATGCTTAACATCTACAAAACCCAGTTTGAAATAGGTTGAGGTGGGGAGGGATGAGACAGATTCTGCCCAAAGCATTGTTCATAATCTGGTTGGTTCACTGTGGTGTAGAAATATTCAGAACATTAATTGTTGTAAAAGCAAGTAGCGGGTTCTGAGGACAAAGAAAAAAACAAGGAGGACAGATTCCTCATTACATTTTCTCCACTGTATTAAAGCAACTACAATTTTTACTTCACTGTCTCTTGTTAGTATTTTTTTAAATAATGTTGTCATATCAAAATAAATAAGTTTGATATTGTATCAAGATAGTCATAAAGGTATTGCTGAAGGCATTTCAAAGAGGCTCGGTAGTGAACAACACACTAACATGTTACAGATTAATTGTTTCTCTTCTGAGTTTGTAGCCTTGGTGCATTTTCAGTGGAATAAGCACTTTCCCAAACTCCACTTAAAATTATAAAGCAAACAATGGTTATAAAGAGGCATTTGAAGCAATTAGAAAAAATCTTGCTTAAATTGCATGCTGTACTCACCCAGCCGATTCTGAGCCAGGCTGAGTGTGTGGAGCGAAGACACTGCCTTCAGAGAAGCAACCAGCTGCTGCAAACTCTGCTCCTTGTTGCTCCACTTCTCAAGAAGGCGGCAGTCGTTCAACTGCAGCTCTGAGAGGAAAAAAAAGAACACAGTTTTCCACTTTGAACTGGGTTCAAGAGTAAATCCTAACACATTAAGTGTTTTCTGTTTTTGATAAAAAGAATATGCTTTTAAAGTGCAAAAAAAATCTTTGTTGTTATGTTGTTGGATACTCTCAAAACTCTCAACCCTCACCCCATAATGCACGTTTGTGTAATTAAATAAAATGAAAAGATGAGATAGCAAATTATTTACAGTTATTATTATTATTATCACCACTATTATTATCATCATCATCATCATCATCACTGTCATTATTATTACTGTCATTATTATTATTGTTATTATTATTGTTATTATTATTATTATTATTATTATTATTATTATTATTAGTGGTAGCATAGAAGTAGTAGTGGTAGTAGTAGAACGAGGAGGAGTAATAATAGCAGTAGTAGTAAAAGATAACAAGGTATTCCTATTAAAAAACATACAAGCAAACAAAAAAAGATGAACCCCAACAATAACAGACAAGGAGAGTGTGTTTAGGTGTGTCTTTTTAATTAAGTTTGAAAAACAGTAAACGTTGAAAATAAAAAAACATTGCAAAGTCACAGCTGCTGATTCAGGAGAGCATTAAAAGCTTGGCATATACTGCTAAATTATAGCATAATTCTTATAATTCTTTCCAGCTTTTACAAAATGTTGTGTATTTCTGATTCAGTGATTACAGGAGAAACAGGCAGTCTACATCCCATAAAGTAAAATGAGTCTTTTGGTTAAAAGAGTCCCATTAGCCATTAGATTTGGCTATACTAAGAAGCACGAAGAAACACAGCAATAATGCAAAGTAAACATTTTGGGGATCAGTTACAGTTTATAACATAAAAAAATCACAAGCATTTAATGAAGACATGTTGCCTTCCCCTTCTTGAAATTCCATCAATCTTATGAGGAAAGCAGTTGTAGAAACACTTGGCTGGAATTTTTTTGATGGTGGGCAGCCAAGAAGTAAGGGACTTTTATAGCAATATAACCAATGATAAGATAATAAGAATGTCTGGTACCAGTCAAAAACAGGCAGTGAATGACATGCGAACGTGCTGAAAGATGATGTGTTTTTGCATTTTAATGACAACATTCATTTCCCCATACAAAAACTACAAGTGATAAACTAAAGTCTACTGTGCTGGCAGATATTGTGTTTTTGTGTTTTTAGCTGAGCTAGACTAGATTCTAATCTGTGATGCTGTTTGCCGTCATTGTTCTCCGGCAGTTGTCTGAAAGAGGTGTAGTAATGTAGTCCTGGTGTGTTTTGTTTGGAATGAGCAACAAACTATGTTCTAACTTTAGCCTTTCAATTACTAACATACATGCCTGCAACAAATGATATGGTAGCTTTAATTATTTTAGCCTTGAGTGCTTTGACGACCTGCAGTTGTAACTCAACAGATGAAGGCTGTGGGTATGAAGGCTCTGAAGCTGCCTACTTATCAAGGATTAACTCTTTTGCATGCAGGCACAGTCTCTACTTAGACCGTGGAATGTTTTGCTGTCTTTTGTAATTCCTTTTGTTAATATGTCAGCCTGCTATGACAAAACATTACCAGGAAAATGCTGTTCCATGTGTTTGACATGACATACAACAACAGTTTTTGATCAAAACTAAATAAAAAATGGAGCATATTTGCAAGTTGCATTTCCACGGAAAATGTTTGCAAAATGTGACTTAATAATGGTAAAATATCAGATTTAAGACAAGTATTCTGAAGGGCCAAATGTGATTTTTGGTACTTTTTCAGTGACCATTTTACTTTGAATCATAACTTTGGCTGACTCCTTCTTGTTTTTTTTACATTAGGCTATGAGCCCTAATCATTTTGTCTAGGACGCGTGCATTTTGGTCATATTTTGTGTTTTAGCTTGAAATTTTTGTATTTCTAAGTGATAAAGGAACTTGAAAATTTTATAATACTCACTTATTTTTAACCTCAGGAAGCCAGGTCATATAATGAACCAAAGTGAATATGCTACTGCCATAACTGCATTCAGCTATAAAGGTTCTATTACTATGATTTGGATATTTCTGACATTTTATTAGAACATAATATTTCTTCAAGGTAGATGCACCAAGCCATGCCACCAACAGCTAAGAGTGATCAAGCTTAAGTGTTTACCTGCAAGACTTGTTGAAGATCTGCGGTTTTTCAAAGCAAGATTAACTGCCTGTTGTCTGCAGCTTTTCATCTCACACCTTAAAGTTCAATCATTTTTCAGTAAGGATGCAGACTAGAAACAACTGCTGACTTACACATGTACAGCTAACGCTGAGTAAATGCTGAATGTTTCTGCTTCTACTGTCTCTCAAAACTCAGCCTAAGAGGTCAAAAAGCGTGCCTACTACCTGGTACATACAGTTTGGCAGGTCTGCACCAGTGTTGCTTCATTGTTTTAAAGGAAATTATTGTACTCTGCTCTAATGTCCAATGCACCTGTTAGTATTAAGTTTAAGTTCAGGAGAAAACTTATAACAGGTGTTTGCACTGATAATCCTGCTGTTATGAGTAATTTTCTTTCTCTTACCTTCCAAATTGCAGTTTCTCAGTAGATTTAGGATCTCAGGGAGACAATCAGACAGCTTCATGTCCTCCAAACTGAGACTCCTCAAGAGGTGATTGGACTCTAAGAGGTGACCACATGTGATTACTTACGTCACTTGAAAATACATTTGGTTGAGATAAAGCGATGCACTGTACCTGATAACAGTTCTATGTCCTGCTTTGTGTGTGACTTGGTCACAAAGTAAATCTAAAGGATCTGAATCAAGCTGTTATGTGTCTGTTGTAAAAAGCTCTAAACTACCCAGTCTTAAGTCTTTGAAAACAACTCACAAAAAAGTATATTTAAATTTTTTAAATAGTTTCCTTTACATTTTTTCTTACATTTTCTCTTTTTATTTCTATTGTAAGTTTACATTTTGTATCATTTCATTGCCGTCTATTTCACTGACTTTGATCTTCTAACAATCCTCTTTGTTTAACCTTACAACCAAAAATGTGGGCTGTTCTTAAGCTCATGCCGTGCCAGTTGCTGGCCAACGCACAACACAAAATCCCTGAGATGCATAATTTGAATGCTCTGTATACATGTCAAAACTCAGTTAAAACCTTAATAACATTAGCATACATTCAGAATAAGGCCTAAATCAGAAAATCCAAACACAATATTGTGTTTATATTGCTCATAGGAAATTCTTAATACTGCTCCAATAATAGTGGATTACCAACACGCATGAGTGACATGACACGTTACCTGAGAGAGTGGTGAGAATTTGGCTTTGAGAGGAGCCAGTTGGTAATCTGATCCCAGCTATGTAAAATGAGGTTAGTTGTGGAGAACGTCTAAGCACGGAAGTGACAAAGTGCAGATCTGTTTGGAGTCCAACTAATTTGACTGTCAACTTCTCCAGGGGCAGCTCTGTCAAAAGAAGGTTAGGACAGTCACCTTTGGCTAATCTGTAACACACAACACTGTTTTAGTATAAGTTTACACTTTGTATCATTCTGCTATATTTTTTAAGTTTTGCTAGGTAGTACTGGATGGCATAAGCACCTATCATTTTTAAAAGACAGATAATTTCTAATGTATCAACAGATACAATAATCTTTGATCCTCTACACTTTAAGTGTTACTTTACTTTGGCTGAAGCTTCACAGCACCTGATATGTCTGACTTAGCAATCCTGTGGTGATGTGGAAAGAAGAGTGTCCCCAGTGTCACAGTTTGGATCTCAACATGCAGAGATGTCAAGTTGGGGCTTGTGTCCAACAGGATCTCCATTAGCTCAGTGTGTGGCAGGACACTGATGCTCAGGTCAGTCAGGGAGCTCTGGGAGCTGTTGGACAGCTGCCTCAGGGCTCTGGCCAGGCACAAAACATCGGTTCCCTTAAAGGTTGCTGCACAAACAAACAAACAAACAAAATACTACTGCACAAAAGGACAAATGTACTATTTATTCTACTACCTGTTCCCTGAAGGTGAAATAATCCTTTAATTTACTTTTGTCAATTAATTCAATACAATACTGTTACTGTTAACAGATGTCTTTTTAAATATATTTCTTTGAACACAGTTGAAATTACATGTAAAAAAATCAGAGGGCAATTCTGGATTTTGCAGTCCCTTTATTTCTCTCCTGACCTTTCCAATCTGCACTTAAGATGCAGAAAATATTTTATCTATGTATCATGGTAAATACTCATGAAATCCAGGACTTAGTTCTAAAACTGAACCAGAAAGACCAAGTAAGTGTTTTCTTTTCTTTGAGTACAATAAAACATAAAGCATAGGGCCTCACCATAAACCTAAAACCTAAAACCTGTGCAGCAGTCTTGAGGAAGACTGCAACTAGTAAACATGAATGCAACAATGCTAGAAGAAATCCATAGACTTATTAATGGTACTAGTAGTGTGGAAATTAAGACACATAGTACTTAGACAGTGACATCTGACCTCTCCCACCATTGAGCAAAACTTACAAAAGCTGTGCAGTGTTAGAGAGCGAAGGCAGTAAAATGTTGGAAGGGCAGAGTTCAGCACTTTCAGGGAGTCAGACCCACATTGAGTGACATTAAGACAATTAATCTGCCCCCATGGGCAGGCAGCTGCTGATGGACCATCACTTGGAGAGAAGGTTTGACAGAGCACCTGCGGGTCCACTGTACAGATTGTTTTTCCCGATTCCTTCTCCTTCATGGAGACAGAATCCAGCTTTAAACGTTTGCATGGAGCACCTTGACTATCCTGATCTTCTGAAGTCCTGGTCACAAGACTCAGACTGCAACTGGCCGAAGAGGTTTGTGAAATCCAGCTTGCCTTTCTTCTGTGCATTAGGTTTGTCAGCTCATGGTTTATATACTGAGATCCCCTTCTATGTAGGAGCCAGGCCAGCATGATTGGACACTGCACATTGATGACAAGTTCTTTAGCTACTCCATGGTCTAGCAGGCGATGGAGGACATACAATGCAGTTTCTGTCTTCCTTTTTGATAGATCAGTGCATTGTGATACAGTAATGCTGTTGATACACTTCTCAAGGAGGTTCAGAAAAGGTCGCTGCTCAGCAGTTAAACTTAGAAGTTGCTTGTGTGAGCCTGTGATGACAAAAAACTTCCTGATACATTGAGCTGCAGCCCGCAGGAACGATGGGGTGTTTAAATTTGTGATGTTTCGTTTGACAAAGGGGTTTGTGAAGCCATAAAATACAACGGTAAAAAGCATTCTCATAACTTCATGCTTCGCCTTTTCTTCAGTGTCTGCTTTTCTGTCTATTACCTAAAAATGAAACAGAGTAGACATACTATAAAAAATCTGGGTTATACATTTTGTTACTCATGTTATTATTGAGAATTATATTACACCTACATGGTTATGTCCACACATATCCTGTAGAATTCCAATCCATCCAGAGTAAGTTGATACCCCTGAGAGAAGGCAAACACAAAAGACATTGTGGCTAATGAAACTAAATATACAAAATGCTATCTGTTTTATATACTGTTCTTACCTCTCTGATTTAAGAAAGGTTGGAGCTCCTCTAATTGACACACAGTCAGATGAGGAAGAAGATCCTCAATGAGAGGGACCGGAAGATCTAAATTACAATGGAGGGAACAGGACAGTCACTAAAACAAACTCCTTAATCACCAGCACTACCAAGTAACAGTATTAGTAATGGGTGGTGCAACCAACAATTATGTGTTGGAATTGACAATAATCCCTGAGTTTCTCTGAAAATGTCAACTATTAAGTAGCCTAATGTTGAAGGCTACATGACTTTTTCACATAAAACTCAATCTATCAAAATGTTTAATTAACAATCACAATCTCCAAATCTGCAAACACAATCTAAAGTAGAGTACATCTGTCGAAAGGTATTTTGGGATATCATTTTAAGAGATCTACTAAAATGATTTTAACACAAACATGCTTAATTTATGAACAAGGTCCAGCATAAATAACCAACTTATCTCTGACATAATGACGCATGCTTCCCCCACCAGTGTCCCCGTTAAATGTCTTCATATACCGTATGCGTAACGACTAAAGCACACGAAATGTTCGGAACTAAACTCTTCACACTGGTTCCAACATGAATATGTGACAGGAAACAGGAAACGAATTTCCGAAAAAGTTCTGACAGCTCACTCCGAGGAGGTAAAAGGTGAACTCATCCTACGGTGATGAAGGTCTTGTCCTTACCATGCTTAATCAGTAAAAGGATGGGTGTCTGGGTACTTTTACAGATGCTAGCGCCTCATCTGAGAAGACACAGCACCAACTGTTGAAGCTGTTTAAACTCTCATATAAGCTGTTGAATCGGAGCAACGTCTCGCAGTCTGTGTGTGAGCAAGTTGTTAAAATGTCGGTCTGTCTAGCTATCTACTTGGTATGTAAATTAATTTATCATTTGCGTATGTTTTGGCAAACAACATTTGGTGCTGAGAGAGATCGGTAGTGCGCTTGTCAGCCATTGTTGTTGACGTTGTGGTTGTTGGAGACGGACGTGACGTCCGCTCCTCGTAACGATCGTGATTGGATGGTGCATTTGTTTGCTGTGTGAAAGTTTGGAAAAATCGACCTCTATCCGAAAAATAAAAGAGTAGCTTTTTCGCAGCGTGATATTGGCATTCTGCGTAAGAAAATCATCAGCAATTCGAAAATTATTCGTGCGAGTTTTTCGCGCGAAAATATGGAGCCGGTAAATTCGCTTTCGCTTTTGTTATAAAGGAACATAAGGGCAAAAATCCCCCACTTACCAACAACAGCCTCTCTGCCTAGAGCAGCAAAATGTGTCCTCACCGCTTTGAAACATATTTCCTTTAGACAGGTCACCTTTGCTTCTCTGTGATCTAAGCTACAGGCAATGTCGCTCATTTTTTTGCGTTTGAGTGCATATTATTTACTGAAGTGTTGCTAACGATGTAGCACCTCTAACAGCAGGACTTAACAGGCTCACTGGACGCATATACCCAGTATGCCATGCGCCAAGTGAGCCTCTTATGCCTTCTTCCTCTTCTTCTTTTTGGAGTTAAAGTGCGGTTTGCATCCATGAGTTTCATCACCGCCGCCTACTGGAGTCTTCATTTCCAACACCACACTTCTCTTCTTTTACCTTCCTCAGTTAAGTTCTTTGAGCAGTGCACCTTCGCAAATGATTTGGTCAGAACTCCAGCCTTTTATCTGACGCTGCTTTTTTGCCATAATCTATCATGGCAGGATATTTCCACTCTCTTCTATCTCTTCCCATTCTCTTCATCATTCCCCATACATCTCTTTCCGGTGTTGTTCTTCCAATTGTATTGCAGAAGTTCCTCCAGCTTTCCGTCTTGGCTTGACGTGCTACTTTGCTCACCACTGCCTGTACTTTTTTGTACTGGATTAAATTCTGTCAAGTGTGTGTTCTTTTCACCGATCTGAAAGTCCCATTTCTTTCCCTTACCGCCTGACAACACTCCTATGACCACCATGGAACCAGTTTCCTCTCACTCCATCCTTTACTCCTGGTTGTAGATCTTTCTGCTGCTTTGACAGTCGTTGAGGTTATCTTGCTGTTTAACTCTTCTACTTGAGTTGACAAGTCCACTGTTGTTATCTTCTTCTCACTCAGCTGTGGACAAGATACCTCAGTCTGTCTTTTCAAATAACCATTTTTGATTTCTTTCACCTGGTCTTCCTTCCTAGAAACTGAGATGTAAAACAGCTTAAAGAGGAATCAAGTCTGTGTTGCATCAAGAGGATGAGAATTTTTTTAAAAATACAAGTAGATAAAGAAAATAATAAGTTTGAGTAAAATGTGAGAAGCACGAAGGGCAGAAAAGAAGAAGAGATGTGGAAGAGAGAATAAGTGAGCAACAGAAATTCAGGTGTCAACTGTCATAACCTGTTTGAATTAAAAACTGTTTTAAGATCCAAAAAAGTGTAAAACAGCAAAGTGTTGCAGAGAAAAGGCAATGCAAAAATGTTAAATGACTTTCTTGAATTAGAAGGTAAACAGCATTATCTAATGAAGATACAAGCCAAAATGATGTGTGAATGCTTGCCTGTGGAGAAGTCGAACAGCTTTCACACACCGGATGTGTAATGAGTAAATGACAATAATATGAAAACTGTTCTGATGAGAATAGTTCAGATCAAAACTCTTCACACCAGCTCCGACACAAATTTGTGTCAGAAACAGGGAAAAGCATGTATAACAAAAAAAAGTTTTGACAGCTCATTCCAAAAATAGACTCAGTCTCTAGTGATGAAGATCATCCTCATCATGCTTTTTAAGTAAAAAACAGGAGGTTTTGGGCACACCTCCTCTTACAAATTAAGGATAGAGAGGGAGAGTTTCATCTCCTCACAGATGAACAATAAATGTATCTTTTTGTCGTGCAAATTATTTACCCATGATGTGTAAAAGGCCTTTATCCATGAAAAAAAAAACCTGCTGCCGAATCCAAACCTCAGATGTACAGCTAAAAGATCATTCCATTCAACATGATGCAATGCAATTTCAGCACCGATCGAAATGACAACTTCAGGCATTACATTTAGATAAGACTGTTTTAGTGTGTGAAGTGTGCGAACATTGACAAACAAGTGATGAATAAAACCATTTTGTTCTTCTGAAATACTGGTTGCAACAATCTTTTCAAGATGAATTGCTAATGCTGTAGCCAATGTTTTAAATTTAACATTTAGTAGACAGAGGTCTGTGTAAGAGCAACAGTAGGCAGGGTCCTTGTCCCTCTTCAATAGGTATGTTATGGATGCCTAAGTAAACGTTGGGGGCAGCGAATTCTAAGCTCTTATTGTACATGGAGAGAGGAAGAGGGGCTAAGGAATCTGTGGAGTGGACTTTCAGATATGGGGGGGCATTGCCACAGATGGATAGTTGAGTAAGGAAGGAGGGAGGACTTGTATTCAATCCTGGCAGAGGTGGGAAGACAGTGGAGTAAATACAGGACGAGTGTGATGTGTTCATGCTTTCATACTCTCATCAGGATCCTTATTCTGAACGTACTGTAATCTCTGAAGACTCTTGCTAGGGATCCCAATGAAAGTGTGGCAGTAATCCTGTGTAGAGGAGACAAAGGTGTGGACCAGCTTTTCAGCACCAGATAAAGTGAGTGTTTGATTAAGTTTGATGATATTCCTGAGAATTAAGATATGAGAGTTTAAGCTTTACACTTCTTGGTTAAATTAAAAAATGCAAGTTAAACTGCTGAAAAAAAGATACATTACTGAAAAAAGATAACTTAATATGCTCTCCCCCACAACTGCAGTCACTTCTCTATGTTAAATAGGCCACTGGTTGTTGCTGGATCAGTCCCCCCAGACCTGTCAAGTTCATAATGCCAGTTAACATCACAGTCAATGCTCGAATGTGTATGACAGGAGATACACCTACTTTGAACTGAATGATTACGCGCACACGCCAGCTTCCTTACTATCCTACTGCTGTTTAACGCAAGTGGTTGTGCAGGTCCTCATACATTAACACCACTTGCATGAACAATGGGAGGCAGTATAGGGATATGAAGGGCTGGTGGTCGGTATTGCACATTAGCAGCTACAAAATTGGCAAGCCAACAGACCAACAGACCATCTACAGTGGAGCTGTTGAATTTTTGTTTTTTCCTCAGCAATCTTAGAATTCACTAAATGCTAACATCCTAGAGCGCTGCCATATAAATAACAATAACAGCAACAACGATAATAATAATAATAATAATAATAATATGTAGTTGTTTCTATTATTATGATTTCTACAGAGTGTTCTGGACTGTGGTGTCCCTCAGTTATACACCTAATGCAGAGTTAAGTATGTGTGCTCGTATAGCTTACACAACAGCTCTACACAACACTGTGAGCTGGATGCATGCCAGTGAACCTGATTAGAGATGAATATGAGAAGATAATATGTCACAATTTTTAGGTTCATTACCAGCATTAACACATTTTGCTTCGCAGAAGGTACAGCTTTTAACATGAAGAAGTAATGGCATTTTTAATGGATAGAATACCATTCTCCTTTATTTTTTTCAGTTTTATTGAAAAAAAATTAACAGAGAAATGGAATAGCAAATAAATACAAGTATATACCGTCCATGTGAAAGAAAGTCTTCTGTGTTCCACTATCTATACTACACCCTTCTGGTCCTCGTGAGAACGCTGATGAAAGACAAAGGAGACAGCAGCATCCCAGGAGGCTTTAAGCACATCGTCCCTCAGGCCCTTCTTGTAGAAACAGTGGTTCCACTGGGAAAGGTCACTAGTGCAATCAGAGTCATCGGCAGGCGGTCGAACCTCCCTGCCATTGACGCAGCGGCAACAGCGAAATCTAAAACACCAAAGGAGAAGGGAAGACAGGATGATCTAAGACATAGCTTATGTATTAAAATCCTACATTATGTTTAACATGTATGAAAACCATTGGGGGCCTAATATATAAATGATGGTTATGCACAAAAATCATGTATTCACCAGTTTTTGTAAAAAAAATATTTGCATATGCACATCTTGGCATGTGCAGACTTCAGTGACCTCTGACAATATGCTTACATTAGATAAGGCAATAAATTTAGTCTAGTGACAAAACATTTGACATAATTCAAGGTATTTCTTTAACTTCTTTTTTCTGAGGTTTATAGGTAATTTTCACCACACTCTTAACTGCACAAACCTTCGTTAAGTCACTTGTTTCTGCCTGATAAATGCCAACTGCTCGGTGGGAAAATGCATACTTCTGAGATTTGATAAATAGCGCAATCTATGACCCCAAAAAGGCTACCTGTTCTGCTTGGTTTGTGTGGATTAAATTTAATAAAGTGTTAAATAGTTTAAAAAAAAAATCATTGTGCAGAGCTTAAGAATAAAAAAAAATGAGCAGGAAAAAAAGAGTAGCTTCAGTAGTTAGTTTAGAGGATCACGTTGTTGTTCACAATTGATTCTTTACATTTAAGATCGTTAATATTACAGCTTCCAATGATGACAGGAGTAATACTAAATTAACTGAATATGATGGACTAAGAGACAGCAAAGCCAGCAGTGTTTTACTTGTCATGTGTATCGCTGGTGGTCTCCTCGTTGAGAGTGAAGAGTTCTCGTAGTTCCCCCAGAGAGAAGTGACGCTCCACGTCCTGCTCCTCATCCACTACACAACTGCTGAGGGCTTTCTTATGAGCCTGCCTCTGAAGGATCTTCTCCTCAATAGTTCCTGTCTGTCAGTACATACACACAAGTCATAAGTAAAAACTCAGCACACCAGCTGTGTTTAGCCCTGCTTCTCTCACACATCTAACATGGCATTCTGACCTCCATTCAATAGTTGTATTAAACTAAGTTCAGCTTTTTTTAATCTATATGAAAATAGTACTACACAATGTACTATTACTTAAAACTTCAAATATGCTTTCACAGCTTGTGAAGATGTTATTTATATCAAGTCAGAATCTTATGAGCTGGGTTAAACTTACAGAGAGCAGCCTGTAGATGTAGCAAGTCTTCTTCTGGCCATCTCTCCACACTCGTGCCATTGCTTGCTCATCATTGGCTGGGTTCCAGTCAGGGTCAAACATAACCAAGCGATTAGCACCAATTAAATTAAGGCCACATCCACCAGCCTTGCTGCTTAGCATGAAAATGAACTCCGGGTTCTATGAAAAACAAAAAATAGTTGAGATACTACTTAATTGCTTTTTAAAGTACACAGAATATTTTAAAATAGGCTCCAACTCACAGATGGACTGTTGAATCTTTCCACAATTTTGGCTCTTTTCTTGATGGACATTGTACCATCCAGTCGAACATAGAGGTATCTGTAAAAGACCAAGAGGAGGCTGGGTGCTCACTTTGACTAATAAAAATAAAATATAGACACTATTAAAGGATGCTTTCCAATAAAAAGACCTTCTAGATCTGCACAGCTTTTCAAAGAGGTCCAGTGTTTGAGTGTAGTTAGAGACAAGCACCACTTTGTCACTTGTTGTAGTCCTTGTCATTGCCAGGATGTAATCAAGAACCAGCATTTTACCTGGAAGAAGCAAAACTTCTTTTTAACCAAGGAACAGAAAAATGCAATAAAGAGGTGCATTACAGTAATAAAACCTGCAATGAATTAAGTTAATTACTTAAGTGCTGCTGGTGTAGAGTGAGTTTTTCAGACAGGCAAAGACGCTGATGATAAGTTGAGATTAAACTAGAAAAATTACATTTCAATTAGCTGAAAGACACTAAAAAGCTCCATAGATTTGTGGGAAAAGGTAGAGTTAAAATATTCTCTCTGAGTTTGCACATACGAGCAACAACCTTCACACAGAAGAAGTAATGCAATCTATTGTTACATGAATTGTACATTAAGCATCTAAATTTTAAAGAATAATTAGACACATTCCCAATTGAGGTACATTTAAGAATTAAAAGGGGGCAATTTAGAACATAAACCAAACTAGTTTTTGAGGGATCATTCATTAGTTGTATAAAATTTTCATAAATATATCTAAGGATATAAGAATCGGAGTACTGAAAGTAACCACTCCAAACTTTCCAACTAAAAGTCTGAAGTACTGATAAGTAGGGACTACACTAGCACCTAAACAGACCCAGGGTTTTTGCTGCATTAAGGTATTAGCCAGTGCCAAAGGAAAATCATTAGTGCTGAAATGATAACAGAATATGACATCTTTGATTCCCGGCAGTAAACTCCCTTTGTATCCACAGCTGACCAATTTCAGTGCTCACATACAGCTGGTGCTGCATATGGCATCTTGCTGGTGTTTGTTTTCAAACAAGTTATTTTATTCCTCTTAGAGTCAATTTGAAATGTACTTCGAGTTACATTTACAACTGTATTACTCTTGGATTACTAAATAATCAGTCCCTCCAGGATTTCGTGGGCGTTTTTGAAGATTGTTGCGGCCTAAAATGCCTGAATTCGCGGCAGCTTTTCTAAAAAATTGTGATATAAGTTGCAATGTTTTAAGTGTGTTTGTTGCAATGAAATTGCAGGAGACAGT
>JAUZTA010000025.1:505190-520600 GCA_034780835.1 Ctenochaetus striatus
AGAGTCACCTGGACAGATCAGTGATTTGATTATTTGAAAGATAGTGTAAGTACCAGTTATAGTTAGCAAGCATGTTTTGATCAGCATGTAACATTACATTGCTAATAGCTTGAGGTCAGGAAGTTTGACCCGATTAGACTGAATTTTTGTGAATATTTTTAAAGGATGACAGTATATTGAGTTTTATTTGCAATTTGCCAAATTGCAGACATTGTAGTATAAATCTGAAGACAAATTCTAACCATGGTATCAGGTGATCTTCTTAATAACTTTCAGAATTTTGCATGGGCATATTAACCATAAAAATGTGTGATTTGGAATAATAAAAAAATGTTTTGGAAAGTGACTGAAAGTATTCTAGTAACCACTGGACCTTCTGTAACTCTTCCCTGCGTGCACACGGTGGAAATGGAGAGGCTTCCAGAGAAACTAACTGTTCTCTCTTGTGCTGCTATCATTATAAATTTGTTTTTTACTGTGTGAGAAAATCAACATGTGGCATGAGAGTGGGGTGGAAAAGTCAAGGTAATGTTGCGTAAGTCTCAGTCAATGTGTGACATTTGGCACCCTTACTGATAGCCATGCTTGGAGCAGAGAGGAACAGAGCTACCAACAGACTGGAGTCATGCGGCCTTGCCTCATGCTGGGCAACAAAGTTAATTTTGTCTGGTTTTTTTGGTCAAGCCTGCCATGCAATTGTTTCTACATTACTATGTGTAGAATGCAGTTAAAAAAATAACGACAACAAGGTATTTGTTTGCCCAATATTATACCATATAGTCAAAATGCTACTTGCCAAAGTTGTAAATAAGCCCTTAATCAATCAAATTAGGCCTTGAGGTTTCTCCCATTCCGAAGTTCTCTCAGTCACTCTGAGGGTGGTGGTCTACTTAGGTTGGGGCTTTGTGTACCCCAGAGGGTTCAGAAAAACAATACAGTGGCCATGCAGCAAAAGGGTTGAAGCAGGGGCGACTTTGGCAAAAAGCAGCCCAAATTCATGCAGCAGTGACCAATCAGCTGATAAGACAATCAGACTGAGAAAAGTCGAAAAACCCTGCCATGAGGGATCACAAAGACATTCATTTGTAATTGCAAATGGGCCGACACTCCCACACTGCCACACAATCCTGTGGTGATCACTACAATACCTGATTTGGTCTGAAACAGCCTGATACCCCTGAGGGGTGATTGTGTTACACACCACTGCCAAAGTCCATCTGCATGGCAAGCCTTAGTGCTTTCACACCAAACCTGTTCTGACTCAAAAGAAAAAAAATCTTGTGTGTTAGCTGATATAGTGCTTTTGTTCATGTTGATTGTGAAGATTGTAAATTTAACTCAAGCTAACTTTACTGGTACTTACTGGGCAACCAGACGGACTTTTTAGAGGTGATGCAATTGTAACTGCACGTACAAGTTAGTTTGTATAGAAGACTTCAATGACAAGGCAATTTAAAGTGGTTTAGTGAGTATAAGAGGCATTAAAACATAATATAAAATATGCAAGCAACACAGGCAGTACAAGAAGATAAGAACCAAGAGTAGCAGAAGACCTGCAGTTTTATGGGAGTTCGTTTCAGATATATGGAGTATGCTTCTTCATGTTTAGCTTTTACTGCTGTTGCTTCATAAACCAACAGCAGTTTTTTTAAAAGTCAATTTTTTGATAGACTGTCAACCATTGTAAAGATCTGAGAACTGGAGTGATGTGATCTACTTTTTGTTCTTAATTAAAACTCTAGCAGCAGCTTTCTGAATCAGTGTCAGTTGTCTGATCCAAAGGGAGACCAGTGATGACACAGTTACAGTAGACAAGTGTGATGTTACTTATATTTTTTAGGACCCAAAAGCAGGCACCTAGACTGGCACAGTTTCAAAAGTATTAATTTCGAAAGGGAGAAGAGTTGGAGGCGGGAAGAAATGGGCAAGTTGTGGAGTACTGGCAATGACTCATGGAGAGACTGCATTTGCAAAAGGCATGATGGTAAACTCATGGTGAGGGAGCAAAGCAGAGATATATGAGGAGAGCCAGGAATGGACAGGTTGCATGAGAGGCTGGCAAGTAGGGGGTCAATGGCGGTGGCTGCAAGGAAGGAGGTAGACTGTTGCGGTCAAGGTTTTTGTGGTGACAGCTGATGAGTTCTGAGGGTGGGCAGTAGTTGCGGCACTGGAGATTATGACAGGGGATCACTGCAGGAAGTCAAAAAGACATGGGTTATCAGTGTGACAGCTCAAGCAGACTTACACTAGAGATAACACGTAATTTCATTAGTTGAAAAAAACTACCGCTGGTGGAGCGAAACAATCTGGCGACGAGTGGTAGGCTGCCCAGCATCATTCGGAGCCTGATGATGATGAAATCCAGGTGCGTTGATCAGAACCACCACCTGGTGGCCCTGCCCAGCCTCTGTCAATGAGAAACACCGCACAAACAAAAAACACAACCTCCAAAGTTCCCAAAACACTAGAGAAACCACTAACCACCACAGACAAGTTAAGTGAAGATAATTGCATGGATAAATGTTTCCAAATTCTGATCAGATGAAAGTCCTTAAATTCTTGATATAGTTCTTTGGTGACAATAGACTGACTTTGCAATGATCTCGATGTGGCTGTTGAAATTGAGGCCTCGGCCCATGATAACTCCAACCAAAGACTGCACAGATCTGAATTTTAGCTTGAATTCACCAGATAATTTTGCACTAATAATTTTATCTGTCTACCATTATTTTACATCAAAACAAGCAATACATGTAAGTTATGTTAATGCAGGATCATTTGGTAACCATCATTATCACATAAATGTTGAAATGTTTCCCTGGGCAATCAGAGAGTAAAAAAAGAATTCAAACACAGTGCATTAGGCTTGTGACCTACTCCATGTATTTAGAAGTTCAGCAGCTCCTTGTAGTATATACACCCTTTTTACCTGTTTATCATTAGTCATGACATAAAACATCCAGTTGCAGTTTCGATTAATCATATCAGTTTTTTAAAGGAGTACTCCAAGTGCTTTTGGGTAATCACTTGTTTGGATGTCACATTATGTGCAGCTTCTTTGTTGTATAATAGATTTACCATGTAACACAGGTCCATCTTAAGTCTTTTTCTCATTACTGGATTAGAAAGCTTCAACCATATGTCTCAATTTCCTAACTTTCATTGTGCTGTAAAATACTTCTATTTTAAATATTTATTTCTTATATGTATTAGCATTAGATGATTTAGGTTTTTATTTTGAAGTTAAAGGGCTGCATGTTGCTGCAGTACCGTTGAACACAGGATTTATATGAAGCCAAAATAATATTTCTCTCAGATTTCTTAGTCTCCAGGATGCAGGATCTGGCCTGTTGGTGCCAAGAACACTTGGATCAACTGCAGGCCTTTCTTACTGTACAACAGCTGCCTCCTGTTTGAGCTGCTTCAACCATTTATACCACATCACTACACAGATGATCAAAAACTATGTACCTGCTGCAAACAATCAATCACACATTTTCATCTTCCTCAGTCTGATCAACAGATGTTATCATCTGAGACTGAGCTTATGAGCTTATGCTCCCCTTCTTGTCTTTAGCCCCGTTTCTACTGGACACTACAGCTTAACTTGGTTCTCTTTTAGGTCCAGGTCCCTTAAACTTGTACTCAATTACGAATAATTCTCCCTTATGCTGTGACATTATCTTAGTGTGACACATGCAAAAGAACAATGTAGGATACTGAAAGAATGTTGTACTTGACTCTCAGCATGTGGCTGTTTGTCATAGCAAGAAGATACACTTTGTTTCAGAAAAGCAAGATAAACGACTGTACCCACATTAGACAACAGATGACAAGACAAAGAGGAAATTTTTAGTGACCATTTTCTCTCACCAATCAGTGGTCTACAGTGTTTTCAATCCAGTTTTTTAGTAACAGCTCAGTTTGCTCAGAACCTTGACAGAGGTGATACCAGAAAAAAAGTGCCAGTTAACAGGTGCTATCCATGCAATTTGCCCAAACCAAAAAGAGAATGGCTCAAAGCAAGTTAAGTTGAGATCAGTCATACAATGAAATGAAATAAAGTATTTGTGTGGGGCTGTTAAGAAGAACTTTAGTACTGACCACCATATGATTCCAGCAGGTTTGGAACTGTATGTTGTTTTTTTTCATAGATGAAGATGCCCATTATATTCTGAATTTAAAAATTCATAAGGGACTGATTTGGACCAAATCAGATGGTCGACATAAGCTAGTTTACATCCTGTGCACTGGTACTGTAACAAACTGTTTCTTTAACTGTCACTGAAATGAGTTTAGTCTGTGTCACTAGACACAACCACTTAAAGGTTTGGAGTGGTGTTATTCTAAAACATTCTTCCTGACAGCCAATCCCAGACATAAACTTAATACGTAATTCTTAAAAATCAACAATGTGTTAGTCAGTCAGTCTTAGATCATTTTAAGTTTATCTACTGAGTCCATGACTCTCTGCAAATTATGAATTTAAACTACATTCCAGAGCAAACAGTTAAACATTCAAAGTCAGACTGGGTGAACCCAGAACTACATTTGCATAAACATAAACAAAAATCTGCCCAGGATCTGTGCAGAGCTATACCATTTTGGGTTCGGAGTACATTGAAGATGTAGATCTCTAAGATCATTCACAAATACATGGTTTTTTTTTGTTTTGTTTTTTTTTAATGACACAGCAATTTCCTTTAATAGCCAGTTACTACGGTTTAAACAAACTCTACCCAAACAGAAAGAGGTACCACATGTTGTAAGTTATTTTCAATGATGAATTAATCCACATGTAGTGCTCTAGTAATTATTATTCTATTCTATTCTATTATTAGGGGCAAAGGGACAGTGCATGTTGAAATGTGGCAAAAAACAAACAAAAAACCAAATACATATTGGTGCTAGTAAAGGAACATATCACCCAGTGCAACAGTGTATGTAGTTTTTGACAAAAAATACAAAAATTAATGAAGACCACACTGACAACAAAGTTGAGTATACTCGACTAAATTCATTATTATTATTACTACTAGTAAAGAAAACCGTAATCCTGTAATTTTTAGCTTTATTAGTGGTAACAGCAATAATTTAAATGGAGACTTTTGTGTTCAATGATGAAATAAATGCTATTTAACAAATTAAAGCTACTATTTCCAACAATAAATAATGTGGAATTAACATAAATTGGAATTTTTCAACAATAAATGCTGAAAAGCCCCCTCTGGTAGTTATAATTTCACTCATAATAAAATAAATGTTTACAGGCTGAAATAACATCTTAAGTTAACCTCTTGAGTCACTGTAAAGTCCCAGTCTTCATAGAAAGCCCCTTTCCCCCAGTAACATTGTTTCTTCCTGTGCTACAGGACCCCCACACTAAGGTGAACGACCTCAGTATGAAAAAACAATAGCTTGGAGGCATGTGTTTTCCTGTGGAAAGAGGAAGGAGGACACAGGGGGGATAGCCTTTAGTTCTTGATTAAATTGCAGTTTGACCTCTGTAAGAAGTTTAAAATATTATTTTATTTTGACCAACAATCAAATACAACCTGTAGAGTCAAAGGTCAAGGTCTGTTTCTCTTTGACCAATTTCATTCACATGAACCTGCATAAGAACTTTGATTTGCCTCTGCTGCAAGCTTATAGTGGCTTGGGTGGTTTATAAGCCACTGCTGAGTGAAACTTCATCTCAGTTGTGCTGTTTACAAGTGTTTACATTTTATCATTCATTTATCACTCAAGTTACTGCAGGTCATTTATTTCCTCCCAGATGTCCGCCACTTGAAAACATAGATGTAATTTTTTTAAAGTGCCCCTTAACATAGGTCAGCTGTATGAAGAATGCTGTATGTTAAATTAGTACACCAGTCTACAGCATATCCACAAGACATTCACCTGGTAACTGAACCAACAAAAACAAACCTCCTTAAATCTAAACCTAATAAGATCTGTAATCAATCACAAACAAATGTTAAAAAAAAACGGTAAATGACTGGCAGCTACGGCTGTCAAACAAAAACCGTAAAATTAAAGTATCCTGTCATGATTCACTGTCTGTTAAGTATTTTATTTTCTTCCTCATGTTTCATGTCTTGTCTTCCTGTTTTATTTTGTGGACACTCACCCCTGTCTCTGTTCCAGGTTCCTGTCTGCCCTGCCCCCTCCTCATCTGTGTGCACCTGATCCCTGATTGTGTCCTTCACACCTGTCCCTAATCACTCCCAATCAACCCTGCATATATTCCCCTTTGTGTCTTGTCTTGTTGCCAGTTCGTTGATGTTCACAGCTCATGTTCCAGCATTCTTCACAGTCATAGCCTTCTTGTACTTTGAACCTTGCTTGTTTTTTGACCTTGCCTTTTGCCTCACGTTTTTGGATACCTTTGCCCGGATTGACTGCCTTCCCGTGTACCGACCATTGCCTGTAATAAAACCCATCTTTGCTGATTCAACCGAGCTGAGTCGTGCATTTGAGTTCTTCCAACTCCGAGCCACGTTCGTGACAAAAGGACTGTTGTATATGCACCCCACGTAGTATGTATAACCTGGGGATCTCTGCTTTAATTATTATTAAGGTTGCAAAGTTATATTTTATATATTCTATGTTGTTTGTGGCACTTGCCACAGCATCTAAAAGACATTTGTTTAATTGACTGAGTTTTTCTATACTTCACTGCTGAATTATAGTGTGGCTATGCAGAGGAGGGTCACTGAATATTTACAATTGATAATCAGTAGTATGCACAGGCTGCAAAAGCTGCCTATGCAAATGTAAATAACTGTACCAGGGCGTGGTGGCATTTTGTGCCCACTTCTATTGCTGGATTAACATTTTCTGTAATTACTGCCCCCACTCACTACAGCACAATATTCTTGCATTCTTTCCATCCCTCCACATTTTCTCAGCACATGGCACTCATGTTAACACATCAAGTATATAAATGCAGCATTGGAAGAAATTAAGATTATCGTCTTAACTAAAGGACATTTTTCTTTAGAACTTTGGGGTAAGTAGTTTCACTTTCCAGTGCAGCACAGTGGCTCAGTGATTAGCACTGTGGCTCAACAACTGCTCCTCAGGGATGTGTTAAATAAAAAGAAGCAATTTCACTTAATTGTACAAAGTCTGATTGCATTACCAAAGAAACCCTTCTTTTTCTAATGCAATCTATCCATTCATAGTGGTAATGATGATGATTTTAGTAAGTAGAGGTGTCTGTGCACAGAGCAAAGAATATTAAAAGACAGTATAAATGCCACCCACAGCCTGGTCATTCTGTTGCCACTGACCAAGAGACACAAAATACATATCTCTTGCCGTTCCGCCTGACTACTGAGCGGCTTCTTCTCTGGCTGTGATACTGCTCAGCTCATCTTCAAGTCCATCAGAAAAAATAGGGCATACTGACCCAAAACTTGCAATAATAATAATAATACTTTAATCAGTGATTAATCAACATCAAACTTTTTTCATCTTGAACAAATGAGTTAAGGCGACAGTGACTTAGGAATTGGAACTGGGCTCCTAAAAATTTTAGATACAAAAGAGGAATGACACACAAAAAAACCAAACAAATCAAAACACAGAAACACACACATCATGAACCATTTTGCTAAATATATCCCAAAATAAACTAACAATTTAGGGATATGGAGGGTGGTCTATAGCATGCTGTATGAGTGACCGAGCCTTGGGGAGATAGGTTATCTCTTCCCTACCACCAAACACTCTGGATACTGGTTCCAGCTTCTATTACACATTTTAATTAACTGCCAGACTTCCTTAGTTTATCTGCAAATGTTACAGGATTTCCAGAACACACAGGGACCATCATGGTTAATGAAGCTTTCCATCATGCAGATAGATATGGTAGGATGTGTTGTAATTAGGCGGAATAAGGGATGGTCACTCAGACAGAGCAGTGATAGAAAGAACCCAGGCCCACAGCCCGAAACAAGCCCCGAGTGTTTCTGTTTGGCTGACATGCATGAAAAAGCATTGTCAATCTTAAACTAAGTTTTTAATGAGCAGTGGTGAGTTAAATAGCTTAGCTGATGGCAGGTAACTCCATAGAGATCCATCCCCACATGTCACCATACAATTTAAACCCTTAGGACCTTACAACACAGCATCAAAATGGAGGCAAATTGCAGCAATTAAAGGCTCACAGGTCTTAGTATTTTTTTTAGGAAGAGTCACAGAAGGCAATATCTCAGCAGCACATCTGTTATCTCTCTCCACCTAAATATATATTTAACACACATTTTGTAAACCCATACTTTACCTAAAGGCAGGGGGGGTTGATGACCAGGAAAAACATGGATCGAAACTACACTGAATGATTTTGATTTATATTGGGAAAATTAACAAACAAGGGTCACTAAAGCTATCCTGCTAATATTACTTATATTCAACTCAGACAGTGATGGCGATAGTTAGGGTTTCCACAGAGAATCTGGCTGGATGAGAGTATTTGTTAACTCTTACTCAAAACCATTTAGCATTTACAGTTCAAGAGATATTTGAACCTCTTTGAGTGTCTTTACATCAACTAAGTCTTAATGTTACGCAACTGCTCACAGCTCTGTCTGACACTTCATATTGTACAGACTAAAAGATAATTTTACAAGTTGAAGTTACTTTAAAATAACATCAGTTTCTTTCAAAATATGAGCACCTAAACTGAAACCTCTGCTCATTTCAGTGTCTGCACTTTATTCTTGAAGTTCATCTAAATCTTAAGCTTTTTTAACTACTTATACTGTCTTACTTCATCCCTCAGCACTAATACTAAAACTGAAACACAAGCTCTTGTCAAAACTTCCATTTTTATCTTCCACTCTAACATCCTGAAGTGTTTCCCATATTCAGTTACACTGTTTTCCTTCAACATTTCTAACTTCAGCTATCACTGTCCTACAAATATATTTCAGTGTGTTTTTACAGTGAGTGAAAGTTGTAAAAGTCAATAAGTGAAGTGCTGTTCTTGTTTGCAGCTGCACACAGCCTCGAGTGTTTACAAAGGACATATTGTTAACAACCCTCTTGCCCAGTCTCTGTCTTTGCAAAACTATTTTCACTCTACAGTTAGCTACCAGTCATTCAAGTTTAAAGTGAAAAAATAAATAGATACATTATTAAAGACCACTGAAAATAATGCTTAAAGCAATACAGAATGTGAAAACATACTGTAAGTGACTCGAGGCATGTGTGACATGTGACATTGATTTGGTTTGTTATACTTGGTTTTAATGTAGCATGATGGTCTCAATACTGACAGGGCATTTATGGAACACTGCACCAAACTAACTGCTAGTTTCCTTCAGTATTTTCATCACATGTGTGTGACAGACAGAGAAGAATGGTGTGTGTGCTCTCAGCCTCACGGTAGGAGCATCTGAAGGCAGCACGGCTCTGCCTGGCCTGTGGAGTCTGTATGGGTGATGGATGAGAATAATCACGTGGAACATGTGCTTGCATGGTGTGTGCAGGACAGTGGAGAGGGGCTGCACAGGGGTAGTAAGGGGCACAGACTCTTACTCACAGGACATAATAACAGTGAAGCATGCTGTTCTATTTCTGGGCCAAAGTCCACTCCATCACCCTACACCCCCACTGACCTTAGTCTCCAGTCCTCCCCCATCTACAGAAGATGAAATCTTGGCACCAGAGCTGACACACATTTTAATACAAAATACTTCAACAACAACCAGCTTTCAGGGTGAGAAAAACAGGGAAAAAAGACTGCTTGAAAAATTGTTGCTTTTACCAAGAATATAAAATGAGCAGGAAACACTGACTTGTGTAATGAATCACAATTATTGTCTGACAAATGGGTTTGTGGGCAGGTATTGCTATGAAAACTTACAAATGTACAATCTGCTGCTATTGTTAGTGGAAATAATAGTAAGTGTTGCTGCTTGTAGTTATTATATGAAATTAAAAACTGTGGAAGTCCCTGTCTGTATTAGGGAAGCAACCACTGCTCAGCAGGAGTGACGCACGGAGTGAGAGTCCACGGCATAGGCACCTCAAGTCCAGGCACACTTTTGTCTCGCATGTGCACAAACTGCTCCTCACAGCCTCAGCCTACACTTCCAAGGTACTACACAAGGTCACCTGGATCAAGGCAAGATGGAAGGACCAGTGTATTAACGAGAATATGAGGAATGGAAATTTATCAACTATTGTTTGTAATCAATATGACATGATATGATTCACCAAAGTGTTGAACAGAAAGCTGATTTGTTCCTCTCAATTAGGTGAGTCAGTTCACATATGGTAAATAGATTTTCATTCATTGAAGATTAACAATCTCCTTTCTTAGTGAGTGTTGCGTCGTGTTGAAAGCTGATTTTAATAACATGATGTTGAGGGAACAAAAAAGTGCAATTCAACTGTAATGGCAGTGCAGCAACAATTTACAGAGCACACAAGATTTTTCTTGTAACTCTTTCTCAGAATATTTAATCTTCAAAAACAGCAGTGGGTGGCACAACCTGCAGCATACATTTTGCTGTGTTTTGACCTGGAGACTTAAGAATGACCATTTGTGGTGCAAATCTATGCTACCACTGACAGACTAACTTTAAGAGAGCTGTATTTCAACAACTGAGACTAGCCGACTAACACATTGATGCATTAAACCTACCTGTTATCTAAAGTTATCTTAAAATCAGTCTCACAAAGGGAGGCAGTTGCAGCTGATTTTTTTTGATTCACTTAGAAAAACAAATTACTTGTGTGATAGGCCAAATAATTTTGCCCAGCCACATTTGGTCCATCCATGCACTTTTTGTCGCAGACAAAAATGACTGTTTTCTAGTTAAAGACTCTGTGTATAGAAATCCATACATGCACTGGAACATTTGCAAATGCCAGATTTGGACCCTTAAAGAGATTGCTCCTAAACATGGTCCAAAGTTTTCCAAGCTTGGCAGTCTACCATTACATTCTTTTTATGACACTAAAACTGGTTGCTGGGGGAACCCATCATTTGTACCAATGTATAACATTACAAACAGAAAATGTCACGAGTCTGAGTTCAATACCTTTTAATTCTACATTAAGAAATATCACTTATGTCAGAGATCACGGAGAAATCTAAATTTCAGTCAACTATATTTCTTCACCAATTTCAGTGTAATGACAAAAGTTACATTTGTTTACTGACTACTTATTAAGTAATTTGTTAGTACCAGTCTTTCTTATTTAATCCAATAGTCACCCCTACAGAAACATACAAGTTTGTATGCTGCATGCTGCTGCTCACTCCCAACTAAAGAATGCTAACAGTACAGCAGTTTGCCATTTCACCTAAACCCAAGGCCACATCACAAACACTCCCACATTCAAAGAAGGAGCTGGTTGGAACAACACCCCCTGGCACTGAGAAACACTAAGGTAACTCCCTTTAATGACCTGTTTGTCTGTTTCCCTCTGTGGCCAGGGTCGTGAGAGAACCACTGATTCCAGGAGGGATTTCAGAGCTGTTCTGTCTAAAGTTTCATAATATATTGTTAATGTGTGAACATGAGGCCATGGTGCATAATGGTCACCATTTATGTAATCCCATCTGTAACATAATAGCCTGTACTTTGGCAGGAAAACAAAGCCTAAGGTGGGGGAGGCTTAAAAACACTGCATTACATTCTGTCATGTTCATCTGTGGTATTCAGTGCTGTCTGCTGTCTGTCTGAAAGGTATTTCACAGAAAATGGAAAAGCAAACCTCTGAGTGCTTACTTCAGGTAACCACTGAAATCTAATCATGATAGGATAGGACAGGACAGGAGGATGTTTCACAGAAACACATATGAAAAAGTCTTCTCAAGCTCGTTTCTAAGAATAAATGCATAAGATAAGTTCAGTTCACACAATGTGACAAATCTAAACTGACAAGTGCACTTTGACCACCTAAGATTTCACATATTAAATAGAGATCAGTTACAACCAAACATTGAATTTTCATTGCACTGCAAGTTAGTAAGCATGCTGGAACTTCCAACATGTAGTAAAAATAAGACTGTCCTCGCAATGAGAGCAAAAGTATCGGTCATTTCTTAAGTTACTTAGATGGCCCAGGGATACATGTTCTGGTAGTTAGCAAGTCAGACATGGACCTGTGAGAGTCACATTTTCACAACGACATCAACACATATAGAGAGGCCCTAGCTCTTGGGCTTCTAGCCTTACAGTAAGGATTAATAAGGATTTAGATAACACAGCAACGTGCGATGGACAGAGGGCAGAGGGAGCATCGGTCTCCCAACAAAACTATATCTAAGGTCAGCAGAGGGTATTAAACTTAAACACTGTTTCTCCACTTTGAAATCAAGAAAACAAATAAATAAAAAAAATACATATATTTTTGACCAATAAATCTTGGTCAGACTTTTTACAGTGACCAGTCAAAAACAGCTAATATTATGATCATGAATGAATTCTTTAGAGTTGCATTGTCTTTCTGCCAGCTTGGAGTCTTTATGCTTTTTTCTACTCCCACTTGGTTTGACAGGCATGTTGACTGGTTTACAACCGATTGTAACGCTTGATGGTTGAGTCCACATGACTGCCTGCTCCATGGTACGTTTTCTGTGATGCATGATGTAAAAAATAAAACAAACACATAAACATATTTCACATATCATAATAGCATTGTATTTAAAGATATTTATTTATATAACTTTAATAAAACCTTGATTTCTGGTATCATATCTTAGGACATTTTTTAATTTTATATTCTTACAACGTAACAGTAACGATACTGAAGAAAAAGATGTGCTGTTTAACAGGCAGAGTTAGTAAATTTATACTGTCTCTATTAAACAAATTTATATATATAAACATTTTTTTGGTTATTTGGTTTGGCAACATTTCAGAAGCTCACAGAGAGCAGCTTAATGTAAACATGTACCACAGCTAAAGTTGCATTACAAAATGTTGCAGTGCGTAAAAAGCATACACAGGAGCGTCTGACTCTTAATGAAAGTGGCAGTTATGGTTGTTAAGTCACATTCTCCTCAGGAAGCAGGTGTGTAAGGCCAACAAACGACCTGAACACCTCAAGGGCCCCTGAGCCAGGGTCAGGTCAGGTATCCCTGCCCTGCTGCCCCCCCTATTAACTCCAAGCACTGCAGGGCCACAGGTCACTTGAACAGCTCATACTGCCTGTGAAATGCTGTAACAGCATGCCACCTTCACACAGCTTGAGATATGAGAGACATTTAGGCTATTCTGCTTCACTGCAGAGCACTTCTAACCCAGGGATTTCCTGCTCACATTTTACACCCTTTAAACTCCTTTTCACTGTTTGAAGTTGTGTGTTTGGCTCACAACACTGGCTTGGTGATTGATTCCTATTAATGGTTAACTGCTCTGTTAGCAAAAGAGCTTTTAAGCTCCACCACTAAAGACATTAAGCAGTCTACTGATGTTAGTGCACACTTCAGGGGTGTAGTGACAAGGCACTGTGGGCTGCTCATGTTTAAGTTTCATTGATTTTTTTTCCTTCTTGACTTTGTGTGATCTTTACCAAAACACCAAAAGTTTCATTGATTTTTTTTCTTCTTGACTTTGTGTGATTTTTACCAAAACACCAAAATCAAATTCAGACAATAAAAACTGGTTATTATGTCAGACTTTGAAAAAAATTCTGTAACTACTGTTCTTGGAAATAATATCTGTCAACTGCCTCCTGAAAGCCAAAAAACAGGGAGATGGGGAACTCTTTGTATGTAAAATGTGTGCTCACACAAGGAAATGCTGGTGTATTTCAGTGAGCATATTTCAGCACACTTATGGACACAATCGATAAACTCTTCTGGGTTAAGGGAAAAGTTAATGTTTTGGTTTAGGGTAACGTTAGAGGTATTCCAAAAAGTTTTCATCACATGTTCTTGAAGGATTCATTGCGGGCAGGTGAAAAAAAGGTGGTGGAAACCATATCATCTCAAACCTGCTTGAGGCTTGACTGTGCTGTGTGGTTGAGAATCAATGCAGTGAAAGAGTAACTGTACATTTATGTCTAACCATGTAAAAAGTCTAGCTAATAAGGTTTGTACCAGTGTACTATGTTTCACTCTGCTTTTATTAGTGTCCTGACATTGTGTTTATCGGTTTGGAAGTGTTACTGAGGAGCTGACAAAGACTGTTAGGGAAACAGTAACTACATCCAATTCACTGCTTGTATTTCCGTAGAGAGAGTTCCTCACAAGGCAAACATCATCGTGTGTGACAAGAGGCGTCCACTTGCCTGCTCATTTAACCCGCTCCCACTGAGATGACATTATTGCACCCCCCCACCTCTTTTCGCAAAAAATAGGTCCAAGCTATCCATTATCCTATCAAATCAAGTATGTCCAGCTGGTCTGGATAAAACATCCACCTCTGTTCTCTCTCATCAACTCCTACCTAAAGTGCGATCTGAGTGTATGGTATGGTTATTGTTGTGTTCACTTTTGTCATGCTGGTGTTTGAAAACGACAAGTCATTGTTGCTGCAAACCAGTTTTCCCATGGGGACAAACAAACGTACTCTACAGCTACCCTACAGCTATATGTTAACAAAGGAGATAATACCATAAAACTTCTTCTCAAAGACAAAAACTATTTCTCTGGTCTGCACATCCACAATGCAAATAGAATTTCTGAATACGTTCAAACTTCAATTTTTCAGTGACCCAAAACTGTTTATTTGTACACATACTTTTTTTGTATTTTGGCTTTTAGTCTACACACAAAGTCCAACAAATTTCATGTTGAAAAAGGAGTAAGACCAAAAGCCAAAGCTTTAACTTTTATTTATTTATTTTTTGACTATTATGTGGGTTGGATATCAGAGAATCTTCACTTTGCCCTAATGCAACTAAGAAGTGTCCTTTGGCCTGACCTACTGTACCTGCCTGGGGGAGGACAACTGACCTTAACTTCAAAATATTGTAATGCAAACTTTCTATTAAAAGAAACACGATCAAGCTAACTGTTGACATTATTTGTCAAACTTGACAGTGGTATATTACCACTTTTGGTTGATTGGACAGCTTCATTCTTCAGACTGAGCTTAACAAAGCAACTGCAAAATTTAGCAATTATAAAACCTAATCTGAAAAAAGGCCCCAATGAGTGATCAGAAAGTGAAATTAGTTGTATACAGACATTATTTCCAGGTGACAGGGTTCCCACATGGGTAAATCAATTTTATAACCTCCGTACCTATGTAAGTGATGATTCATTCATGATATAATTTGAAAAAGCATTTACTGGAAGGTTTGACAGCAAATGTATAAAGATTTGTATGTGACAATTTATACTCAGTAATGTGCCCAGTTACCATCTACCACTTTTCAAATTACCCTCAAGAAGGATAGGATCATTTGCAAAACTTAAACAAAAATAAGTTACCTCA
>JAUZTA010000025.1:529844-540876 GCA_034780835.1 Ctenochaetus striatus
TGACGAACCGCTGTTGCTAGAGGCTCGATGAATATTGCAAACAGTAATGGTGAGAGTGGGCATCCTTGTCTGGTTCCTCTCTGTAGAGTGAAAGTTTGTGAAGTGAATCCATTTGTTGTGACTGTGGCCTTGGGTGAGTTATATAGGGCTGCTATCCAGCTGATAAATGACTCTCCAAAGCCAAATTTGTGGAGGACGGCAAAGAGGAAAGACCGATTTACTTTGTCAAATGCTTTTTCTGCATCGAGCGACAAGACTATTGCTTTTGATTTGAGGCGCTGCGACATGCTGATCAGATTTAGAAGCCTTCTTACATTGTTGTTAGATTGCCGACCTTTAATGAAACCTGTTTGGTCACTATGAATTATTGATGGGATAACTGATTCCAATCTAGAAGAGAGTGCTTTAGAGATTATTTTTATGTCGGTATTAATTAGGGACAGGGGGCGGTAGCTTGAGGCAAGGGTAGGATCTTTGTCTGGTTTTAATAATAATTTGATTGCCGCTGTATTCATGTGCGTTCTAATACAACCTTTATCTTTAATTTCTGTCACAGTCCTGATGAAGAGGGGTGCTAACATTGACCAGAAATGTTTAAAAAATTCGGGGGGGAATCCATCTGGGCCCGGGGACTTACCCAGAGGCATGTTATTTAATGCGCTTTGTAATTCATTAATAGTTAGTGGAGCGTCTAAGAGGGTTTTGTGTTCTGTTGTTAATTGAGGCAGGTTGAGGTTGTTAAAGAAAGCCTGAATATCTTCCGGAATCGGGTCATCTGCTGCTGCATATAGGTTATGGTAGTATGTATAGAAGATATGATTAATTTCTTGCGGTGATTGTGTGGATTTGCCGGAAGGATCCTGAATTGCTGATATGAGAGATTTTTCCTTGTTGCGTTTAAGCTGATTTGCGAGAAATTTACCTGATTTGTTATTGTATTCAAAATTATCATATCTCAGTTGTTGTAGTAAAAACTCAGTTTTCTTTGATAGGATATTGTCTAATTCTAGCTTTGCATTTTGTAGTTGAGTCCATAAGTGGTCGCTTTGATTTTGCGTATAGTCCTCTGTTAGTTGTTTAACTTTTTCCTCGATGTCTTTTTCAGTTTGTTGTTCTTTTTTTTTTTTGTAGGAGGAGTATGATATAATTTTACCTCTGATTACCGCCTTTCCAGTTTCCCAGAGTAACGATGGAGATATGTTTGGAGTGTCATTTATTTCTAAGAAGTTTGCCCACTCCCTCCTTACTGTGTTGTCGAATTCTGGATCTTTAAGTAAAGATATGTTCAAGCGCCAAGTTGGGGATGGTTTTAGGTCAGATTCAATTTTTAGGCTGAGGGAAACTGGTGCATGGTCGCTGATAACAATTGGGTGAATTCTAGTGGTAATTTTATGTGCAATAGAATTGTTAGAAAGAAAAAAATCAATTCTTGAAAATGACTGATGCACCGGAGAGAAAAAAGTATATTCCCTCTTTGATGGGTTATTGAGTCTCCAGCCATCGCCAAGTCCAAAATCTTTCATGTATTCATTTATTACTTTGGCTGATTGTGATTGTTTTGTGTGTGTAGAGTAACTGGACCTGTCTATTGATGGATTTAGGACTGTGTTGAAGTCACCTCCGATAACAACTATTGAATTAGCTAGTAGGTCAGCTATGTGTGAAAAGACTGTGTGGAAAAAGGCCGGATCATCATTATTGGGGGCGTACAAATTAGCAATTGTATATAATTTATTAAAAATTGTTGCCTGGATAATGACATATCTGCCTTCCGGATCTGTTATTATCTTGTTTAAAGTGAAGAGTAATCATTTGTGGACAATAATGGAGACTCCTCTTTGTCGTCTGTTGTAACATGATGAAAAAATTTGATCAAAATTTGAATTGATGAGACTATTTTCTTCTGTTTTTAATAAATGAGTTTCTTGTAAGAGGAAAATATCTGCTTTTAATTTTGTGACATAGTCCAGAATGCTAATTTTTTTTGCCTGTGAGCAAATGCCATGTATGTTCCAGGATACGAGCGTTAACTGTGACAGAAAGAAATGGATTTCTGTCTCTATATATAAAGATGCGGAAAATGATATGCGTGTGGTTTTATGTGAGCAGTCTGTCATTGTCTGTGTGTGAAGTGTGGCTATCAGTGAGTTGAGGATGTAAGTTGGAATTCTGATTTGTTGTGTTGTAATTGTATGGCTAGTGGTGTTGAATCGGCACAGCAAAAACATTAGAGATTTCTTAAAAATGTGCAGCATAGCCTGAGAGCATAAAAACAAAGTTATGGGTATATGCAACACAATAAACAAAGATATAACAAACAAAGACAGAGGAGCTACATAGGGTAAGTGTGTGTGGGGAGAGAGAGGTGTGTGAGTTGAATGGAGAGGGAAGGATATGTAGAGACATAGAGAGTGGTGAAGAAAGGGGAGAAAGAGGAGGAGAGTCTGGGAAGTTTGTAAGAGTGAGCAGTTAATCATTTACACCTACTGTGAGACTTTTTTTTTTCTTTTCAGCCAATTGAAGATATGTATGTGTAAACATCCATAATTGATTCCTGCTCTCTATATTTTTTGTTTGTTTGTTTTTTTACTACTTATCAGATTAGAAGAGCCAGGGGGTGATGCTGGTGTCCCAGAACAGTTGGCCATCTATATAAAGTTTGTCCACAACGAGAGAAGTCCGTTTTACCTTTCGCCTGCAGTCCTTCAGTATCGGGTATAGGACTTTGCGCCTCTCGTTGATCTCCCTCGGAAACTGGTCGTTCATCCCGAACGCCGTACCTTTGAATTCCCGTCCTTTGCTCTTAACGAGCACTTTCTGCTGGAAATGTTCAAATTTTGCGATGATAGGACGGGAATGGTTTCCTCCTCGGGGTCCTAGCCGGTTAACGCGGTGGAAGGTGATATTGTTCGCTGAGTCTGTGGGTATTTTCATAGTGGAAGTCATAAACGTTTTAACCAGGGCTTCAGGATTTTCCGGTCCATTCTCGGGGATGCCGGTGAATATCAAGTTGTCCCGCATACTTCTTGTTTGAATGTCAAGGACAGTCTCTTTCAAAATTTTATTTTCTTTTTTAAGAAGATCTACTTCGGACGATACTGTAGTTAAAGTTGATTGAAGCTCAGCGTTGTCTCTCTGGAGGTCGTTAATTTGTTGGTAAGTAAACTCTAGACTTACTTTTAGGTCCTTGATCTCCTGATGAAGCAGTCCGAGTACTTCCAGTTTTTTATTGATAGATTCCAATACACTTAATTGGATGTCGGTGGCTGGAAGATCTTGTGTGTCGGTGGAGGAGCCGGCCTTCTTCCTCTTCCCTGGGTTTTCTGGGGGAACGTTAATATTTGAGTCTTCCATGACGTACTTGTGGAAGTAGCGATCAATGAAATTCTCAAGGTCCTCCACTCTGGCTGGTGATCCCGTGAACTAACTTTGTTAATCATAGCAGAGATATATTCGAAAGTAGGGCTGAATTTTATTGTTTAATCTAGCAGCAGGGCGCCGCCATGTAGAATCTCACTGTGTCTCGTGGGTTTTTTTTTACAGTTGTGTGAAATCTGATATCGTCACATCACAAATGATGGACACAAGCATTAAATACTGCAGGAGTTTAGTGCAAGCCAGCTGTGCTCTAGGGGCACTGTAACACTTACTCATGACTGTAGTAGAAATGAAGATAAAATACGAGTGATTATAACTAATATTTTGACTACATATATGAAAAAAGCAGAAACCAGCAGATCAAGACATGTTTTTACTTTCAGATTCCTATATTATCTTACATATCCTTTATAATTATGCCCGTACAAAGACAAAATCAATGCCACTGAAAAAAGATTTCCAGATACCCTGGTTAAGCTAGCCATAGATGGATGGATGGATGGATGGATGGATGGATGGAACCAGAATCAAAAGGTAGATAGACTGACAGATAAACTGCTAGATATACAGATAGTTTGACAAATAAATAAAGAGATAGATAGACCACCATATTAAATATATTCAGCCCCTCAACTGGAGGTTAGACTAAAAGTTGGCTGATATGCAGCTAATACAACATCATTACAAATATACACATTTATATTAAGTAGGCATATGGATATGATCATTGGCAGATTTGATTTGAACACTCTATTACTCAGAGTGATGGTGCTAGGGAAATCACAATTGGTTCTCCATCTGAGGCATCAGTAAGGAAGTGAATTTAATCTACACAACTCAGTTTAGTGGGAACAGATAACAGTTCTCACCAAAACTCACCAGTCCTGGTTAACAAGTCAGATACCCTTAAAGTACCATTACTCACCACATCATTGTTTCACTATAACTGACCTGAGTTGACCTAAATGGCTGACACTGAACCCAAACAGACTTGTAGGAGTAAGTCATATAGTGCTCAGTGGGTTTTCTGTGCATGAGGACCAGCTCTAATGCAGGGGCAGCACAAGGTCACATGAACACAGAAACCCTTTCAGCTGTCAGAGAGTCAGAGGGGTAAGAGTAGGCATGGAGAAAGGCCTGAGTAGCACTATAAGCACTGGGATAAATTGTATGTTCAGAAGATTACTGAGTCAGGAAAAAAGGTGGAGATGTAGTCAGGTCTTACCCTCTAAGACAGTGAGTTTGGCACTGGTGTTGATCTCCCCCACGCTGTTGGTGGCTGTGCATTCATAGATAGCTTCATCACGGTGGGTCCTTAAAGGCTGGATACGCAGCACAGAGCCTGAGCCGTCATCAAACTCAATCACCTGGCCAGACGATAGCAGAAGTGAATCAAAATCATCATCTTTCCATTAAAATTCATGCTGTTTACGTCTACCTGTTACAGGTCCATAGAACACAACAGGGGTGAACCTAACTCATAGCTTCCATTTGGCCATAAGAACAAATAAGTTTCAAAAACTTCTTCACAAAACTTTTTAAATAGCCTACATTCCACAGACAGTCAGAGACAATTTGAATATTAATCCCTTTGATTGTGGTCCAGATATACAGTCAGACAGACAGTCAGATAGACAGTCAAGCCCTCATTAAGTCAGTTAAACAGACTGAAAGACAGACAGGAGGGCAGGTAGACAGGCAGAAAGACAGACAGACCAATATATTAGTAAATGCAGTAAACAAACTGACAAGACATCTATGAGTGTGCACAGATAGGTAGGTGCTTGGTTTACTCAGTGGATGTGGTTGTTACTGGATATTATGTGAGGAAAAAATGAAGACATAAAAAGTTGCCAATTGAGATGAAAATTAAAAATAAAAATAAAAAAGTAATCTAAGTAAAACTGCTCAAACTTGAAAGAGGAGGCCAAAGTGTTAAATGAGATGGATGTGTACAAGAGGATACTGATTAGCTGACTGCTTTTGTTTTTTACTCTTTCTCACTTTTGTTTGGTCAAGACATTGTATTTTTAGAACCCAACAACTGTATTAAATACAATGTTTGGTTAAGAATGATGGGCTCAACAATGAAAATGACTCATATTGTAATTATCATAAATTATTCTTTGAAATTTAGAGAATTTCAGATTGTTGAATTGGAAGAAAAAAGTTCTTACTGAGTTTAATCATTTTATTGTGTTTAATTGTGTTGCTTGGAGTGACATGAGTCCTGAACCTCAGTGTAGCTGAGGGAGGATTTAAACAATGATAAGCTTGACTGCACAGCATGTATGCAAGGGCCCTAAGGAATGTCAGAGGGGGTAAGAGTCAGAAGTTAGGGCACTGGCTTTTACACTTCTGCTCCACTGCATTATGAGTTATCTTACAAGCCAACAGGCAGGAATCACATTCTTAGTCTAATGAATGAGGTGCAGAGCTGCACTCGCTTCCTGCCATAGTAAGAGGTGAGCCCACCCCCAAGCAAGGGGGGCATCAGGTTGAGAAACACTTGGCTCAAAGGAGAAACCTGTTACTTAATAATGACATGAGCTGATGACATTAATGATATGAGCCAATTATATAGCCACCATACAGAAGCTCTTAAAACAACAGAACTATGAGAAAAAACAACCTTACTGTAAAACCAGAGAAGTCGAGCTAGTCATGTTCAAATCAAAACAGAGACTAGTTTGTGACATCACTTACCTTGATCCATCTTCAGTCTCATCAAGCAGAGAGCTTTTGTTGTTGGAATAATTTAGCATTAAAGGACCAGCATCAAGGTTTAGGATGAACTTTTGGCACAAATAAAATGGTTCACAAAACTATGTTTTCATTAAAGTATAATTACCTGAAACTAAGAATTGCTGTGTCTTTTAGCTTAAAATGAGGCCTTCAAATCTACATAGGGAGAGTCATCAGAGTCTGAATCCATCATGTTGTACATCTGTCTTCCTACAGTAGCCCAGTATAGAAAAACAACAATCCTGGGTACAGAGAGAGCCTTTTACATTGTACCACAAGTATGCATTTGTATTGTAACTATATGCTCTCATACATGCTTGGAAAGGACAGGATGATAAGAGGGGTATTCAATTGGTGGCAATATGCAACGTCACTTGAAGAGTGTGCTCTAGACCCACTCTATATGTGATGAGTCTCAAAAGAACTTCTGTTGTGATTCAGTGCTACATTAATAAAATGAACTTGGCTTACTGCATGATGTGACTAAATCTTACATACTGGAATCTTAAAGGTGAAATTTCAAATAGTAAATATGTGATGACTGCGAAAAAAGCATCATTCCCTCAACACTAAACATAAATTATGCATGCATAGCCACTGGTGTTTGGTTATGTTTAAAATAGAGGAGCAAACTTGGAAAGATACTGCCTTTGGCATTAATTATTATTTTCTGTAGCAAGTGACCATGGCATAAGAAGAGTGATGGCATTTAAGGTGTCCATAATCAGTATAAATGGCCTCCACCATTGTTTACTGATCCTAAGTGACACTTCCAAATCAAAAAAATGTGTCATTTTTTATTCCTTGTTTATGTTAGTTGCTGAAGATGGTAAAATGATCGTTGATTTAAATACTTCAGTTTGCAGGAAACACATTATTGCAGGGACTGATGAAGGTGATAAGTTATTCTACAAAAAAAAGTGTGGTAGCAAGTGTCTTTTAGGAATGCATTTGCTCCATATGCTTCATTGCTTAGGGGCCTGTGCATAGATCTGTGAGGAACACTGCACAAGATAACTCATACATGACTGTATTACTAAAGAAGATAGGTAGATTCAGGAAATTCAGAGAGTTGGACTGTCTCTCTGCAAAGGAAGGAAGTAAACGCAACCCCCCACCCCCCACACACACTGGGAAGCCATCAGTTTGAGTAATGCTGAGCAGACAGGTGGAAGATAATTCCTATTACTCAAGTCTCCATCTATGCAGGACCCATGTTGAGTCACTTTACTTGAAGTCCTTTGGGTTGACTGGTAGCTAATGAGCTGTCCTACTGCTCTAGAGTCCTGCAGGAAGGCTCACACACTCCTGTTAATTAAGCAGTTGCGTTGTGCATGAATGTAGCTGTATGCATAACATGTCTAGCTTCTGGTTAGCTCACCACAGATTGTCACAATCCGTCCAGATAAAATTTCTTCATTATGCTTTTTTGTAAAGCTGCATCAGACAGTTTCATTTTTAAAATACTTTTAGTTAACTGTTAAGCGATTTTAGCAATAAAATAATAATCATTAGATTGCACTTAGTAATAAAATTCTTGAAAGCAAAGCTTACAAGTAGTGGACTCATATCTGCAATGTTGGAGAATGGACCATCAAGCAGAGTTGTTTAAGTGCTCCTACCACAAAGGCAGATGATAATTTTTCAATTTTTTTATTTTTGACCAAAATAGTTAACCTGTGCCTAAGCAGCTGTCCTCACTTACTTCCAAAATATGTCATGCCAGTGCCAGTATTTAATTTAGTCCTAAAAGGACCTAAATGCAACAAAAACATTAAACTGCAGAATTTGTCCAAAAACAATAATATTTATTCTACTTAAGAAGCGTTGTCTCCTTAGATTAAGCCTGTGAGACTCCCTTGAAAAAACTAAAAAACAATAGAACTACACTGGATAATATATTCTTTCTTCCTTCATTATGGTCAATATGATTCTTTATTTTTTACAAGTGTTTTTCTATCTCTGGAGTGTATCTGTCAGGCAAACATGACTCTGCATTTTACACATTTTCACAGCTTTGCTGAATTCTCTGTTTGTGTTGGTCTTTTTTTGGTAATCATTGATACCTTTAAGTTTTGCCAGACTTGATGCCACCTGTATTACCTCTTGACATTATTAAAATTGACAAAACCTGAAAATTATCTTTCTGACCAAGTCCTTATTTTTGGAGTTGAGCTTATAAAAGAACAGGATGGTGGATATCACCTTGGGCTCTACCAACTTGTTATCAATAATTATCAACATCAACCTGCTACCGTCTACTCTACACTTTCATCCACATGCCTTTCAAAGCACACTGCCTAAAAAATTTATCAGATTTGGAACACTTTCAAACATTTCAGGGAAAAAATAGAGTTGATGCTTAAACTTGGTTATATGTTGCTCTGTAGTCAAAATTGTAATCATTTAACAGATTAGACGACCTGTATGTAAAACAATAAATGATGACTGTTTGAACCTAAGCCGGCTGACCTAAGAGGTTTACTTGTGCACTTCAACAAACCTTCTCTTGCACTACACACACACTGAGTAACCCTTGCAAGCTATCATGTATTGGCCTCTGGCTCAGTTACAGCAGTTTATCAAAGTTTTGCTCTCTCAACTCTCAAAGCAACTATGTGACCGGCAGACCCTGAACTTTGTGTTTACTGCTGGGCCTCAGATATTCTCTTTAAAATATTGCAACTAACCAACTACTTAATTTTAAATGTATAAAAAAGTTTTCAAATCAGCACTAAATGAAGGAAAGTTGCTCTAAATGTTTTTGAGTAAGGTGAGAATTAGTAAATACATCCCCAGCATACAGCTCAGCCTCTCACCTGCTAAGCACACATCCACCTGAGTCTGTTTTTCCACTGAAGCTGTGAGTTTGAACAGCCCACAACCTTCCCTGGTCTGCCTTTGTCACAAAAACAGAGCCCTAATGAGCAGCCAACATGTAAGACATGAAGGTTCTTTCTAACACATTAGACATTAAGCTTTGAGGTCTGCTTCCGAGTCGTACCTCAAAGCGCTGAGAGCTGACTTTCTTCCCCTTCTTCATCCAGGTGATGCGAGGTTTGGGCTCACCCACTGCCTGGCATACAAACGACGCCACTCCTCCCGAAATCCCTGTCTGATCATCTGGGGACTTGATGAAGCTGGGCATGCCTAAGGTAGAGAAACAGCAGGACAAAGGCAAGGGAAGGAAGAGAAGTGAAAGAAGGGAAGAAAAGATAACCAGTATCAGATGAAGAGTCCTGTCAGAGAAACAGCTCCAGGCAAGTTACAGGGATTTTACCACCCTACATCTGCTGTAGTTCTTGCAATAACAATATGCTCTTTCAAAAGCTGTCTAATGCCTGTAGCCACGCCTAGTCAAATGCAATACTAGCAAAAACAGCAGAGGATATCTTTACCCATCCTTATCCTTACCCTAGATGCCAATAGACAAAGAGAAGCCTTGGAAATAACAGCACTAATCCATGAATAAAAATGTATTCTCTAAGACCCACAATCACCAAAGGTGTTCACCCAACAGAAAGTGTTGTATGGTTATTAGTGTTGCTTTTTTTGCTTTTTTTGGTCCTCCAATAGTTACTCTCTTCTTTGCTGCTGCCCTCAGACTGTCATGTCAGCATTTATCCTCCAATAAGAGTGTTTCTCTGTAACTTTCAAAAGCAGCACAACTCAAAGATAAGTCTTTTCATGGGCTGCTGCACGCCTACATTCTTCTTGTGTGATTTGAGGTTTATGGCTTATTTCCATATAATATGCAAAAACATACATATTCTTGCAGATTAATACAGGTAGCTACATGGATACACATACATTTTAGAGAGGCTTGTAATGTTGGCCCCTGGCTGGAAAGTCGCTGCTTTAAACAACTCTTGAACCACTGAGCAAAGCACTGAGCATGTGAGCTGCAAACTGTATGTGTGAATGCAAATGTCTGAATCAGTTGACCTGTACTTTACCTGCTTCATCTTTACTACTAATTCAAAACAATGTGCAACTAAGTCCATGTGTGATTTTGTCAAACTGCTGCTGGACACACACTCAATATGCTATGGCTTTTCCTCTCTGCTGGGATGTAACACCCAGATTCCACTTCTCACATTCTGGTAGAGTTGCTCCTGGCTGTATGACGATGATTATGATTCTAACAGATGTGCCACAGAACATTTCAATTGCATTCCTGAAGTGTGTCTCCACTGTGCTACACCTTAAATATGCAACTAGTCTGTTTTTTATGTAAGTTGCCTGGTGTTAAATGCTGAGTTAATTTTGTGCTGTTTTTAAGGAGAGTTGGGCTATAGACTGTGTTTGGCGTAATCTCCCCTCTCAGTACTCCACTACATTAATGACAATTCAACCCACTCAGATAAACACACAGGAATATGTATAAGCAGAAAGTTCACTTTCAACAGAGTTAGAGGCACCTGGTCCCTAAGAATAGATAAATAAAAAATAAAAATTAATAGAAGAGCAGAGCAATACTATACTACTAGTGTAATAGATTGTTCTTAAGTGGGCTGTCCATCTCGTCCATTGCAAAGCTGGCTGCCGTATAAGGAAACCAGAACAGTTATATTCTTTCCAACACAAAATGGAGAGAAAACTAGCAAGCCATGGTAAAGAGATATTGCTGACACCAAACAATATAAGTTGTGTGTAAAAAACATTTGGCTTGTGTATCAATTTCTGGAAAGCTGCTGATTTCCTCATCATTAGTCCCTCAAGCGTAGCAGTGGAGACGCAGAAGAGGAACAAAACTTTTATTCTACAATTTTAGGACTGTCCCTGTAACTTGACACATTGGACATTGAAAAAACATCGAGAGTCAGGTCCCTGTTGCCTAATAATATGATTGATAAGTATCTCACAGTGGTTCTTGAAGGTGTGATTCATATTGTTGGTATGGAATGAC
>JAUZTA010000025.1:707495-718441 GCA_034780835.1 Ctenochaetus striatus
CGATCTTCCACATTTATTATATGTCACTTGATATACCAACCTTGATACTTCCCAAAACTCTTGACACAGCAGTTCTCATTATACCAGAGGAGGAGGCATTATATTATGCCCCTACTTGGAATGCACTCTCAAAGCAGACTCGCAAGCATGAAGAAAAGTTCAGGGTCTTTAATCAGGCTGGGGTCAGTACACAGGTAAAGGCAAAGATTTCCATTACAGCAGGCAAAAGAGTAGTCAACAAGCAGCAACAAGCCACAAACACTTACTGGGAAACCCTGGGAATCACTGGAACTCTTATACAAGGGTAAAGAAGACTTAACAATGAAGGAGGTAAAGACAAAAACAGGGTAAACAACAAGACACAGGTGAAACACATCAGGATGGGGCAAACAAATCACACAGGACACAGACTTGACAGGATGTGGGATGTTAAACGAGATGAGACGATGGTCATGTAAAACAGAAAACAGGAAAAACATGAATGACACGAGTAAATACTTTAAGGAGCTTAAATGGTTGTGACACATTTATAATATTGCATATATGTGTAAGGAAGTCAGGAGGTTGAGAGGGTCATCTACTTAGAGGGTTGGTGGTTAAATCCCTAGCTCCTCCAGTCTTCATGTCAAGTGTCCTTGTGCAGGATACTGAACTTCATATTGCTTCCGATGGCTGTTCCATCAGCGCGTGAGTGTGTGTTTATGAGTTCCTCATGAGCAGGTTGGCACTTTGTAGAGAAGCCACCTGGTACAAGTGTGTGAATGTTTGTGTGAACGGGTGAATGCTTGTGCTTTAAAGCGCTTTGAGTAGTCAAAAGATTAAAAAAGGATGTATAAATACAGTCCATTTACCATTTGTTTAAGTCACTTCAACATAATCAGCCTGTAGAGGGCGATCATATGACCAGAAACCAGGTGAATGTGAGCCCAAACCTCCTGTGGTACGTTCCCTCTGTGTAATTTTTGACTGGCTGTGTTGCTCTGCGTCTTACTAGCCTTTACAAAACTGCATCACAGCAGATTAAGAGGTAATGAGAGTGGCTGATTTGATTGTCCATAATTAAGTCAGCTTTGAAACTCGTCTTAATTGTCTATTCCCTGTGCTCTACCGCTGTGCCAAAGACACGCTTGCATTTGTGTTGACCAAATACAGAAAAACATTGGCCGAACGTGTGTTTTCAGCATACAGAACATAGACCTGCAATTTGCTACACCTAGATGTATGAAAATAAAGCACTTAGTCATGTTGAATAATTAAAGTTCATAAGTAGTTTTTCTTCATTTTATTTGTTTTTCCATTTAAACAAAGACACTGACACAACACATGTATAAAGCAAGTCACACAAATACACTGTCCTTCTAGGTCACAAACAATAATTCAAGACATTTAGGTAGCTGTGGTGTACAAGACAAACAGATCGATGTGGTCAGTGACCTCAATTAATACATCAACAGCAGGAGTCTGAGGCTTTTCTGTCCTCCTCATCCTCTCAACTCTCTCTCACTTCCACTCTGCTCCTTTTTACACAGAGATGGCACAATACCACTGCAACAAAGTCCCTGATTTTCATCCCCTCAGTTTTGTACAATGAACCAAACAATGTCGACACAATGCTGCCTCATTGTGTGATTTCTGATAATATACCAGTGTTGTGGATCATGAAAAGTCATGGCAGACATAACATAAAACACAACAGCTGCTGCAACAACAGCGATCAACCATTCCACCCCTTTAATTTTTATACTGAATGGCGAGCTACAGTAAAGGCACAATGATTCAGCCTTGAACAGGTTTTGTGTTCTTGCTAAAAACTGTAAAAACATTGCCTTTATTAAAACTTTACTTGACATTGCCATCTCGTTATATTGAAGCCAAAAGTGATCGACAGATAGATTTGACTTAAAATGTGAGAATAAGTTGCTGTAGCAGCAACTTGTCAATCCCATGGTAGCAGTGCTCTAATGCATAGCCTGCTAAATTATCTTGTTTTTCAAAGGGGACCATAATATACAAATTGATTAGTACGCTGAATTGAAGTAGGCGTAACACCAGAGATTGAAGCCATGAACCCATTAGACATATTCATACTTTTCAGAAGCTATATTAAATAATTGTATACAGTGCCTGTGTGATGCATGCACCTTGATTTGCACTCATATTTCTGCACACAGTATATGAGTCTGATTCTACTGCTGCGTTTTTTGTACTGCTGTTTGTGCTGTTCCTGTTTTTGTGTTTGCTCTGTTGATGCAGACTGAGTGAGAATGCCAGGTAGTGTATCTTTGGTCCTGATTGAAGGATGCATTACCTAATCCTCTGAACAGTTTACGCACATTCATTGGCATGTGTGGGTGTTTGTGGGGGTTGAAATTGGAAAAAGCTTATTTTCGTGCTTGCCTCTTTTTTCTTTTTTTTTTGCTCCACACTAGTGTGTACAGGATATGATTGCATGTTTGTGTTTATTCTTTTGGCATTTTTTAATTTTACTGTAGAAAGAGAGCTGGATATGGTACAGTGAGCCATGATGCCAATTTCTCTCATTTGCCAACCACAGTAAAACAAAAATCTGTATATATAAGATCATTTTTAGTGCTTTTGACTGTCTGAACTTCAGTTTTTTTTTTCTAAAGAAATATATCTTGCCAGATGGTTTCCTTGAATTTCACTCTGTCTCCTCCATCTCTATGACTGTGCTTAATTTGTTAGGTCGGGCTCGTGACAGTCACTGAGCTGCACCCTGTGCAAGACATCAGCTTAAACATCTGTGCTTGGTACTTAACTGAAGCACAAGCGATTAAACAAATGTGATTTTCAAAATATTATCAATTAAAGTGAAAACCAACTTTGATAAAGTTGAAAAACATCATTCTGCCATGATTACCTTTTCTTTAGCATGTCACACTAACTGCAAAATGTTTACTGTCTTCATTTCTCAATGAGATATTCTTAAAAAAAATTCCTGAGTCTTGCAACCAAAACATAATTAAACTAAAAATACATTAAATGGTTTATCTATGATGAACCACTTGCCTATGTTAAGATGATAGAAATGGCAGCAGTGAGTATTTAGCTGAAAACTAAGCCAGGGTCCAATACAAATCATGCACCTCTCTGACCTGCACACTGTTACTCATATTACACACTGAAATGCCTGCACATCACACTACCTACAGACGTACTTAACATTTGGACTGAATATAAATCCCAGAAAGATGCACTATGCAGAGGCAAAACGGTAATTTGTAGAAAACAGGGTCTCGAAAATTGCTTTCAATTGCTAAATATAGTCCAGAGAGAAAGATTGAGAGAGACTCTGAGCTTTCACATCACTTCATTTCAGTACAGCTGTGGTGTAAGTGTGTGACAGATAATTTGTGTAAATGTAAAAAAATGAGTGACTCTATGCAAGTCCACATATTCCTGCCTATGTGTGTTCTGACAATCTGATGTGACCGCCAGCTGTTCGGCTCCTCTCACCTCCGCCCTCCCCCTCCTGTCTCGCCTGTCAGCCTCCGGCAACTTCAAATTCTCCTTAAGAAAGACTCAGGCCTTATCTGGCGCAACCCAACCTGGAAAGACTCTCTGAAACATTCTATTGCCCTTCATGCTCCGCTGCTTACCACCTGACATTTTAGAGGTAAAAAACCAATTCAAGAGCATTGATTTAAGGGAAAAGGCTGGCGACTGGGAAAGGAGGAAAATCAATGGGCACAACTGAGATGGGGTTACGTACACAGGTATGCTACAGTTTGCCATCAACAAAAAACCAATGTAAGAAAAGAGAGCTCAGTGACTTGCAATCAGCTGTAAATCATACGCTGCAGGCTGCGTCAGCAGCTCCTACTGAGAGTAAATTGTCTGTGTTGCCATTTCTGCAGGGATTCTGCACTGTTGGTAATAGTCAGGTACACTGTCTCTGCCTCTCTCTACCTCTCACTCTCTCTCTCTCACAGACACACACACACACACACACACACACACACACACACACACACACACACACACACAAGAGCACACACACAATCATACATGCGCAAACTGAGAGATAAAGCACATTTCTTCACTTTGGCTATTTCCTTTGATCAGCACTGGTTAATTAATCTAATTTAAAAGCCTCACTGTGAACCATCAGTGAGCTCGTTCTCTGGTTTGGCTCTTTAAAAGCAAGCACTGACTTCAGTAGCACACAGGTTATTAACTGACAAATGAGCTGTGTCTCAGTGCTGCTTCTGATATCCTGATTTCAACTGAATCATGTGGATTATTCTAGACTTTTGTTAACCATCTTAAAATCACTACAAATCCTTCATGCCTCTGCTCTTCTCGACCACTATGTGGTCTCAGCAGGATTCAGTAGCACAGATTTACTTTGCTCGTTACCACTGAATTTATGGAAGCTTTACTGTTTGCAACCTTTTGTTTTTATAAAGTGTACATTTTGGGGTTCAAGAGCTTCGGTTTGTCCTCATTAGACCAGACTTGTTTTACCTTAAACCACCTCCTTTTTAATTTAACAGCCAAATAGAATCTTATTATATTATTATTATTATATCTCAATTGTGCATCTAACTACTTGTGTTTCTTGTCATTTTCTTTTCTTTTGTTCCTTATTATTAGCATTTACTTTAAGAACAATGTTATTTTAATTAGCCCTTACATATCTGTTAACCCTCCTCATACTTTTGCATCTTTTGTCTCTGTGTACCTCCCTCCAACTTGATTTCCCTCCCCCACAGACCCTTGAATCTTTGTAAAACTATGCAGTCCTTTCTCAAAACATTAGATGCCCTTAGACTTTTCCATCTGCCCCAGTCACCTGACTCCCACATCTACTCGCTCGCATTCCTTAATCATCCTGTTAGCATTTGTAGCAACTCATTCTCTAAGTTGTAGATTGTCAATTTTACGTTTTACCTGCACTTTCGAACCTTCTCTGAACCTGACCTGAATCTGTATCAATACACTTGCCCTGGTCCTCTCAACTTTTGGATTGTTAGCTTCCTTTCTTTTGACCTATGAGCCTTTGTATCATTGTTGTAGCCTTAAAATCACTAATGTGTTCCTGCCTTACTGATTGTCAACATCTGTGTCCTTTTCCATGCTCTTTTGTCTACACCTGAGACATATAAATATGAATTAAGTTGCATCAAACCTATCTTAACAGATTGAAATACATTATTTATTTTAATTAAAAAACAATATAATAAAGCAACAGTGAATTCATCATACACTGTTTTTACCTTACTGGAATCACTTTTGTATTTTGTGTTTAAAATTAAAATCAACAGTTTGTTTGCATTTCTGCGTAGGTGGGTGTGCAGTAATAACAGGAACTCTAATTATTGGAAGCAGGCCTGATAAGGATGAAGTGAAGCTTCCCTCTGCATACTTGCTGGTTGGACTGAATTATAAATGAAAAGCAGAGATGAAAGGGACTGCGGGTCGCCCCCTGATGCTGACACCCTTCCAGCATCCTCGAAGGAAAATAAGAGCATTCTGGGGAAATAAACAGGTTATTTAAAGATAAACAAATAAGGATGGTTCTGCCAGGAAAAACATCAGATTGAGTGAAGTGATAAAAGCTCAAGACAGCAAGACAGAGAACACAAGTAAACAGAAAAGTGAAAAAACAGACTGTTTAAAAACTGACCGCTAGTTACCAGATTTAAGCTCTTATGCCAAGCTTTAGCTTCTTAAACAGTGTGGGTTTACAAGAATCTGAAGAATTGAAATGATGTACTTGGGGATTAGCCCCCCCCCCAACCTTTATTCATCTGACAGGCAATACTGACATATAATACTTTTTTGCAAACATTTGTCCATCTCAGCACCCAGCGTCTACAGAGCAGCATTATAACTGGTCTGGAGTGGTATTTGTGCCCACCAGATGGCTATTTAGTTCAATTCATTTTAACTTTGTTTAGTCTCCATCAAAACCTGTGGCTTCAGTTACTAAATGCTCAACTATATTCACTAATCAGTGTGCTTTGTGTTGTTGGGGAGGTAGTTTATCTTTTCTATTGTGAACAGCTGCCTGCTGCTGCTGGATATGATATTATGAATGCAGTGAGAGTAAACCTGAACAAGCCTAAATCTACAACTATGAGCAGAGAGTTGCACAGCACAAAGCTCCATTGAGCTGAGAGGAACATCAAGGTTGATAATTCTCACTCAGTGAATCAGTACCAGTGACTCTTTTCTCATCACATACATTTATTTGATCCGCAGTTATTGCTAAAACATTGATTAGAGCTGATTTGATGTCTCTTACTCTTTTTTAGGTTTACTCACCCAATTTCTTCTTTTTGGCTGGTGAATCAAACTTCACCCGTAGCATGTTTGTAACTGCGTGTGTCGCGTAACATAGATATATGAACAAACAGCTTCAAGACAAAACTTAACTATCAGAATCTGCAAAACGAACAGCCTACATCTGTGTTCCTTTTCTTCTGAGATTTAAAGAACTCCCACCACCACAAGACTTGAGAAATGAGGACAGCCGCCTGCCTTACACATTTACTTTTCTATTCCCACAACGACAGAGTGGCAGTGATGGCTACAGAGGCAAACATCAACAGGAAGAGACACATTTCTTACAGTACCTGCCATCTCTGCCTCAGTAATAAGCATCACACAAATTCCCATGAGATCAGGGGGTTCTCTGAAAACCCATGAACTCCTTGGGGCCCCAGCAATTCCTTGCCACATGCTCCTGAACACTAACAGCACACCTAAACCTAATGTGGCATTTCCATGAGTTAATCATTTGTAAGGACCATCGTCCTTGCATGTCTTTTAGGTGTAATTACCATGTAACCCAATTAGTTTCCCTAGTGCAATTAAAGTGAGGTGTGCTCTGTAAATCACCAAAAGAGTGGCAGACCATTAGCATATACTCAGCAATCATCTGCAGGAAAAAGCAAGCATAGCCAGAGGAGAGGAGAGTGGGTTTTCACTCATTGACTTCGCATGTTAAACAGAACACATCTGATTCAGAGCAATTTTCAAAGTTTGTGCTCAAGAACAAAGGGTTGTTTCACTGGCTTGAAATGCAAGACCATTTGGATTTCCAAATGGAATTATCAATGAATGATGACCAAAATGAATCCTCAGTGGACAGGCCTAAAAACCAATGATGCAATGGGGCCTTCAACCAGTTAGAGCAATTAAAGTGTCTAATGCAGAGCTGAGAAAAGCATACAAGTAAGAGTGGTACTTGATCAAGCTGGGAAATAATGGTGGCCTTGTCTCAAATTACAACTAAACAGTGCACTAAAAAGTGATTCTGTAGATAACTGAGGTACAATATAACAATACAGTAACAGGAACTTGATTATTAACCAGCAGGGACTAATTTGACAGTTTGATCTCTTTTGTGAGCTTTTTGGATGGACTTGCTAGCTGGACAAAAAACCTCATCAAATCTCAACCGTTAACCTTCCTTTTTCAGTCATTCTATCACACTCTCCCAGTGTTAGATAACAGCTGTGATTGGTTGTGATGAGAGCATCTGCCAGAGTGAATAAACAATAAGCTTGAAGCTCAGTAGAATTGGTAGCTTTATTAAAATGCATAGGTAGGCAATGACCTAAAGGCTTTTCCACAAGGGGGTCCTAGTGAATTTTACCCCCCCTCCATGACCAATTATTTAAATGATAATAGTAAATAGAGAAACTATTTCAGACAGACAGTTACCTGATTCCGTGATGGAGGAGCAACAGGTAGCTGATGAAAGTGTAACATTAGTAGAGGAGGCTGAGCTCAATTGGCAGGACAAGTGCAGTGGGACAGGTGTGGAGTGGCAATAATATGACAGAGAGGGTTAGTGAACTGGTTTCATTATTGCCTTGTACGTATGTGATTGCAGCTGTATACACTGCAGGGTTTTATTTTTTATACATCTTTATGTTGTCTGCCTAGGAAATATTTGAATCTGTTAAGGCTGCATGTAATTTCAATTTATATGGTTTTTCACTACTCTTGTAGTTTCCACATCTGGTTATTTCTTTTATTTATTGGCTGTATGAGCTGTCTGAGTTTCAACTCTTTTTTGGTGAATTGCCCTCAAGTCATGTCAACTTTATCAGCATAGTGCCAACACAATATTTGCCTTCACTTTTCATATTTACTAGGTGAAAACCATTTATCATTTAAAGAAATCCATCAATTTCAACAGTTTCAAGCACTTAGTGACAATGGCTGTGGAAAAACATCCTTCTTGACAGGTAGAATTCTCAGACAGATCCTTGCTAAACGGTGCTTGCCCATCTGCCACAAAGCAGACAAGCTCTTATTAACATGCATTAATGGGAAATAGATTCTTAAAGATAAAGAGGGATGGAAAGAAATGGGGGCTCTGTGTTTATAAGCTTTATAGACCATTTATCATCATAACTACAATAAGCTTTTTTCCATACAGCTTTATGAAAAGGATTAAAAGCTTTTCTTTGATATAGAGACAGTTTCTGCATTCAGAACTGATGCTGGAAGATTGTTTCAAAAGTGCTGAGCTTCCCAGCTAAAGACTCTGGCTCCAACAAGACTATTTGCATGTTTAGAAACCACAACTTAGCTTGCATTCCCAGACCATGGAGTTCAGTGAGGTAATAGGGTTTTATGAGCTCTTTGAGATATGATGGTGCCTGACCACTAAGTGCTTTGTATGTCAGGAGAAGGACTTTAAATTATATGCTAGACTTCACAGGGAGCCTATGTAGCAAGGCTTACATTAGAGAAATATTCTGCATCAAATGTAGAGACTTTAGAGACTTATTCAAGCAGCCTGGTGATAAAGAATTACATTTTTGCATTTCTATCATTTTTAGTACATTTTTCAGCATTAGATAGATTTTTTTACACAGATACTTTAACTTGAGTGAACTATCTTGTATTTGTACTTCTACTTGAGTGTAATGTTTGCAAAGCATAATGTGATTTACAGCAGCTTATTCAACTGACATCACAAAAACTTCATTTATCCAAGCATTCCAAACATGTGATTATATATGTGTATCATGAGCAATGATATTTTAAAAATAACTCAGTCCTTGCTTAATCTAATATCAACCTATACTCCTGTAGAGGTGATTCCCTTGAAATTATATGGACGTAATGATGTGAAAATAAAAGAAAAAAACTGTTTGAACTGGTGAAGAAGTATGAAAACAAAGGAAAGGTTTCAGTCTTCACAGCTGTAAATGTGTTTGGCTGTCATTGTCTTCTCTGGGCTGGTTGTGGTGGCTCATCACAATATACCTCCTGCGATAAAGTAGACTGCAGTACTGCAAACACGGACAGTTGTAAAACTTTAACTATGAGCTTATGCTGTACACATAGCACTTCTTCTGCTGCTGTCTGACAGAAAATTGGTCCCCCCCAAATAAATTGTACACCTCTAGACCCCATATGAATTGCTGTACTCCATTTAGTTGCTGGGAAACAGCAGCTTCCAGGCTGTTGATACCGTTTTCACATGTGGAAAAGAACACTGCGTTATGTTTTCTGAGACATCTGCAAGGTCCTTTGTGTGTTAAGGAATAACTATATGCAATATCCACAAGATGACAAGCTTGTCAACCTGGCGAATGGCTTCCAAGACCATTTGCTTCTGTGGACCCGCTGGAGCCATCAATGGCAAACACATTCCACTCCCAGCAAGCACACTCCATAGAAACAGTTATACAAACAGGAAGGGACACGCAAGCTTTCAGCTGCTGGCATTGTGTAAATCACAGTAACTGTTCCTAGAAGTGTAGACTGGTTGTCTGGTGTCTGCACGATGCCAGAGTGTTTTGGAACCATACATGATACATTATACAGCCCCTCAGGATGTCATATGAGGTAACTACCACCTGCTTGGAAACTCAGCATTCCCACTCAGCACATCTCTCATCACACCATACAGAGATGGTGGCCATGTTTCACAGAGGCAAAAGAATTTCACGTCCACAGCTTGACCAGAGCTGTAATTGAAAGAACATTTGGGCTTCCACGTAGTAATGGAGGGTAACCAAAGTAGCCAATTATCAAATACCTTAAAAAACTCCTAGCTGCAAGTGAAGACTGGTTTGGAGTAATTTAAGTTCTGTTCAACTACTTTTGCTTTGTTCATGTTTACAGAACTATTTATTCTAATAAAGAACAGAAGTAAAACAAATACTGAAAGGTACAGAGGTGATCGAGAGTGCAGTTGTTTTCTTACAATATTGTCTACATTATGATTTTAAAGAAACAAAATAAAAGGTGCTTTTAATGTAGAAATATTTACATCTACATTGTGCTAAACCATCAGAGGGTCCCTCTATGAGGGAAAAAAACAAGTCACTGGCAACACCCCTAGTCTTCTTCTGGTTATCTAGTCTTGTTTTTTAATCTAAGAATAGAAACAAATGTCTTGAATCGAACCTGTGTTTTCCTGAAATTACTGACACACACATCTGCTCCTAAGTCAGATCCTTTGGCAACCTTTTCATGCAAAACACAGCTGGTAGTAGCAACAGGTACATGTGTTCTGATCAGGATATTAAATTGCTCATTAGTTTCATCCATTAACAACAGATTGCAGTCATGTGTTTGTGGTTCTTGACCTCTGTTAATTCTGCTTGGTTTAATACATTCATGCATGACATAGTCCACAATGCAGTTATGTTGTGCTCAGTGAATTTGCTCCACATCAGTTATGGAAATGCACCTGATTAATGTTTTCTTTTTCACACTCATTCAAAAGTTCACTTCAGATTTACTATAGAAATTAGCCAGAAATATCTAATGACTTCGGTGGTGCAACAGGAATGTATAGCTGAAACTGAACTTAAGGATTCAAGGCACCAAGCAACATTTCAACAATTAAGTTTATGTATAAACAACCAAATTTTAGTGTTGAAATGCTGAAAAAACTATCATAAAATACTTGTATTCTCACTTCAATACTGTTGTTTTTTGTTTCT
>JAUZTA010000025.1:762917-776086 GCA_034780835.1 Ctenochaetus striatus
GTGTAAGATAGGAATGACACATTGCGCCGCGCCTTTGCGCCTTTGCGCCTTTGCGCCGGGTGTACGATAGGGCCCATGGAGTTCTTTGAGGGTCCATTCTTGGGCCCCCTCTTCTTAACCTCTATGGCTTTACCTGGCTTAACTTATTGATCATGAGAATATCTTCTATCATACTAATGCAGATGACACACAACTACATAAGAGGGAAACCAACATGACTACAGTTACTTACACTTGCTAAACAGATGAACTGAACAAATCATGAAGAGGATGTGCCAAAATGTGCCACTAAATACAGATACAGTTGAGATAACTGTTTTGGGCCAAAAAGAGGAAAGATTAAAAGTCAGTTCTCATCTCGAATCTGTGACACCAGATTTCTCTAATCAAATCAGAAGTTTTATTGTGTTTATGTCCTTGGACCGAAACCACAGCAGCCACATAAATACAGTTAGAAAACTGGCCTAGTACCTGAAAAACACAATCAGGAATGAAAGGATTTCTGACTAAACAAGGTACAGAAAAACTTGTTTATCCTTTTTTTCTTTTCAGCAGGCTAGACTGTTGTACTATGTTTATCAACACTATTTCAGTCGTTCAGTAACTGGAAGCATTATATTTAATAGAATAGGACTCCACAGAAGTTTTTTTTCAGTTCAGAAAGAAATAAAAGAAATCATTCCTTTTGCTCATATAAAGCAACATTGCTTGCTTCCTCCTTTTGCCTTTTGGCCCACTGCTTTAGGAAAACCAACATGCCTCTATTTATTGCTAACATGTGACACAAAGCAGATAGATAGCAGAGCTAAAAGCAATGGTGTGGAGGCTAAAAGACTAAAAGCAATGGCTCTGTAGGACGCGACCTACCTTTTCAGTAACTCCAACCTTTTTCCTCACCCTTAATGGAGGATTATGGTTGCCTCTCCCTTTTCGTACACTAATTAAAATTTATATGCCATAAACACTGTCATTTCCTTGTTTTAACCTTACCATTGTCTCCATTTAGACAGTGACAGTCATTTTCTGCTTTAAAAATGTCAGTAGGACCTTGCTTTTCTTAGCCTCGCAAACAGTGACAGTTACAGAAGACACTTATCAAAACATTTTGTTCATGGTGGCCAGTAGAAATTTAATTCAGCTTTACTAAGTACTGAGTACAGTTGTCAAAGGCCACAATCTTGGATATTCATTTGAACACTTCATGCTCTGCCCTTCACATCATCCACTCCTTCCTTACCGCTTGTCTTGTTCCCACATCTCTCAGATTAGCTGCAACGACTTCTACACACATACTTGGTCCTAACCTGTACAACCGAATAACTTAGCCTGATTTCATACTTGCCATTGCTAAAATACTAAAAAGAGCAGTTGCAGTTCAGCTGCACATTTGCGTTACTCGCAATAATCTTTATGTAAAATTTCAGTCTGGAAATCAACAACCACCTCCTGATGGCAACTGACTTTGGGCTCTTAACTGTACTCTTCTTTCTTGTGCTGACTACAGCCTCTAACACCATCCCACATAATGTCATGCTAAAATGATCCATTAAGTCATTGGCCATCAAATTGTCCATCAAATCCAAAGAATTTCAATCACAGTCCTCTTCAGTTGCCAGTGCTGTTTCCCAGGATTCTGTTTTTTGGCCCCCTCCTACTAATGATTTAACTTCTACTTCTCTGTCATAAGTGTCTGTCTGTCTGAAAATGACCCTTCGCTAAACCATGCCCTCTTAGTCACTGTCCCTATGTCTGTCGAGCTTTTGGAGCAAGCAAAGAGTTTACATTGTCACCAAGTTTATTCCCTGGAAAAATGCTGTCTAATTTTTGGAAAAATTAAAAAAGCAATTTCAGAAGCCAATGATGACACAAAATGCTCTATTCAACACTTAGATGGAAATTCACAACAGTTAGCACAGTCAGCCAACTTAGAGGACTCTATCCTCTGGAAAGAAATAATGTACACTGAAGATTTAATTAAAGCTTTTTTTATATTTCTTCTATATAAGAGATGTTTTCGCAAATTGGTTTAAGGGAACAACAGAAAGACTGACAACATGACACCATTAGCAGAGCAATGAGGTAAAAGGCTGTAAAGATGAAATGCTTGTATCAATGTGAACAGATTGAGGCATTTTAATCTCACTTTTTCTTATCTTAGTAAGTAGAGAAAGGGGAATAAGCCTCAGCATGTCACCAACATTACACGCTACCTCAGAAGTGTGTTGAAAAGAAAAGGTCAGGTAGTGACCATCACAGAAGAGTGAAATGCTGGGAAAGAAATAGAATGAGCTGGAAGGGACTTTTTTTTTTTAGATAGGATTATTGAAGTACAGCAGCCAGGGATGGACTCCCAGCTTAGCATGCTAATGAGTGTGTTTCTTAAACCTTCTTCTCGATAGTAGGGAGAGGAGAAAGTGTCCCAAATCCCAAACAGCAGCCTCTGCACGTCCTGTTATCAGCTTCCTACTTCACAGGCAGCGGAGGAGCAGTGATGAGATGAAGAGTCTGTTTCATCTCCTGCTGAATGACTTTCTTTACTTTGCATAGAGAGCGAGGATCTGCTGCCCTTCTGTGAGTAGGAGGTGGGCCTGGAGGTGCTAAGGGTCAAACATTTATCTCCAGGAAAGGAGATTGGCCTGCACCATACACGTACACTCATACACTGTCGCACACTCACAAACACCCACATGCATGCACACACACACACACACACATATGGTTGAGATGCTGATTTATATGAAATACAAAACTTTTCATGCATAAGAGTAGAAACTGGGGAAAAATTTTATGATGGATATATTATAATTAGTCCCCAAGTTTGCCCAATACGGAATGAAAATTTTTTTACCCCCAAATTAAAAAGTCATGTCAGAGAGGGTTAAAACCTTAACTGTAGTTGAGCTCTCATGTTACTTGTTGACACTCTGGCCATCATGTACCTGGAGGGTATTCCATCAGCATAGCTTAAGAAAGCCAAGCTCACCTGAAAAAACCTGGCTTCAACTGACGTCATCTCCCAATTAGGCTTCAGGTCATTCCACTAAGTCAGTCAAGCCTAATCTACTCAAGACTACCTTAAAACAGGACTGCATAGTCTCACTTTGCACTTTTCACTTTGTGAATCATAAATCATCGTGTGAATGCTCTCATGTTTGTTGTAAAATAAATTTGTACCTTCGGTGAGATGAGCTAACACAGTCCAGCAAAATCATAAACCTGTCCCATTTCCACAAAAAAAAGACTCCATGGCAGATCACCCTCGGCATCAATGCCACATTCCACCCCATAGTATCTTAAACTACCAAAGCATGGTGGAACGGCACTGAAAAAGACAAAACAGATGTGGCCTTGATTTATTGCTAGTTGGATTTGGAAACTTTTACATTTTATGTAGAATTCTGAGTCTGATATCTGTGTAGGAAAGTTTATTCAACAGACAGGAAGCTGGAGAGAGAGCCTGCTTGGCTCCATTGCTTTGACAGAAATAATGGGTAGAAGTCAAATAGTGCAATGCCTTCAATCAGATTGTATTTTGCCACAGGTTAAAATTCTGCATAAGCCCTTGACAGGATCAACTCTCAACTCTACAAAGAATCCATCTAGGCATCATTATAGGGTTTCATCCTCAGCATCTGGGAGTTAAGCCACCAGCACAAGATGGTTTTAAGCTAAATGACTGGAACAGAAACAACAGCTATGTCCTTGAATTGTCTGGAAATTGTCTGACAGTGAGTTGAACTGAAACAGACCTTAAAAACCATAAACCTGTTCATTCTTCACAAAAAGACTCCATAGAGGTTTTACGCGGCATCATTGGAGGGCTCCACTCACATCATATCAGTTTACAGGTGAACATGCGGTGGATGAGGCTAAATGACTGGAACGGGGACAACGGCAGTGTCTTTGAATATTCTGTCAAGGATCTCAGTCATCTAGGTCATGGTGTATGTAATTATTAAACAAGGTGTACTTGTTGATACTTTAAATTGTAGTGTTGGAAATATAATGTTCACTTGTGCTTCACCTCCACCAACTACTACTCCCTGAGGTTCAGAATAGGAAATCAGAGTCCTTTGCAAAAAACAGGAACATGGACACAAGCACATTAAGACACACCGAAACACACACACACACTCGCACATACATCCACACACACAGGTTAACCCCTACACACACACGAGCGTGAACACACTCATACATAGCAAGCATACACATACATGCACACATACGCACACACGCGCACACGTGCACACACACAGACACACACACACACACACATATGCACATGCAGAGGTTTAATGATATGGGCCTTTGGCAGTCAGTTATGTTGTTCACGGTCCACTGGATGTTTATGTCATACATAGGTCAATTCTGAAATATTCAACTACCTCTTTTCTTATTGAATGGACATAAATAATGGCTGTGGGCATGGTCAATGTGAACAAATAAATGAAGGCCTGCCCCAAATAAAGGCCAAGTGGTAAACAACAAGGGTGGACAAACCCCATGCCAGGTGAGCATATAGAACACTTCCACTACTTAAAGTTGGTAAATTCAACAAAACAGACTAACACATAATAATAACAACAGTTATCATGGGAGTGTGTTGACGTCCCAGCTGAACTATATAATAGTACATACAGTATAATGCAGTAACAAACCTCAAAGGGGAAAGAGGACCAGATTAGAAATTGAAAAGGCATTGTACTAAACAGAGCTAATTTGACACAAAGTCCACCTTTAGTGCAAGCTCTCCCCATACAAAGGCCTGTTTTCCTTTGCAGGTAAGGTAAGTAGTGGCTAAGGTCACCTTTGAAGGAAATGTAGTCTTTTGGTGGCAATACCATATCGTACTTTATACTGATTGAATAAAACCTTAACAAAAACACTTTTGGGGGTTTATCCTTGGTTTAGAGTTCTGTTCTGGAGTTTCAAATTAGAAACATTCTAGCTCTCAGCTAATCACAAAGGGACACTTGTAAAAGGCAGAGTTTTTGTCAGCTTTTTAAAATAATGACTAGTGTCAGTTTGAGACACTCAAAGCTTTTCTCTATGACACTTAAAGCACTGACTACAGGTGAAATACCAAGTTTTGGTGGAGTCCTATACTCGCCCATGCAAGTTATTAGTCATGATTGCTTTTAACAACACACAACAACCACAACAAACATCCACCACTTAAAACACAAATTTGATAAAAACTTTAAATGTAAGGCACTAATGTCGGCTTGAATTGGTAGCATGCAGTACTAAATTGTTTTTTGATAAAACTGAGATTTAAAACAGTTTTATGGCGAATAAATACCTGACATAATTTTTTTTTAAGTTTGGAGAGTACTGACCTCTGCAGCTATAAACATTATAGCTTCATTTTACAGTCTAGATGTCTGGGTTAAGATTTTAATGAAAACATTAGACTGTAAACTATATAAACGCTCATTAAATTACTGTGTTGTTAGATGTGCTTTTTTACAGATTTAAAAGCAAATAGAAAATAAATGAAGACATAATTCAATGTGGTAAGTAGACTTTTTTCATGTCTAATGATTTATAGTGCAAGTACTTAGTGCTTTAAGTAGTTTCTGTTGTAGGATGATTTTGGTATAAAAAGGTTTTATGAAGTATGTTTCCTGTAAAGTGAAAGGGGTTCCTCATCTTCTAACCCTCTTGCATTTGAAGACCCTCCCATGAGAGTTAAGTAGAATAGACATACATTCTTGTAGAAGGTGATGTGATGTTCCTGGACAGTCCTGATATTTAAAGAGAGGCAAATAAAACCATCGGGGGGTTGACAAGAAGGGGGGACTGAAATCACAGAAGATGTTAGTCTGAAAAAGTAAAACATGAGCATCAAAATACACAGATTAACAGGATGTTTGAGCAGAAAAAATTCACTCATTAAGATGTGCTCTTAGGCTGGGAATTTACTGGCCATGACAAAAAAAACCTTGACATCTATGTGTCATTCAATTAATCTCTGAAAATATATTTATGAAGTTGATCAGACTTTGTCTGCGCCAGATTAATCAGTATCAAAATCAGCAAGGAGAGCTGAAAGCTTATAATTAAAAGACTTATAGAGGGAACCAAAAATAACAATGCTAAAAATCTTCAAATAGAGAAACACTCTGTCGGCCAAACAATAATCCTGTCAGTGTTTCCATGCTAACTTAGCTGACTGTGACAGTGCACCAGAGTCCTTACAAGAATCAATTGATTATTACAACACTTTACAAAAGCAGAGCATGGCTACAGTGTTGTGCAGCCTGGAGGAAAGACCACAGTGTAGTATCATAAGAAACTTTAACAAGGAAGCTGCTTATTTATAGCTTTTGCACTGTCACACAACAGAATAACAAGTAAAGGAGCTAAAATGCTTCCAGATGGAGAACAAGAGTCTGACTTTAGTTTTAGAAGTGATGGCACTCACAGGAACACCCTGCTGTTTGTCAGTTTATAATAGCCTCAACTGATAAAATGTGCTAACAAGGTCCTTTGACATCAGGATGCAGCGATGAGCACAGACTCTGTAAGGCCGGGGTTGTTGACAGGTTCACAATTCAAGCATAAGGCCATAAATTAAAGCTGCAACTATACACTTTGCTTGCTGATTTTGACAAAACTGAGTAACATTAGCTCAAGAGTCCAGTTTCAGGCCACTTGATTGATAAAGATGCAATATTCATAGTTTCTTTTAGCTCTGTTTGTTCATAAAAATATATCTCTATGTCTCTGTCTGGCTTTAAATGCTAGGCAGGTACAATGGGTTTATTTAACAGGTTCTCATAAGTAAATGTCAAGTTGATCTGTTTTCATATTTATTACCTCTAATTGGCATTACAAATCACTGTAACAGAAAAATATTTATTTTGGCATTAACTGATCATCCATGTTCACGATTGATGCTTAGTAAGGTTTAGGACACAAATGTTTAAGGTAAGATTATTTTTTTGTAGTAACTACAATATTGGGTTAAGTTAAACAAGGAAAAAATGGTTTAAGTTGGGGAACAAGCATGGTAATGGCTATATGAACAGTGTTCCCTCTAAAGGTCATTTTGTGATTTAGCATTTAGCATGTGGTTTATATTTATAGGAACTGTTTTATTGTAAGTAGCTGCCTGAAATTGGGGTGGTTCAGAGCAGAATTTGTGAGACATGCAACCAAAAAGACAAGAAAAAGAGATCAAAAACTCAAAGTACAACTGAGGGTAACTGTACAGTTGTTTGGTAATTCTTTATTCTTAAACCTTGAGAGCATACTAGTAAAGCAGAGGCAAAATCTGCAAACTGTTAAGTTATGGAAATTTAACTTTTAAACATATTTGTTATAGGTTAAGATTAAACAATTCAAAGAAAGACAATACATGACTTGGAACTTCCTGAAGTTTTCTCTCCAGTAATGCAGAACCATGAAATAGTCTCACACATAATACCCAGTATAACCTCATATTGCTTTAGTTAGTCTAAAGTTATTGAACAGTTTGTACAATTCACTCTGCCCTGAGCCAGGATGCTTCGTTGTCTGTCTTTGCTACTCCATCAGGCTCAGTCACGCGGTGGCAGCTAGCAGGGAGCCCTCAATGTCAGAATCCACGCCTGCTGGAGATCTATTATTAAATTCCTGAAAAATCAAAAACTGATTTTAGAGAAAAGCGGGCAGAAGGTTCTGAATAGTGACTCTGATAAAGACATACAGGATGTCACACAACAGCAAAATGATTAAGGATAATAACAAAGATAATGACAGAAGCCAAAGCTTACACATCACAGTGTTAAAGTGAAGTACCTCGTAAGCAGGCTATTAAGACAAAAGACTGTTAGAGGGAGGAACAGATCTGTTCCTTTGGAGCTTACTCATTACCACAGTAAATATAAAGTAAAGCAGCATGTATACATCCAGTATACCTTCAGTAGCTAGCTGCCTAGCATTGCAAAGCAGTGCTATTGATGTGCTGTGCCCTGCTAATGTTAGCTTCACAGGTCCTTTGCATCCATCTGATTATGCTAATGTAGTGTGCTTACACATACCCTGTCCTTTGGTTGACTGTAACAGCTTAATGGTATTAGATATATATAGTAACGTCTAGTGTAGTGTTGGGTTTGAAGAGTGAACACACAGTAAAGTTGCTTCAATTTGTTTGTAACTTTACTCATAAAACAAGGAAGTACTCCTGCATCACTTTAGGGCCCTTTCAAAACAAAGGGACAAAGAGACGGACCTTGCTGCAGGGGCAGTTGGACCTCCTTTGCAGGAGGTAGAGTCTACTTGTTAAAAGGTAAGTGGTATGATCCCTCCACTCCTCCTGTCTGCCACATGAAGAATTATTGGGCAAGATGCTGAACCCAAAAATGTTTCAGATGGCTTTTCCATCACTGTGTGAATATGTGTGTGACTTCCTGATTGAAGTAGTATTTACTCGTGCCCTCTTCCTAGATTACTAAAATGCCACACAACAATTTTTCAGGCAAGATGATTTCACCTGTTTCCAGTCTTTACTCTATGCTACCTGGTCACTAGCCAAAGCTATACTATGAACAGAAAAATGTGAGTGAAGTGTCAATCTTGGGAAGAATTTTCTTTTTAACATTCACCATTATGCTGTGATTGTTACTCTGTGGATAGCATATACACATGTGCAATCTGAGGTACAGTTCTTCAGTATGGAGTGAGTTTTGTTTTAGTGGCCTGGGGGTGAAAATAATATTTGGATTGGTTTAAGACAAATAAAAATAGTAAGATCAATAGTAAACTCTTTTTACCACAAGAGTCTGGAAAGAAAAGCATAATAATGGAATCTCTCACAGTTAACAGAAAAAAATAATCTTTATTATTCATTTAAAACTAGAATATCAGTTAGCAGAAGCAGCAGTGGGACACAGCTCATTTGTCACGTAATAAGCCAAGTATTATCCCACTGCAGTGTGTGCTCACATTTTAAAAATCAAGCAACAAAATTAGTCTTTGTTCTGAAAAAAAACCCCCAAAACTGAAAATCATATGCAGGAAATATCATTAACCAGCTGTTTTACTTAAGAACATTAGCATGTTTTCAACAACCCATATTAAATAACCCTTACACACATGCAGAGAAGAGAGAAGGACAGCAATTCAGAAAAGGGAGAGAGGATTAAGATAGGAGTGGTGCTGTATATTCATACCCTCAGGAGTTTATTTTGTTATTTTTTTTTCATGTGGGCAGCAAACACTCAGAGCTGAGAGGGTTTTATTTGGACCCTATCTGTGCTTCAACACCTTCATAGACTATTACACAGTATAAATAACATGGGAATTGCAAACAGCAGGAGGGAGGGATGTTATATATCATCCACACACATGCATCTGCAGTAGAGATAGACTGATATGGTTTTTTCAGGGCCGATACCGATTATTAGTAGTCAAGGAGCAGGAGTAGGAGGAGTAGTCAATTTTGAATAATACAAACTCCAACACTTAATTCGTTTAAATGCCTTTAAGCACATGTTTATTAAACAGCTTTTCAGCTTTGGAACATGTTAAAGGTTTTTTTTTTATCTCAGACAATAGACATCTTTGTTTTTATTCTGCCCTCCCTAAACGTCTGGTTCACTTTGGCAGGTAGGTAAACAGTTCTTCACACAGACACAAGGCTTTGTGATTTTGCCCATGATTTATTGACTCCACATGAAGCACTGTAAAACTGTGAACTGTGAAAAAATACAATAAAAGTAAGATATAAAGGAAAAATTTGTTGTATTTGCACCAATGCATTGCAAGGATAAAGTTAAATCTGTAACAACTCAACAAACTTGCATCTTTCAACAACGTGTCTGCTAGCTTAATGCTAATGTCTATGGGAAAACCCATTGTAATGCTAACCATTAGCATTGAAGTTTGGTAAGCAACTCGAATGAACCTATTACAATATTAACAGTCTTTGTGCTTTCTCATCTTGCAGAAACCCATGGACTGAGGTCGCGCCGGGATTGCTGATCTTAGCTGTGCCTTCTGCCGTGGCTCTGCTTGATGCTCAGAGCAATTGCTATCTTTATTATTATTATTACTATTGCTAGCATTAGTATTATTGGTATTGCTTTCTTTCCCTTGCTTTCTACCCCCCCCAATTGACTTGACTTGACTTGACTCGACTTAACAAAATAATGGAGAACAATATGCCACCCATGTACCCTTGGATATTCACAGACATATTTTTTCTACACTCTGTGCAAGGGATCAATGATGTTTTAAACCTTTATCACTCGACTTTTGCTTTGTAGTTAATCAACAATGATAAGGGTGATAAGGGTACTGCCTTTAATCAAATTCACACACACGTGCATTTATCCTCCTAGCCGCTAAAATGAGAAATACACTTAAAAACAGAAACAAACCAAGGCTGTCGAACAAGGGCAGCACACTTTTAAAATTCTACCAAAAAGTGCAGGGAGCTCCCAGTCTTACAGAGTAAATGAAAATTTAAACAAATAAATTGCTCCCTAAAGTTCTGCTGATTGGCCATGCCATGGCTCTGTGTGTGACCAATTATATGGTGCTGTGGGTGGGACAATGCTGGAGACAGAGTAGTGACTGCGGACAGAGTGGAGCGGCTGCATCAGAGCCAAATAACCAAGTTTTAAATTGATCTCTTATCGGCCGTCGGATTAAAAAAAGACCGATGCCGATATGCATCAAAATGCTGAGTATTGGCGCCGATAACTGGTCTATCCCTAATCTGCACACACATCACAAGGACATCATACAATTATCTTAAATACTTAATGTTAGAGAGGAAAATGGGAAAGGCTTGGTAATCATAAAGTACATGTTTGTCAAAGTGAGGTTCAGGGACACACAGGGGTCACACAAAGGTTTTTCAGGGTTACTTAGAAAGCTTCTTTGAAATTCTTTTTGCTGCTTCTGAAAGGCTGGAACATCTATAAGGAGCAATGCCATGAACAGCTGAGAAGATCTTGTGTCACACTGTCAGTCACTTCCTAGACTCAAGTTTGTTCAACATTTTTTTCCCCTGCCATGAACTAACTCACCTGTCATTTCAGATCCTGCTTTGCAATAGTCCATGTGTTACTGCCATTCCCCATCACCCTTTCCCTCCATACCTGCACACTGCAGCAAATAAGAAGAATGCTCCGTCTCTTTCTGTCACATCTCATCAGAGATGTGCTTGCCCTTGTCAGTGGAAACTCCCCTCAGTGCCCTTGCATCTTAAAAAATCCTCCTGTGGTCCCAGTCTGCTGGGGGAAATCCAAACAGCTAAAAAGCTTTGTTTCTTTACAGCTTCTGTTCTTACCCCTTCTGATTTGCCAGTTTGTGGTGAGGGTCGACCTCTGTGTCATTAGGGAATAAATCTGCAAGGCTAAGCATTTGAATTCCTTCCAAGGTTGGTAGGTTCTATTTTTAACTCTTTTTTAAATGAATTCAGCTTCTTACTATCCTTTCACCCAGGATCCAAGAGCATGAAGCTGGATACCTTTCTTTGGTTTCACTCAGCACACTTTTGTTGTGTGCCAGTGAAAAACCACCCCATCCCTTCCCTCATCAGAACAGTCTCTTGAGAACTGAACATAAGGGAAAGTCTCATAGCATCCAGCTCCAATGACACAGCCCATATTGTCTTATCCAGTTCTTTTGTTGTCATTTTGGATTCTCCTGGATTCTCTATCATACTTGATCCTCTAGCTGGCCATCAAATTAAAATTATGGGCAAAGCGATCAGGATGACATGTATGAAAACTGATTGTCACATATGCTAGCCCTCAGTTAACAGTAACACTGTACTCACCTAGTGTGCTCCTACATCAGCTTTCTACTTTTAACAAAACCAAACCAACTGCTGTCCCCCTGCCAGATATTGCACTTAGGAAAAGAGGTGAATGAGTCAAAGTATGCAGCAGGTTGGGTGGATTAGCTTTCTACTTACCTCTTTCATCCTGTCAAATGCAAACTTAAATGTAAAGGACATACAGTATTACATGCCAGATGCATGGTGGAAAGAGAACTTGCTGGATGCCTGCATCAGTTTTTGTGACAGACATCTAGCTCCATAAGACTATCTCAGATGCTGAAATCTGCCACAATGACTGCAGTATCTTCAGGGTGGAGGCTGCATCGAAGTTTACTGTTCAATCCGAAGTCAGATCTGCCCTTTGAACGTGGAGATACTGACTCTGTCCTTGTGCCTCTTCTGTCTCACAAGGGAATTCTTCACTGTTGTCACCAGCTCTGTGTATTCAACACAGTGCTAACAGAAAATCAACAGCAGAGCAGGTAGTTGATGTGAGCCAGATACCCAAACAGAAAAACTGTTAAGGGGGGGTGGGGGCCTTCAACAGTTGGAGACCAGACAGTATTTTGCTCTTATTTTATTTCACTGACTGATAGTTGAACTCATAGCAATGACACTTTAAACTGACAGAAGTGAGCTGGTAACTGAAGGACAACTGAGATATGATGGCAAAAACTGACAAAATCTCTTGACTCCTTCATAAGCAAATAAAAATGAGCCAGTGTCAGAGTATTTCTGATTGGGAACAGATCCAACTAAATTAAAGCAGCAAATAGCACTGAATGGACGCAGCGTTCCTGTACCCATCTGGACGCTTGGCAGTTACAGCTTTTTTACTAGAAACACGGAGGTTGTTATGGCTCTGAAATTTTGAGTGTTTTGCAACAAGAAATTCAATGCTACTTTGTGATGCTGTAGAACAGCCACTAATTATACATCATGTTCCAGCCTATGGAGTGTAGACCACATCATTAGAGTAGGGTACGTTATTGTGCATCCAACTACACAAGCCCCAGTTACAGAAAGAGTCTATTAGAGTTAAACAATAGCAAAGAATTTACTGTCTGTATCACCAGCAGACCAGTATGTTATAATAGATGGAGTTATATCCCCTATAGCTTAATAACTTCACATACTAATGTAAAACAATTATATAGAACTTTATTCTAACTGTGGTTTTGGGGGCACAAATTGACATCTTTGCAGCTCTCCCCTACGGTAGAGTTAATGAAGTGGGAAAGCAGTTATTACTCCTCTAATGACTCAATTTTCTTTTTCAGGTCCTTACAATTGTCACTCACACAAAAGAAATGCTTTTTTTGTTTTAAGTTGCTATATTTCTCAGTGGTCATCTGAAGATGATTTTAAAAAATGATGAATTAGAATG
>JAUZTA010000025.1:784040-795011 GCA_034780835.1 Ctenochaetus striatus
TTCCCATAATGAAAAGATAAAAACATGCAAAAACGTTTTAATTTGTAATCCAAATTACACATATACAAGGATTCAGGATATTAGCATGTCATTTTCAGAGACCACAGTCAAAAGAACAACAAGAGAAAAAAATACAATCTGTACATATTTCAGTTTACAGTGAATAGCCAGTTGGAGAGTACCAGAGAACACTAAGGCAAATCATCAGCAGACAAAAGAAACGTTGCCTTTTTGTGTTTAATCGACCACAGCAGAGTATCAAGAAGAACTTTTGCTACAAAAACAAGGACTGATGTCTCCCTTTATTAGCAATCAGCTGCATAAGTTACATTGTGATAAAAGCAAAACAAAAAAAACAGAAGGTATCTATCTAAAGTCTAGCATTACTGTACATGTCTTCTCACTTGCTTTGGAACAACAAACTGGCAAAAATATACAGCTCTTTTGTACAGCTCTGGGTTGGACCAATATCTGCCTTTCATTCACAACATGGTGAAAGGCTGGAAAGCAGGAAAAAATGCTAATCATACAGTCTCAGTACTATGTGACACTGGTCCTCAATGATGCTAAGCTTCTCTTTTAATTAAATGATTAATCCCCTTAGGGGGTATGAAGGAACTTAAAAACTTCACAGAAACCCCCCCTTTGATTACAAAGGTACAAGAAACTCACAATTGGTCAGTCAGCTAAATATTACGACAGTCTTATAATATAATGAGGAGATGCTCACACATGGTCTACAGCGTGTTAACTGTCACTGAAAATCATTTTCACCATCTCAACAGCCTGACAACAGAGTGTGTGTTTATGTGACTGCTAGTAACTGCACATGTACACAAAAACAAAAGGGATTAACATTAATGGAGAGATTTTTATTTTTAAAGAGCCACTTCAATGACAATAAAGTTTTTGTTGGAGCTAAAACTTGTTTTTTATTCTACAAGACACATCACGGGCCAAATACTCAGTCAGTGGCATGCCAGAGAACTTCCACTGTGAAACTGCAATGATGCACATGGACTCTGGCAGCCAAGATGTAATACATCAAATACCCAAGGAACCAATCCTATCAACCTGGGTAGGGTTGAGGTGAAACAAGAGGTGTTGGAGGAAAAGTCAGGTATAGGTACCCATGAGTATATAGCAAAGTGAGTTTCATTATTTTCAAAACATTTGCAAGGGTGAATTAAGTTTTGGTTGCAAAGTTGCAAAATGAGAAAATGTGAGCCCTCATGTATCAATCTAGGATGAGAAATTCTGAGAACAAATAGTTGCCTGTGGTTGCCTTTGTCCACAGAACTCATACTGAAGCCTAACCTAGTTCATCCATTTACTTTGTAGAAAGCACACCTGCCAATTTGCATAACAATTCATGTCAAATGTTGACAGGATTTTTCATATGGCTTAGGGATTTTGACAAAGAATGTTACAGCAAAAAATACTCAAAACAGCTGCTGATGAGATATTTGTGTTGATGAGCAGAATTAAAGCAGGTGAGTGAGGGCTGGGTGGAGGTGCAGGTGGGGATGACACTAATATGCATGTACTACAAAGAAAGGCAAAGGCATAGAGTTACATCCAAGCCAATCTAAGGCAATTAATTTCATTGAAAAATCATCTAAAGGCAGTATGTAATTTTGAAGAACAGACATGAGTTTCTAGAGGTTTAGAACTTTCAACCAGAAGAAAAGTATTTAGTATCTTCAAAGAGTATTTCCCAAACAGGTGTTGGAAAAAGGTGGTCAACTTCAGACTAGACTCATCCTACAGAGCTAGAGATGCTATAATAATTATACTAATTATTATGAATTTCGAACTGGCATTAACCGGGTTTGTTACTGACACATATTTTGATGTTTACAGCAGTTATTCATTGTGGACACATATTTCTTAATAAGGGGCCACGTTCAATGATTTACTCCTTCTCACAGATACTAAGATGGAATCGGACAATTTGTGTACAGTGCATTACATATATACTAAAAAACCAACACACTAATGTACCAAAAATGTGTTTTTCACAAAACTTTTAATTTTCAGATTTATTCTCCAAAGACCTTAGATATCTATGTAAAATGGAATAAAAATCTAATCAGAAGTTTACTAAATAACTTGCCCAGGACAAACTGTTGAATTGATTTTTTCTGCTAATATGACAAAAAAATAATACAGAAAAGCATCAATATATGCAACTGTTCCACTGCGTAATAATAACCAAATAAGTGACACTGACTAGTCAAGACTAACTGTTAGATGCATTAGCAGAAGTAGAGATAGCAGTTTGGCTAGTGACTTCTCTGCCTCTGTTTCGCATTCTGGTCTTTCACCTTTGCACCATTCTGCTACAGATCCAGACATTAAAGAGAAAAGGTGTTGGAGTGGTCATTTTATGCCTCAGACCTGAATATTAGTCACCCTGTGATCACTTTATATTCTGTTCACAACCTGTTCATCAAACATACATATTCATCGGGTGAGACAAATTCTATTCAAACCAGTTTACTGAACCTATACTGGAAATATATTCACTTTTGCTCTCTCTTTCATATTCATATTTCAATAGTCTATTAATTTCTTTCATGATGGGAATTTTAATTGGTTTGTATAGGTCATTTCATAGATCTCTCTGCTCCTCTGTAATCTGCTTCAAATGTTTAAAGATGTATTTTTCTTTGCTTCTAGCCTCAATTCTTTGCTGCTTTTTTTTGCTCTGTTTTCTCTCATCTGCACAAACACATCAGTGCTCATTAGATTTTATCACAGTGTTTTTCTGTTTCTGTCATCCAGCAATAAGCTAAACTACATTCCATTTAAGTTCCCATTTGTGAAAGTGCAGCAAGGTCATGAACACAATATTTAACTGCACTATTAATAACATTTTCTGCTTGTGAAAGCCTGGATTCAAAAAGGAAATTATTTTCATTCATTGTGGCACTGAATGTCCTCAACTATCTAACAGTGTTGAAAGCCAGGGGAGGCCTCCTTCCTTAGCAATTCAATCAAAGCTATGTGATGTGATGTCAAATAATCAGAGTTAATGGAAAAAAATCAGTGTGGGGGAGCAAAGAGGAAATAAAAACTTTTTCAGGATTTCAGGAAGCTTTGTTAGCATGGCCAGCGACATTAACACCAGAGCAGTGAACTAAATTGAGCACTCTGTGCACAGACACAGGCTTCAAAAGACCTTGGAACCATCTGACAAATATATCTGCTGTATTACAGAGAAAGACCTTCCACTGCCTAATATGTAATGTCAGAAGCTTTGAGCTATTGATTAGAGTCAATATTAAATAGCTTTGTTACTCACTCAGTTAAAACTTGTTCTGATTAAACCCAGATATCATGTTTTCATTAAATACGTTTTGCAGTGGCCGCCAGCTGCTGCTGAAGCAAACAATTGTCTGTTTTTTGTTCACTTTTAGTAAAAGTAAATCTAGCAGTGACAGGATATCAGTCCCTCACCATGTCACGAGGGTTGAATAAACAACAGCGCAAGTATGAATCAAAGACACTATTATGTTACAGGAAAACGAGAAAAAAAAGTAGATTTAACTATATACGTCAAGTTAGACAGATTTTACAATGTTAATCAATGTACAATATATTCTGTATTAATTGTTGTTTATTGGCCAGCTAATTATGATTGGCATTTATAATTTACTCCAAAGCAGGGTTTGCGATTAACACCTGCTGAACTCTGGGTAGATTTTCTGCTCAGCGAGTTTCATTGTATTTTGGAAGTTTATTCACCACACTGGTGGATAAGTATTTGTACAAAAAAGGCATTAATGCAAAACTAGGCTGAGAGTCTGTGTCTCACATTTTGCTGTAATTCAAGGTGCATCTCAGTGCACTGTGTTGGAGTTTTACACATAGGGAGGCTTCGGTGCATTTAGGTGCTCAATTCAGAATTTCATATGGCCCAAATTTGTTATAACTTTCCTGTTCTGAATTTTTAATAATTTGATGCTAAATTCTTAAAGATATTTCAATAATTTTACAAAGGTATATTCTCAAAATTTTCAAAGAATTTCTTACAAAATTGTTGTCAGCAAGCTCAATCACATTTTTGAACAATAGGTCCCTAAATATTCCTGTGATCATTTTCATTTTAGATTTATGTTAATATTTTCAATAAAGATATACTCAAATAGATACCCAGTGTGAATACATTTCGACTGGTGAAATATATGCTTTGTCAGACTGGTAATTTTTTTTCATTTACCAGAATCAAAATACCAGTCTGGGACCTTATTCCGATGCATGGAATAAACAAAGCCTTTTGTCCCCATAGCTGAAAAAACCCTAAAGGAAACATCATAATATGTATATATTACAATGGGAGTAAAGTTGTTGTTTCCTGGCTGACTCAGATGGAAAAATAGAGCGTTTAACACCCAGAGCTGTACAGTGAAGCCATGTTTTTGCTGGTAGGATAATCCAAGGCGTCTCATAGTAGGCTTTGCCCTTAAGAGTGTCCATCCAGTGTGTCTCTGTGGAAACAACTTACACACACTCACTCATTCAGGTAATGACATGGAACTCAAACACACACACACACTCATTATCATGGCAAAGTGCTCCCTAAAGTTGCTGTTGCAGACCACCAGGAGCTTTAAAGCAACGCACAGAATTGAGACTAAACACAATCAAAAGAATGTACAAAAAGGCACATTTGACCCCAGTGCTCCTGTACTGTGAGATTCAAGTGTAAATGAGCGTCTGTAGCATGGCTGTCATAGCTCTTAACCATCATAGAGACAACATCCCCTCTGAGCACACTGTTCTGGCTGCTCACAATGGTTAGCACAGGGGCTAACGCTCAGATGATAATGTCCATTAGCCTGAATGCTAGCCGGTGCCAAGCCTTGCTAGGCCAGGAGTCAGAATGGTCCCTAGTGTCATCAACCATCATCAAGGGGCAGCGAATCTCTTAACAAGCTGTCCAGTGGTAATACAGAAGTGCCGATCCATCCCCCATGTTTACCCCATATCCTCTTTCATTCATCCCACCCACCGCCTGAGCTTTGGAGCAAGGCCGGGGTGGGGAGGTGGTCGCTGTTGGTCGGGGTTTAAGGTACTAATCATCCCCTCCGCCGTACAGGTCAGCCAGCTTGCGGAAGCGTGGCCCCCAGTCACCAAGGTAGTCGTAGTCCTGGTCTCCGCAGCTTGAAGAGGAGTGCAGGGAGCTGAGGGAGCCAGCGGTGGAGCCACTGCCCTCATAGTCAAACACCAGCAGGGAGTCGTAGGGGGGTGCGGTGGGGTCATTGTCTGCTGCCTTCAGGCCCTGTATGGAAAAGAGGTTACAAAAGAGGAAGGTTAGCAAAGTGACTCACAGTTAAAATGAAAAAAAGAAAAAAAAAACAGAGTGGTGAGGAGCAAAACACTGAATAAGGATTAGTGATCCATTATGAACTTCTAAATTAAAAATGGAGACAGGGAGGTTGGTGAAGACAGGGATGGAAAATAAGGCCGGGCAGATTCAGCATCTTGTTCATACAATTTGAAAGACTGACTGCGTGATGTCCAGTGACACAATCCATTGTTGGTGCTGATACGTCAGCAGTGGTGGTTCACTGTTGCTGAGGCAAAGGAGGAATACTACTATTAAAACCTTCACAAACAGCCTGTGTTTGATGGGGGATGAAGAACGTGCACATTCATGCCAGACTCATGTCACAGGTTAATTCAATGAGTTCCCTATGCATCACTTCTAAATCAGAGAACACTGTATGAAGTGTTTGCTTACAGAGCAGTCAACATTCAGTTCAGTTCATTAAAAAATGAACACTGCCACATTTGCACAAAGATTTCCCACATGAGAGAGAGATTCTGAAGAGTGGGTTGTTGCACTGAGGCTCAGAACAGCAGAATTTACGGTTGAAAGAGCTACAAGACTTTGACGATATCTAGCACAGGATTATGGTAATCCTGCAATATTTCTATAGTAACTGCACAGTAAACCTAAAAGGGAATTATAGAGACCTGTGGTCATGTTTTTATACAAAAGCACAGAAGCAAAGGATCCGGACCACATCTGCTGACCCCTGCTGACCCATGCACAGTATCTGAGAGTTTAGTATTTCAAAGAAATGGGACTCTGCCTGCCCTCAACTCTTATTTCAACCAATATAATAAAGATGAGAATAAATAAAACATGATGAATGTATAAAATGAAAAGGGAGGAAAGGAGAAAGAAATGAAATGTGAAATTAATCAAACTAGGGTAGATGTTGAGCGAGGGAATGTTAAGGAGAAAGGATGTTTGTGTGTGTGAGTTTGTGTGTCAAGAGGTTGAGATGGACAGCAGGGAGTGCTGGGGGAGAAGGAGGGAAGGAGGGATTATGGATGAATATAGAAGAGAGGAGTATTTGGGTCAGGCTGGACAGATGCTGTCTCTATCTCCAAGAGGAGATTCAGCAGATTACCCAGCATCGCCTGAACTTAAAACCACCACCCCCTTCTACACACACACAAACACACACACTTGTTTTAGGTACACATATGATTTTTATGAAATCTCTCACACGCAAACTGGAGGAAGAAACTAGTAGTACCTTCTAAAATTGATATCTAAAAAAATGTGCCCACGCTAACAGTCAGAAAATGGATGGATTATGCTTCTTACTGCCATACAGAATGTTTGACATGAAAGCAGTAAATCTGATAGGCTTTAGAAATGTTTTGTGGGCCACGTCTGTCGTCTGACTCAAGACACTCTCGTCACTCTGAAACTCAATGGGAGAAGAGAATTAATGCAAAGAGAGAGAGGGAGAGAGAGGCAGGGCGAGAAGCATCAGCCTGTCATGTCTGCCAGATTAAGCTGTCTAGATCAGCTTGCCATGTCTGACAGCTCCTGCTCATTATTCATAGCTCTGCTTGGCAGATGTCTTTATGCAGTCGGCCCAAAAGACACACATAAAGACAGACACACACTCACAAACAATATGGAAGTTGCTACCACACAGAGAAGAGTATGAATCAGATGCATCAACAATGGTGACTCCTTACACCCAAGATGCCCCGCTGCCTGTGTGCCATGCACTTAAGATGTGAAGCCAGTCATCAGCCTGTTAAAAGAGTGTTTGGTCTCTATCTAATTAACTCAGAGGGTCATCTTGATCCACCTGAGAGTATGAGCTTTTATGAATGTTTAAAGGTAGAGCAAACACTGACAAAACAAATGAAAACCTATGACGCATACTGTCATACTAAATAGGACAGTACTGGTCTCTAATCATTTTAATGGACTGTCCAGTCAGTGTGGCTAACTTGTTCTTTCCCACACAGACAATCCAACAACCTCCACAACATCACACACTGCTGCTGTGTGGAGGTTTCTAAAGTAGGCACGCTTTGAACTGCTTCTGTCACCTCTTGTGTGTAAAACAGAGAACAACACCATGAATTCCTTTGAGGAGAAACTGCTCACAGCGCTACAATTCACTGGGTCAAAGCTACAAAGACAAACAAAAGAATTCTTCAGGAGAGATAAAGGAAGCAGTGGGATATAGCCAGGTGAAGCAAGTGATGGCAGGCTTTTCACCTCGCCTTAGGATGCTTTCAGATGAAACAAGTCTTAAGAACTAGTTTATGTGAGGCAAAGCTCCTTCATTTTTGTACGTGTCATATTTTTTCTTTAATACATCTGAATGCAGGTACTACTCAACATTTCTTTTTTTTTTTTAAATTGAAATTGAAATGTACTCCATAATGTCAACAAATATAAGGTTTTGGCTGTTTATAATATCTCTGTATATCAGTGTATTAGCATCGTAAGTACTGTCATGAAACACACCTTGACCATATAAAAAGCATGACGAAAGTAACAACAGAATTCCCTCATTCAGTTTAACCAACAACACATGTGGCTGTTACATGGAACCTCTAGTGACCTTGTGACTCATGACTCTCGTCTGTGAAAAGCAAAAGCAGAGTAAGGTAACATTATGTTAGTACCAGTTAGGATGTTGGATGGCTCACAGGTATTAACACTCTGATAATCTCCTGTCTCCAAACAGGCAGCCTTGGTTTTTCTTTTTTTTTTTTTTTTTTGGTTCCTATTCTAAACTTGAGGATCAAAAACATTAAGAAATCAGTCTGTGTTTGCTTAAAAAAAATGAAAATTTCAATAAATCCAAGAAAAAAAACTCCTGATCATCTTTATGCTGAAGCTGCAAGAGTCAACATTTCAATATTAAAATGGATCAAAATTAAAAGGTGTTATTCTTAGCAACCAACCCACTTTATCAACAACTCTGCAGCTTCCTTCAGCTTATGGAGAACTTTCAGTTCTCATGATGCTGGTGTCCAGCAGCAGAGAGCAGCTGGAAGCTTGGATAAACCCACTGTACACAACCTGTGTCTGTCTAATACAGCACAGCGCACAAACAGAGGAAACAACTAGTGTGTGGATAAATGTTGCTAATGTTATCTTTTAGACAAGTAGTTTTTGAATGCTGTAATTCGGCCTATGGAGGAATAGAAAATCAGTTATTTATTTATATTTCTAATATAGTATGCGAGAAACAAACTGTCCTAATAAAGGGCTGAGGATGGCTTGCAGCCAGTCTGTGGGATTAACTAAACTCAATGGATTTACCTCCATTTAGGTAGCCAGGCTGTGGTCATGTCTGAGGCCGGCTAATCCTGACCGTTAGCAAAGCTAATTAAGACTTACACAGATACTGTACTCTTTGTCTTACTCTGCCTTTAACTCTGTATTGCTGCACTGTCTCTGTGTCTTCAAAATTAGTGTGGACTGTTAGTGTGCTTTCCTCTGCCAATCACACATCACTGATACATCACTGATACATCACTAATACATCACTGATGCTTGTTTATGAAGTGTTTAAATACCAGAGGAAGAGCTTGTATAACTGCACTTAAATCTGCATCATTTCATGTGAAAGTTTCTGTGGCTACCTTCCTGTTTGAAGACAGGAACTGCAGTCTTTTTTAATTAGCAGTAATCAAAGCCCCTGAATGTTACTTGGTTAGTTGCAAAAACAGTTGCTCAGTATCACAACAAAGAGAAACAGTTTTGAAAAAAGTGTTTGAACTAAATCCTGTTAGGTGATGAGGTAAACTGCACACACTCCAGCCGGTCTGAACGCTCTACACCGAGAGAGAGGAAAAGAGTGAGAGAAGCAAAAGATCTAACGCTGGCAAATCCAGTCTTTTCTAGACAGAGTGTTTGCTTACTGCTGTCAAAAAGACAGTTTGTATTTCACTCAAGTTGTGATTCATCACTTCCTGTGTGCTGAGAAGTGCATGTGCTCAACACCCGAATTTATTCTGGGAAAGCAGATTGAATGTCAGTTTGTGAGGATGGGACGCTCTCCTCTGCTGTGGTCACACTTTCTGGTTTCGACTGACAAAAACACTGACACACACAGCGATGTTCCCTTGGAGGTTTAAATTAGAAGACAGACACCACGAGTTCAGAGGGAACCAGGTGTATTTTTCAGGCACAAACAAAACTTACCTCATGGATGAAGTCTCCTATGTCTCCTGGGTGGGGGGCAGCCGAACGAAGGGGGTACTGATGGTCATGGTGGAGAGGCCTCTCATCTAGACGTCTGATCCCCACCTTGACACACTCTGACTCCAGGGCATCAGGCTGCTGCAGCTGACTGAGGTCATAGTCCTAAACACACACACACAAAACCACAAATACACATGTTGATATTACAATAAGTCAGTTTTATTTAAAGGGTCCGATATCACGAATCTGTCCATTGCATCCCATTTGCATCACAAAAATAAAACTGCAAGAGAAGTTGTTGCTGCTGCTGCAGTACGCTACATGGTGAAATCATGGCTGTTGCCTAAAAGGCACCATGCATAATGTATAGGTTGGGAAACTAAATCACAACAGATTATTCCATTATTTCTGAAGTAATTCATTTTAGGATTTGTGCAATATTGCAGTGATTTAAAGGCTGCAATAGACAAGACAACTTAATTGCATTTAGAGCAAAACAAAACTGATTGCAGCTTTATTATCATTTTGAAAAGCACCATCAGAAAATGGACCATCATTTAACTTTCATTGTACTGAGAAATGATTTTTACTGTGAAATGATAAATGAATTGAACTGCAGATGTAGTGTTGTAATTTAACATATAATTGCACATGATTATGCAGAGAAAGGTAAGCTCTGGTTTGTCTTCTTTTAACTGCTCTGCTTAAAAATCATCTGTCTCTGGCAGAATATCCAGACTACTGTGTATTCAATTACAGCATGGTTTCTTCTTGGATTGAGCTTTGATTACAAACTCTAACAAAAATACCAATAAATGTGTGAAAGTACAATCTTCTTGTTGCCAGGTGCGCTGCATATCTCCTAGTGTAAAAAATAGCAGAAGTGCTAATAATGGCCTCAACTGTCTCTTGATCAGGACTTACTTGGAGAAACTTACATAAATACACCTCTAATAAACAGATCCATCACTACATGTATGTCACAGCTGTAATAGTTATAGAACAGTTGTAGAATTTTAGTGACATAAAAGAGTCTCTCTTTCATTTTTCTCTCATGCAATGTCTACAGTTTCTCCTACATCATGGGTCCAAAGGGAGGACTGAACCTGACTTTATAACGAGTAGCCACTTAAAGAAATACAGTCTCTCTTTCACTTTCTTTTACACAGCACCAGCACAGTCAGTGGGTAGAGGGGAAGTGTGTGTCACAGCCTCTGATCTGTCTATGTTCAACAGTATTGTCTGAGTCACTGCAGCAACCACCCAGAGACCATTTGGTTTTCTTTGGTCTCCAGGGAAATCGACTAAAGCATCCTTTTCAGGACAATAACAGCATGCTGTGGTCTGACCTTGAGCTTTGTTCACAATAATGGCGAGCCAACAGAATAGTTTTCACTGAGGAGCTGAGAGCCCTGCAATAAACTGACAGGGAGGAAAGAAATGCTGTGTGCTTCTTCTTCTTTTTCTATACTTAAAAGGGCCAG
>JAUZTA010000025.1:797125-820404 GCA_034780835.1 Ctenochaetus striatus
TTTTCGATACTTAAAAGGGCCAGATAGACTGATGTCTTTTCAGGGGGCACATTCTCACTTCATTAAAGACTTAATTCAAAGAACTTCAGAGACATGTATGCAATTTTCTGGCTTATTTCCAGCAAATTACATCTATTATCTATTATTCCTTATCATGTTTCAGAGCATGTTGTAGAGTTTCAATCATTTTGTTTTTATCTTCTTCATGTTCGTTGCCATTTTTTCATAATTACTATATAGTTCGAGATTACAAAGTCACAGTGTTTGCTGTGAAAATCACTTTACCTAAAGTGTAGTTTTAATAAAACATGCAAACTACTCCAGTAGCTTAATGTAAAAGGTTAGGGCTTCTGTTTCGGGCTCAGGCATAAACATGCAAATTCCTAACTTTTAAAACTCATATTTTAGTTACAGTTTGAATCAACCTATTACTGCTGAACTTAACAACATAAGGAATTTATGACTCTGATCACGTTCACACAAAGAAACTATTTTTTCTTAGTTATAAAGAAGCATGTAAGAGTTTTGTTGTGTGCGTGTGTGTTTGCGGTTCTGCATATGTGCACAAGCTGGTCTCTGCAATGATGGCAGGACAAATGAGCAACACTAACTGACACTCCAACAAGTCAAACATTTGCATCAGGTTCAAACTTTCTGTCAATTCCTCCGCACAATGCCATTAGGCATCTATTGAGTTTTGAATTTATGCAGCTGGCGACTACATGTTGGTTGAATTCAGAATGGCTGCCATCCTGTCTCCTCTACTGTCCTCACATGTGAGAGTCTGGGTTCCTCGATGCAGAGAGAAAGACGGTAAAATGCAACAACGGAAGAATAAGAAAGACTTTTAAGCTCCTACAGTTTGAAACACTCTATCAGCATAAAAGCTTAACAACAAAATTCTTCTAATTATTTAATTTTTTTGTGAGTAAGAAGCCTTATTACTTAGTTTCAAGGTCAACAAATGTGTACTTTGTATAGTGTACACTGCTGAGCGTGAGCTGAGTCCTGTGGGAGTGTGCACTGCACGGACACAGAAGGCTACTTAATTTAACAGTCTGTTTAGAGCTTTAAAATGTCAATGAGAGCTATTTAGAGCTTTGTTTGACAAAGTCAGTTGGTTTCTAAAATTCTAACAGTGTCAGAAATTTACAACCAAATTCTAATTATGTTTCTACAGATAGAACCCACCTCATCAAACCAACCAACTGGAATCCTGTACCACAAAACATTAGTTCATACTTTTCATAGCTGCATACAGATAGAAGTGGTGCCACATGACTTGAGCACAAGTAGGCAAGTGCAACATAACAGAGTGAAAGTTTGACAAGAGTATTTTACTCACTTTTACTCTCTACCAAGACAAACACAGAAACCACATCCTGCCTTAAGAAACTGAAATTTACACTCCTTTACATTCTGTAACACTGTATAAGCTTTGATGTTAAAGACGTGTGAGTTATGGGTCAGGATTAGAGGCCAGGGAACAACTCCTATGAATAAAGGTCTAATAATGCATTTATTCTGTGCTGAGTGGGTGTGTGTGTGTGTGTGTGTGTGTGTGCGTGTGTGTGAATTTCTCAAGTTAAGCAAGCTTAAAGTAAGAGTGCGTCCATGGGGACTGAGTCTGCTTTTATCCAAAGCTTAAATCCAGACAAATAAAGACTCAGGCTGCACTAAAAAAGACAAACAAAAACAAACAAAAAACTAACACATGTTTATCATATGTGTACAGTTTCTGGAAGTAGTGCGGTGTAGCTCGTCTCTTTCATGTTTGACTTTTACCATTAAGAATAATTTGGTTTGATGTCAAAAAGAGAAAACCCTGATTGCTTTTAGAACCTTAAATGATTTAGGGACTACATTTCATCAAAGCTTCACTTTCATATTAAACCTTTCATGCATTAATATCTTAAAAAACAGAGCTAAATTTTGACGTAATATTTTAAATTTCTAAGCAAAAAGGCAAATTCATGTTTTTTTTTTCATTTTTTTGTTTCAATTTCCATAACTTTTAGCAAGTTACAGAAACTCTGGGTACACTCAAAATCGCTGGCAGGTGGTGGCAGTGTATGATGGGACTTTTCAATGTCCACTTGAGCGGCCGATGTGCAGTCATACCATCAGAACCCATGCATGTACCAGAGAACAGCTTTGAATAGCTGTCCACTGCAGTGACCACTATGAAAGGGTTAATAAGAAAACTACTGTTAAACTTTCATTAGAAATACCCAATTTAATGTTTTACAACAAGAGTGTTTTGCTTTAGGAGAAATTAAAAAAAAAAAAGAACAAAAAACAAAACAAACTTTCTGGGCTTTTGGGGCCAATTTGAGTTACATTTAGTTTAGAAGTTTCAGGTTTATAGAGACTCTTGGCCTCTACCATAATATTCTCCACTTCAATAAAACATTCTCAGTAGACCAAAACAGAAGCTAAAGCCAGGCACCATCATGGAGCCACAGCAAGAAAAGGCTGTCCTTGAATATTGTCTCTATATAAATTCAGTCAGGATTTTAAAGAGGGAGCTAAAGAATGAGATTGCTGTTGAAGGTGTTAATTAAGTCAGAAAAAAAACAAAAAAAACTGAGATGCTGTCAATGTGACCTGCATAAACACAACAGGAATGACCCAGAAGTTACACTTTATCAGACATGTTCATGTACACAATCAAACTCAAGACTTTGCACTTTATTCTAAGTTGAGCTTGACATAAGCTGTGAGTTGAAACCTTTCCTCACCAATCTGTGACCAAGCTTCATCACTGCTGTGCTTCATCTTTTCCCACTTTTAACAACAATGAATATGACAGACAACAGTCACGCTGGAGGGATAATACTCTGCCATATATTTTGATGCTCTTATGAAAAATATAAAAATATCTGGTTAAAGAATATTATAATATATACAATATTTAGAAAAGCAGACCCAAGCAAACTTGAAAAAGTAAGATCGGCAAACTTGAAAAAGTAAGATCGAGCACGATCATTGTGCCTCCTGAGTCATACATAAAGTAAAAAGACAGCCTTGCCATGCCCTGTGATGCCATTTTCAGGCAAAGTAAAGTTTTAAGCCAATGCTTGCATGCTGATTTTCTAATAAACACTGCACACAATGTACAGCTGCGGCTGATGGGAATATCACCAGAGAAACGTGGGTCAAACTAAATTTTGTCTCGATGGATGCTCTGGAGAAAAAAGTATTTTCTTCATGTGCCACTAATGTTTATAAAAAACGTTTTCTCTCCTATTTTTATTAAATGCTTAGATATTAACTTTATCAATACTAACTGGGACCTATTGGAGGCGCAACATGAAAAGTCAGGCGATCAACCAGTTTGTACACTAACAGAAGTCTAACTATCAAGTCGAGTGCAGCAGTGAATCTTGCTTAACTCTGCAGGCTAGCTAGCTCTGAGTCAGCTGTCTCATCCCTCAAGCAGTCTCTCCGGTATTGTTCAGCTTCAGCTTCAGCTTCAGTCTGCTGTGCAGCTTGAACAGGAAGTGCACCAGGCAGCAAGTTCGTATGAGAGGTGGTACCAGCAGCAGTTAAGTTGGTGTTCAGGTTTGTCAAACTGAGCGGTTTGTAAAGGGAACACACATCCCTGAGGGTAAAACATGTATCAGTCAGTCATCAACTGCATTGCTTAAAGCAAGCTAAACTAAGTCACACAGAGCTGAGTAAGTCTGTACTACTGCTTAGGTTCTCATGCTTCTACTTTGAAAATTGAGTATAAAGTCAAGTATGCAGGTGAGTGTGCAATCCTTTGTCAGTGGTACAATTGCAGTGCAATGCTGTGGCTGTGTACTGAAAGCAGTCTGAACCAGTGTAGTCCCTTGACACATCGTGCAAAAGGCAACAGATACAAAAGATTTGTTTGTTCATTTTATGCCAGCATGAGACCAGAAAAACTGACCTAACACTAAAATATGTGCCATGAAGACAGACGAATCCCACACCTGTGCAGTTCTGCAAGTGTGTGCATATTTGCAGATGTACTGAGTAAGTCCCTTTTTCTAAACGGCCATTCAACTGAGCTGCTGCTTTACGTCAGCGCAGTCATCTGGGCAAATGAGGGGTTAAACATTTTTCCCAGCAGAAGTGTGAAGCAGCTTATGTACTTGGCGCCAGCTGACGAGTTGTGTGAAGGGACACAGGAAATTGTTCTCCAGCAGAAAGCAATTAATCCTGTTTCGAGGTCCTCTTTTGTAGTGCACTTAATCTTAGCTGGAGGACAAATGATTGGAAACTGTAGTGTGTGTCTGTGTGGCAACATCATGGGTCTTTTATGGTTCCTTTCTGAGACTATGGCAGTGTGACTTCATGGGTGCGTATGTGAGAAAATTAGTGTAAGTGTTTGTGTTTGTGATAAGTGTTGCGTGAACTGTTAAAGGGTGTGCGTGTATTCAGCACTCATAACCACGAGTGAAACCAACCAACACAACCAACGCTGACCCTGTTTAACCCTAAACTACAAATCACAGCTAATGTAACACTGACTGTCTCCTTTTTATTTTTTCAACATAGTTTATTTGTATTTGGGTGCATGTGTGTGTGTGTTTGTCTGTACCTGGTCCTCCTCTCCACCTCCCTCCTCATCATATTTCAGGATGTTGTCTCGGACATCGTCCTCTGGGTCAATAAGGAGCTGCTTGGCCTGACGCTCCTTATCCCTCCTCTTCATCCACATTACAAACAGCAGCACAAGCACTGAAGGACAAGAGTGACAGAAAGGAAGACGGGGACACTATTTAATATAAGAGAGGGCTCCAGAGGAGTCTGTGTACCAGCAGTCTACTGTTCTTCTAGCAATTCAAAACAGGCCCACCCATCCATCCATCCATCCCAGTGAGAGAGAAAGAACACTGGATAGACAATGTTCCTGTTCTTAGAGCCTTGCCAATACAGTAGAAAATAAATATAGAAAAAAATCACCATAAAATCATCTCATTCAAAATATTTCTTCCCATAAACAGCTTGAGACTGCTTATAAAAATGTGATAACTGAAAGCAACACTTATATGCATGTTTATTGTAAAATGTGCCCCTAATAAAACTCACAAGATCAACAGCAATAATGCCAAACCTCTGTAGTCCACAGAGTGTGAAATTAAAATTAAAATTTTTTAATTAAAAAAGTAGAAATTTAAGCCACAGTAGAAAGAGGGGGAAGGGGTCAGGGGGTGCCAAGCCATGTAACTATCTCTTTAACAGTGAGCAGAGAACAGCACCCTGAAAACACATCACCAGTATTACAAAGGATGAGGAGAATTTAATGTGGTTGACTTAGATTATATTAACATGTTTCACAAAGACACCTGTATGTGCATTATATTTAATAAACACTGGTAAATTCTGAGCTATATTCTTAGTTAAATTATACCACAAGTAAAATATATTCTATTTTGAATAGCTGTCTATTAATTTCTTGTACTGACCACATCTGATTGGAATGAGTTGATGTTTTACTATCAGTAATACAGGGTCCACTTGCACATAAAACCTCTGTGTGTATATTGGCAGCTGAAATTTGTCTTGTTACCACCTTAAAAAAATAAAAAAGCATATTAAAAAAACAGAAACTAATGGAACTGCTTCAAACTCCATCCTATACTAAATCCAAGAACTGTGACAAGAGATGCTAAGTCGACATTACTTTATTTCAAGTAGCGACAAGTCAAAATGATGGAACCAGTGCTTTAAAATACCACTAGACTTAGCAATTAACTGTGTGATTTGAATTTGTTAAACTATTCAACTTTTGAGCAGACAGCTACTTCAAAGCCTCTATTTTATCTTCAGCCCACTTTACCTGTAGACAGTCCTTGCAATAAGTCAAATCCCCTCATATGGGACTTAGTATTTTAAGGATTGGTAGAAACACAAATTTCTTATTTTGAGACAACTCTTGGGTTTTAAAAACTTGATGTGAATCTTTCTCCTTTTGATCACATTGATCTGAGTGGATTTATAAGACAGAGGAGCTCAGGGTGTGTATGTGCTTGTGTTTGTAAACCTGCACTGCTGTACCTGCAAGGGCCAAAATACATTAGAACACTGAGTGAAATTCTAAGTGAGGACAACCCTTGAGAGGCAATTTGAGAAATGGCATGTCACCATTAGTAGCCACTCTCTCTGAAACAAACAGGGGAGGCAGGCTGCTTACAGCCACACACACACATTCAGTGAGACAACAGACAACACATCTACTCTATTTTACAAGAACAGGACTGGTGCTCTTATTCAACACCAGAATAGGCCTTTTTTTGTGACATATTCAATGTGTATTGTATTGAGCCTCAAAGGAACTTTTCTGTCTTTAGGTGACCAGGTCCAAGGGCCAGTAGTCCCTAACTTCTGCTTTTCATTTTCTCTCCTCTTCACCATCTACTTTCCCATGACCAAAATATTTGTACAGCTTCTAATACCCCACAACTGCCCTCTTGGACCTGTTTATGCCCTTGCTGCCACCAAGTTCATGTTAAAAGGATTCCTCAGTGCATGCTTTATCGACCAAGTAATGCTGAGTTTTCCTGAGGCAAAACCTAATATTCCCCTGGCACCTGAGCCACCGTGACTGTGTTAAGTGACACAGTTGACGTCAAGGAAAAATTGCAGGGAATTTAGGCTCAGATTTTTAGTCTTGGCCTCTGGGTAGCCAGGGGAAGTGCTGCCGCTCTCCAAAAAACATATCTTTAACCTAAACTAGAGACTTTCATTATTAGAAATTACAAACCCAAAATGTGACTGCAGAAGATGGCTGAGGTCACCTTTCTTGGAGTTTTGGCAGACTCTTATTTTCGGTTGTGTTTTCTGAAGCTGTAGCATGACTAAGAAAATGCTGCAGAGAATAGATACAGGCTGCAACAGCCATGCAATGGGATACCGCTGGTAGGGACCGTCCACAACCTGATCTGTTAAAAACAAACAGTGACTGGTGGTGTCTTTACTTAAAATGCCCTCTAATGCGTGAATCATTTTGCTGCAGAGATTTTCAGTGTAGGCAGTTCATGTTGGATGCTGTGGCTGATGCCAGTCCAGAGAGCCTGTGGGCTGTTAAAATACCTGAAAAGAGGTTTGCCGGAAATCATTTTTAGGATTTCAAAATAAACTAGTAAGATAAACTAGAAGATGAGCACAGCTGAGAAGGTTGATGACAACTGAGTGAGCATTTTTGTCATCTAACGTTATGTTTTGGCCAAGAGCTAATGGCTGGGTGATAATCTCACAGCCAGGGGAGATGTTGGACTAGAGTTGTAACATTGAGGGACAGTCCTAAGAAACTTGTTATCATTAAACCTCATTTTAAGACAACTAAATAATGAGAGCTGGAGGTTAAAGATCACTAATGTTTAATTAAGTTCCTGGCACATGCAGGCATTGCAGAACCCCCCCCCCCCCGAGCAGAATAACACTGTCTATATATTGTGCAATGATAAATGTAAGTCTTCAATTGACCGCAACTAGCAACAACACTAATTGGACAAACAAAAAAAATGATGCAAGACTTCCCTTTAAATAAGGTTCAAAAGTACACATGTAGACCACGGCAGCTTCACCACAGTGCACACCATGGCACAGAAACCATGGTAGCTTAACTACAAATCCACATACCCTTCTATCAGTACTGAGCTCTGCAATACCCAGCTCAAGAGGTTTTTTTTGTTAATTAGTTTAAATTAACACAAATTGGTTCAAAATATGTACCATGTAAGCACAAATTTATCTAATTAGAGGGGTTATTGATAAGTTGAAGGGCTAAAGAGGAAGGATTCAGTTTTTTAAAACCTATTTTTTAACATAAGCTGCATGTTGTTCACACACTTAGTTCAGCAGTACAGGAGAGTTCTGATCTTAACTTAGAAGTCGCTGTCTTGGATCTCCAATAAAGTGGGCCACAACAGCCATGATGTCATTATCAAAGTCCAAATGTCAACCACTGAGCTCCTTTTTCATCTAGGGAAGAGGTATTTGTCAAAGGGTGCCAAGTCAGGTGAAGAGGACAGGAGCTGCATGAGTTCAAATCTGCATTCTTGGATGGCTGCCATCGTCACTTTGGACCTGTGAACAGGAGTGCTGTCCTGGTGGAAGAGCTCATCTCTCCTGTAGCTGTATCAAGCAGTGCTGGGCTAGTTACTTCCAAAATGTAATTTATTAGATATTACTATTTACTTTCATTTGAAAGTAACTAGTAACTGTAGAGTTACCTCACTTTAGGTACTGATTACAGTACTTATGAGTTTCTTTCACCAAAATAACCACAAAAGTAGGTCTAAAAAAGAAACAAAAGAGAAAAGGAAAAAAAGGAGACCTGTAATATATTTTTAATGGAAAATAATTAAAGCACTTAAATTCAAGTTAACTGCAGTTCAAAAGGAAAGCAGTGGGAGGGTGTGGCATTGTAGAGCCTAATGGAGACTCTCTTGCATTTTAAAGCAGTGGTCACCATTTTCTATAAAAATTGCCCATTTGAATTACCAAGTATATTGATACAAAACAATTAAACATCCAAAACCTTTACATGACGATCCACCGAATGTCTCTCTCTATGCCTCACTGGTCAGTTAGAGAACACTGAGTCTGACTCTGCTTCAGCCATTTTGCTATTTCTGTATTGATCCTTTTTTGGGGGGATTCTTTTCTGTCGCACTGGCAAAAGTGGCGCTTTTTGGCTCACTGAAAAATCTGTGAGCTCCTCGGGTAAAATGGGTCAGTATCCTTGCTATGTTTGGTTTGTGTTAATAGCTGGACGAAAGAAGCTTTAAATTGAGTGTCATTACAGACAGTGGGCATATATACAAAGCTGTAAAGGAGGAAAGCTACACTGACTGAGAGGGAAGCTGAAGAGAGTGCATAGAGGCGATGGACAGAGGGCAAATTTCAGATAAAAGGGAAGTTTTCTCAACATTGTATCCTGCAACACTACTCTACTTGAGGCCGAAATTAACTCTAAAGACCAAGAATGACTATAACATGTCCCCTTTTATGACTAGTAAACAGCTGGTGATCTGTCCAAGGGTTGGGTTAGGGTTGTCACTAAACTCAGGCTTAGTTCACTGATAAGGGTATTGATAAAATTGGTCCTTCAATCTGATGTTCTCAAAAAAATCCTGTTCATACAAGAACTGTTTAAAATTTATATCTGACCAATGAAAAATCAAAAAGTACCACCTAAGTGCCATGCAAACGTAACTGTGCTCATTTGTTGAGTGGAAGTAGGTGGTGTGTTTCTATTATTTGTCTCTATCTATTTTTACTCCAAATACACTCTGCTTCAAATGTCAGCATTGTAATCAAATACATTTTGATTCAGTTTTCTTAGGTTTCAAAAGCAAAAAAAAAGAAGTTATTATTCATACTTTAAATGTCTTCAGTGATCTGAGTTTTTTTTTAGATTTTTTTTTTTTTTTTTTTTACCTAATAGGATGATGATACAGATTAGGATTGCAATGATGGCTCCGGTGCCCAGTCCAGCAGCGATGATTCGCTCCATGTCTACACAGTCTCCATGGTGATCACACTGGCAGACCTTGACCCTTAGGTAGGACGTGTTGGACATGGGCAGGTTGCCAGAGTCTGTAATCATGATGGGAACCTTGTAGATTCCACTGGCCAGAGAGCCGATGCGTAGTCGAAGCTGGGCATACTCGCCTAAAGGATATGATTAAGATGGAGGGAGAGAGATGGAGGAGTTAAAACAAGGCAACTATGTAATTGCTAAATTACAGACGTCATCCAGCTTCATGGTAATGCCACTCAATCACACTACCCGTTGTTAGAACCTGCAAATGGTGGTCAGTGAAGTAGCTGGAATCTTAGCTTTGCAAAAACTTTCAATCCAAACTTGCAGACGGTGAGAAGAGTTCTGCATATTTTCCCCAAAACAGTTTTTGAAAGATACCAATTAGTGTCGAAAATCAAAACTGTAGTACGGAAAACAATTGGTTCTGGTCACATAACTTCCTTAACTACTGAAGTGAAAACAGAAAATAAATATCTGTTTCTGAACAGGCCCTTCAATACAGCGCAAATAAAAGATTCCCCAAGGTTTAACTTTTCATGTGGCTTCTATGTAGGCTCACATACACTGACCCATACTAACCATTGAGGCGACTCAGTGTCCAGTTGCGACGTACATCTGATGGACGACTGGCAAGCTCAAAGGCAAAGGGTCCCGCATTAGGCGTCAGGTCGGGGTCACTGGCTGTGATGTTTATGGCGTTGGGATCTGGCTTCTCACACATTTCAACCTCAGGAGGAGACACATGAGGTGCATTGTCATTTATGTCCATCAAGTAGATCTGAAGGGTGCCTGTCCCGCTGGCAGGTGGGATACCTGGACATACAAAACAGAATGCATATACATTTATTAGAACTGTATATGATGTGTTTTTACATCCAAATCTTGAGCTGTCATTTTGCTGAAGCTTCAGACGTTGTTAACAGCTTGACTGCAGGATCAATTATGCTCATTTGTGTGTATTTGTTTCCAGTTCAGCCTCTGAATGAACTTAGCACACAGTAGACTCTTTTACTGATTTTCTTTCAGTCTATTCTTTTCCCTCTCTTCTCTCCCAATGTTCACAAACTTAAATACATTTCCCCTCCAGTAAACATTCCCTGAAAAAAGACTAATTAAAGTACAGCTTGGCTCACTGCTGCAGACAGGTTGAAGTAAGGATAAATCCTTTTTTGAATCCCAAAAGTGTTAGAAATAAACTCTGAGCTTTCCCCCAGCCAGTAATCGACTCCTGTCCAGAGCTGAATGTGGTGCAAATAGACTGCTGTTTTATTTATATCTTTTCTAGTCTTTCCACTACCTATAGTGGCTCACAACACAAGTAAGCATTCAACCACATAATAATGGTGGATGTCCTTCTATAAAGTGCCAGCCATCGTGTGTCATTTGGGGTTCAGTATCAATATTATCATGTGTGTATTTTCAACATGATATCAATATTTATTTTCAAATGAGGTTTTTTTTTAATCAAAACTGGTAATTGTCAACTATCTTACCTTAAAGAAATCTAATGCAAGACCTAATTATTACACTGATTGAATGATTAACCAGTTAGTTTTGGTCATGCAAGAGAACCTTAGCAGCAAATGACAGTGCTCATCATGGGTGGTGTCCACTGAGACTGTGTTAAAGTAGCAGATAGTGATGCATTTTCAGCCCGTACCACCAGCTCTGTCCCTTCTTATTCTGTCTCTCATTGGATAATCTTCCATGTATGGAAGTTTTTGCGGTGTTCAGGGTCGAATGCAGGTTCTACAGTTTCCTGGTCTCTGCTCCTTTGTTTTATTGCACATCCTTAAACTGAGTTTACGAGTTCCCAGAGTTTACTATGTTTTGACAGAATGTAGTGACAGAACACAGAGAATGATTATTCTCATAAGTTCTGTGAAATTTCCTGCACCCTTGAGGGTGATCAACACGACTAATCCATCATCTATGGGGATAGAGTCCCCTCTGGTCCACAACTCCTACAGAATTAGGCAGTTCCTCTCCTTCCTTTTCCAGTAGAGTAAGGGAGGGTCTTCACTCCTTTTTTCGGGAAACAGGACATATTTAGTAGCAATGTCGTGACTGGCTGGCAATGCATATGCAAAATTAACAGTTGGTGAATATGCATGTCATCTTGGCTGGCTGTGGTGAATGTGGAATGTGAATGCACATCCTTTCTGACACACATAGTATTAATGACAAGGCCACAACGCTGGTAATTTGAAATTAGAACATGTTCTCTAGCAAACCAAAAAGGTATCTCATGGACACAGCATAAACTACAGTATGCTCAGTAATAGCTGATGACCGGTGCACATATGGTGACCGCTGAAGTCCTGCAGACATGTAACCTCTTGCACAAGCTGTGATTGTCCTTGTGCCTGAGGTTTTTTTTTGTCAGTGAGCTCCTTGCAGTTCTTATAGGCTCAACAAGGGCAGTGAATATGCAATGATAGTCAGTTAGCAGGACACTCCACACACTGCGGGGCCTCTGTATGAACAGAGTTCATGGTAGAGCAGATGGATTGCACTGCTACTGAATGACATTCCACTAGAACAATTTTCAACTCTAAACAGAGATTCCTCTTTTCTATGGCTATAAAGCACAATTGTGATCAGAACAAGAGCAAGACTTGGGGAGCCATGCACTAAATGGTCTGAAAAACATCTCTATTACAAATCAACAGGAGTACTATGTCCAAAAGACTGTCTATGTTAACCCATAAGCCTCCCTGATTGGCACATTTGATTGAGGAAATGGAAAACTGAAATTTAATTTTAGGTAGACATATGGGCTGTTGTCTTCAGGACCTTCCTCCAACTATTCTATAAAGTAAGAGCTTAATTTTAGACTGCAGTCAGGAAAATTTAGGTAGCCTAATTTAGATGGTTCTCAATCAACTGACAAAAATTAACCAAATATGTTAATTTCATCTGGGAGCTGAATATGACCAGATAGTTCTGATGTCAGATCTAAAACACTGAATATTTGGAAGGCACGACTAAATATTTTTTAAAACAAAAAAAACCTAAAAAACTAAACTAAAAAAATTGATGAATGAAGTTAAGATCAATTCAGAAATCATATTAAGAGAAGAAAATCAACAAGTTTCTCACCAAACAATTGTGACCTGTAGTCAGTGTTGTATTTTAAACACTCCTCTGGCCTGTGTAGAGCAAAACAGAGGCGCAACAGCAGGCAGGTTGTTAAGCTGTTTAGCTGCTGCTGACCAGCGATCATCCATCTAGTCAACAAACCAACATGAAGAGCCCACTTTTCCTTTGGAGACTTTTTGTTGCTTATTTAGGAAAAAGATACAGAAGAAGACGTGTCCTTGTTTTGCGTAAAATATACACAACAAAGTTAATGTGGTTTGTGATTTTAAATTTGTCACTTTTTGCGTTGCGTCCCATGCTGCTGTCTGACTATTGGCAGTGTCACTGTGAGACTGTCATACATTGTGATGGCTGTCACAATCAGACATCCGGCAGCATTCTGACCAGTTTATACACAGACAGGGGGCGCTGTGATGTAATCAAAAAACTTCAGTTTCGATGTCTCCCTTAAGAAACCTTATATTTCCTCAAAGAAAGATAACCAGTCATGCAAAGAGCAGATCTTTAAGGCGAAACAGACAGAAAACATGCTTTAAAATAAACAAGGATTTTACTACTTTGTAGGTCAGTACAAATATTAAAATGTCTTGTTATATGTTTCAGTATATCCATTATTGTGGAGTACTATCGGTACATATATTGATTATTATTATACTATTATACTATTATAACATTATTAGTTTAGCTATGTTTTTACTAAAAGTTTAGTTTGGTTAGGTATTTTCAAAACTATGTTATTTTGGCAGATAGTGTGATTAAATGCTAAGTTTACGGTGTTTGATAATAAATCAGTATATTCTATTTTCTCTTTAAAAAAAACTACAAGCTTAGAAAACTTTGTCTCACAGCAGAGGTGTGATAATGTAACTTAAAAAAATTTGTTTATTTCTGTATTATAGTTATTAACATGTGGGTGGTACTTGTGGTGCCTCTTAACTTCTAAAAAACACAAGGGCACATTTACCATTTGTTATCAATTTTTATACAACTTCCAAAACTGGAAAAAAAAAAATAAAAACAGTTGGTTACTTTTCTCAAAATTTTGAAATAAAACTTGGCCAAACTGGTCGTTGGGACTGTCCAGCACTTTTCATTGTGTGAAACAGCACGTTTGGTAGAATGGTACAATACATAATCTGAATCAGCGGGAATTAAGGCAATTTAGACAAGCAAAATTTTGCTTTTGTTTTTTTTTTTGTCCTGCATACTATAGCTAGACGAAATCCAATACCGCCTCTGACTCCAGAGTAAAACCAGCACCACTATAAATTACTGAAAGTGCACTGAGGCACAGCAAAGACAATCCACTTCTGTGGGTGGGCTGCCACAGGACATCAGCACTCCCCTCTTGTCTCACCGTTATCAGAGGCCATGAAGGTAACGTTGTAGAGGTTGTTCTTGACGTAGGGTGACTCTCGGTCAAGGATGGCAATGGTGGATATCCGACCATTAACGGGGTCAATCTCAAGCCAGTTGGCAGGATCATACATCTTGGAGTATCTGGATTCAGTCAAAAAGAGACAGAGTGAGAAACCACCACAGAGAGCCTTCTCTATCTGCCTCACTGGAAACAGGCCAAAAAGGTACTGCAGAGCTGATATATTGAGGCTGCAGCACTTTCGTGAGGCAACCACAACTCATTTACTATCACTGGAAATGATTCTGCCTTTAACAGAATTGAAAATTGCATGTGAAAATATTTTTGACAGTTGAAGAATTGTTATATGTTATGTTTTCTGGACTAGGAAACAACCCATAAAAAATAAAGCTTGGCACGTCCCTGTGACTTGCCGATGAAATGTCTTTATCTTAAAGAATTTACTCGTACTCCTACATCTGCATTGCTGTAACAGCAGAGGCATATTTTAGATGGGCCACCCAGCTGAAGAATAACATAAATAAAGAGGAAAAAAGCATAGTTTAAAAAAGACGAGCAGAGCTGCTAAAGACCCTCTATAAGCCACCAATAAATAGGGTACAGTGTCCATTAAGTATATTTTTAATTGGTAAGATAAACGCTGGAAAGGCACAGTTATGAATAAATGTAGAGGCAATCAAATACAGAATACAAAAGCAACAAAAAGAAAAATTAGAAACCAAATTGCTCTCCGTGGCTTGCTCTATAGTGCACAATACACTCCTTTTACGTGTGTGAGCATTTGCGTGTGTGTGTGGCGTTGTGTGGATGTTTTTTTGAACTCAGAATGCGTCCACCATTGGCTGTTGCTAGGCTACAAAGACTTCAGCACTACATTTAGAAACAAATAGTGGGATGTAAAAGAAAGAAGGATAGGGACAAAAGCAGCAGTCCTGCTCTCAGCTCTGCTGTCTGATTGTTGTTAGGCCGTTAACTCAGTGCTGCAGGATCTAAAAGATATACAGCATTTCCTCCAAAAAAGATGTTTTTTGGAAAAAAAATCAAGTCTTATCAACTCTTATCTCAAAATGGGGCTGCAGCAGAGAACAGTATGCCACTCTCACTAATTGAGTAAGCAAACATTTATCCTTTGGCACAAATTAAAGTGAGTTGTGGGCCATGGCCAGCAAAAGACTGGGAGAGGAGAGTCACCAACATTCACATCCTTATTTTTGGAATCAAAAAACACTGTATTCATTTTTATATTTCCTTCAAAGCTCACCATATAAACATGTGATCTCCTTGTCATCTCCGTTAATCATATATAACAGCTTAATATTGTCATAAAATATATTTACTCATTAATATTTGTGGTATTTAAGCTTTTATGTGTTTATCACTCTAGCACATTGTACTTTTAATGAAAAAAATAACTACGAAGTGCCGACCTTCAGCTTCAAAGTGCTTCAAGTAACACTAGATGACATAAAAACCTATCTAGCTAGGTTTAACTAGTCATACTTTGTCTGAAGAAATGGTATGTTTTCTTATTTGACAAATATTTCACAGAAATTATGCAGTTATTATAACTCCAGAGGCTTTATTTGGGTGTCATATTTTTGTTTTTCACCCAGCTAACAGTAAACTCAGACACTTTATCCTTAAGTCAAAATTTTGAAGTTTTTAGTTTTGACTCTTCCCTTATTATGTTCAGGTCTTGTCTTTTTTGTAAAACGCTGCTGTGAAACAAATAAACACATTTTAACATTGATTCCAGACATTTCAGCGGCTTGTTGGTGGCATCACTGATTGTTCCTGTCGGCATGCTAGCTATTGTTTCCAAGCTGGTAAGTCAAGAATGGGCTTTGATACTCATGCAAAGAGAGGTGCATTATGCAGAATCTGCCTTTAATCTAACCACAGTTTTCCAGCTACAAGACGTGTACTGAACGAATAGATAAAAACAACACTGTAACTGAGTCCAAGGTTACACTGAATGCATACAGATAAGCTATTTTCCTTTCGTTCATACTCTGTCAATGACAATCATTGATAGCGACTTCAGATCAAATTCTTATAGATGCAATACTTATTTAAAAGATGAAAAAGCATATGGATATCTAAAGGTTCTTTTTATCGAAACACATGCTAAGACACATTCAGGTCTTTACTTGAACCTGCTCAGCAATTTATCTTTTCATTACATTTAAGTGATATGTTCTCTTTTCAGTAAAGCACAGCCTCCTTCACTTCTGACTTCCTACTGAAACTTGGTAAACTTATCAGCACAAATGAAATGGAAAGTCTCTAAAGTCCTAGCACCCAGTGGATGTCTTACCGGACAGTTTGTCTCATGAAGCGGTCTGGGTCCTGGGCAGTGAAGGTGGTGAGTAGAGACCCTGCAGGTGGACCTTCCTCTAGTTTGATGAGTTTGGGGTTGGGGCTGAACTCCGGACTCTCGTTGATGTCCAGGATTCGTATAGAGACAGTTGCTGTGGACTGACGGGGCAGGTGAATGCCACGGACCAACGCAACCTCATTCTCTGCCTCCACTGTCAGCATGAAGGAACGAGTCAGCTCAAAGTCGATGGGCTGGACAGGAGAACAGGGGAAAAAGATAACAGATATGATATGATATATACGATATACAGGAAATCTACATATTTCAGCACAGATGCCCATTAAAGCATGGTATTTTATTTCTGCCTCCAGACATCTCAGTGGTTAAAACTATGAAAATAAAAGCTGTTGTTTGACGATGTTGTGAAGAAGTGAGGGATCATGGGACTTGTTTATTTACATTGTTTAAAAGCAACCAGTGCAGGAGAAAATGTATCTGACTGACTCAGGCAGAAATGCTCAGAGTAAAATAATGTATTTAAATTTTATTCACATTGTATTTAGTCAAGTTTGCCAACTTTCTTCCTATCATTTGACATCTGACATTTTTTTCCATCTTGAATAAAATAACAGACTTCTCTTGGTTCATTTGGGAAAATGTAATTACACAACTCAACAAAATCTAACATACAACATAAGTTTAGTCCTTTATGGCTTGCTGTCTAAAGGCACCATATGGACTAGAACTATCAGTAAATTAAGTCTAATTATTGAACACACTGTAGTATATTAAGTAGGTAAAGTAAATGTGAAAAATATGAATGAAATACTCATAAATATCTGGATTACAGCATCTGTAAGATGTGATTATCACAGAGAGAACATGAGCGAAATGATTTACATCTCAAAGTGATTTTGCTTTGGGCATTAATGCTTTTGTAATTTTCAGTATGTTTTTAAGTGTGTTTGTCAGTGTCTGTGTCTGAGAGTGTGCGTATTGTGGAGGTCAAATCCCACCTTGACCACAGTAAGCAGGCCCTCATTGGTGGTAGGGTCGGTGGGGATGGAGAAGCGTCCAGTGGGGTCACCAGCAATGATGCGGTAAACAGCACTCCAGGCTTGAGTGTGAGGCTGGTCTTTATCCGTCACAGTTAGGTTAGTAACAATCACATTCACCCTGTTCTCATGAACCTCGCCGAAGAACTGACAGGGATGGACGGAGAAATAAACCTATTAACGCTCTGCAGTGTATTTCATATCAGTGTGTCACTACAGAATAAACAGCAATTCATTACCATCTTGGTGACATTACTGTAAATAAATGGTACAGAGTGAAGATGATTGCCTCTGTCTCACACCAGAGCTGAGTGCTTCTGTTTCCTAAAACCAAGAACACTTTCTCCACAAACACTGCTCCTTCCTGTCCAACCTGTTCGGCTTTACTGAGGACGATAAACATATTGGACGTTTCATTGGCTTTTCACTCCTCCACCATGTGTCACTACCAATAAAACTCCAAGAGCTTCAGTGCTGTTAAGATCAGTGCCTCACCCCTGTGTAGTCTCAGAGCCAATAGATTTCCTCTGTGCATGAGTAAGAGACAGTGTGTGGACCTACCGTGTCTGTAGTGAACTCAGGGGGATTGTCATTAACATCAGTAATCTTGATGACAGTGGTGGCCGTGTTGGACAGGCCATAGGTGGGGTTCCCCTCCATGTCTGTAGCCTGGATGATCAGTGTGTACTGGGTAACTTTCTGGAAATGAAAAGAAAACAAAGAGGGTTCACAACAGAAGAAATAAACCTTAAATTCTGTAGTAAGAACTCTTTTATTCTCTGGTTCACATCTGCTGCACTGTTATTTTTTTGTACAGATTTAAAATGTACATTAAATAAGCCACAGTTCATTTCACAACTAATTATTAGATACTAATCCATTTGAAAGCCCAAGACTAGAGTGAAATGGTTTTCTGTCACAGCACTTCTCACAGCAGCTGATATCTCAATCCCTACTGCTTAACAGTAGTGTTCAGACAACTCTTGAGTCTTTCAACACGTAAAGATTATCTAACAACCTCTCTGATACATTTGAAAAATATATTACATTCTACCTTCAAAAGGGGGTAGCCTTGAGTTATTTCAAGCAGATAACCAAATCCCTAAAAGCATAAACACTTTTACACTAGCATGAAAACAGCATGCCTTCAAAAGAGAGAATATTCAGTAGGATCCATGTATGTAAGGATATGACAAGACAGAAAAGTACGAGCTGGCTGGAAAGACATTCACACGCTGAGAAGCAGCTGCTCCATATGGGCTTAAAGATGAGCCCTGCAAAATGTCTGCCCAAACATAAACACGCACACACACATGCACACGCACACACGAACCTCCCGATCAAGGCCTGCTGCCACAGTGATGATGTCACCAGTCTTGTTGTTAATAGTGAACATGTTGGAGGAGGGGCTCTGAGGATTCTGGGAGAGGATCTTATATCGCAGCATCCCATTGGCAGTTTTTGGATCATCCTTGTCCACTGCTGTCACTGTCATCACAAAGGATCCTTAGAGGAAACAAACAACATGTCAACACAGTTTTGAAAGAGAAGATGGATTAAAGTTTCAAGTGTGTGTGTCTGTGTGTGTTTGTATAAATACCAGGCTTGGATCCCTCAGGTACAGAGCCGTTGAAGGTGGTGTGTGTGAATTCTGGTCTGTTGTCATTCTGGTCGATGACATTAATGACGATGTCGATGGGGTTCTCCACCTGATTTCCATTCAAGTCAACTGCATGGGCTCGCAGCTGTTCATCCAAACACACACACAAACACAAAGCATAGTTAATTTCCTGTCTTTAGTCATGCTAGCAGCTCTGTGAGGATGTACTTTGACACAGCAGTGCTTTAAGCTAAATGCCAACAGCGCAGCTGCAATGACAGTATTAACATATCAGTGTTTGGCAGCTAAGGCTTATGTTTACTTTTAGCTTGCAATTTAGCCAACATTTCCAAATAAGTGTAACACAGTACAGGCTAATGGAAGCGTCTCTGTCAGTTTTGCAGATATTCATAAGGATGTGGTCATGCAGAGGAGGATGTCCCCTTAGACTGAGTGTATAGCCTAAAAATAAACGATTAAATTACTAAATAAGTGAAAAAGAACAATCTTTACAAAGAAATGAAAACATGTCCAAAAACAAACTGCTAAGTGAAACAAATTTCACTTTGAAAATATTAAGAATAGATTTCTTCTGACGGTCTTAGATGTTAGATCTTTAAGATGAAATCAGCAGGCCCTTTGGGAATCAAGTATTTAGCATAAAATGGTCAAAAATGCTGATATAACTATTGATTGGCCTTGGACCCTCGATAAGTCAATCGTTTACAGCCTAAGAAGCATCTGTGTGAGACACTCAAAGAGCCATAGCCTCCCTCATGAATAAACATGCTGGCCAATCCCAGCTCCTAGCACTGACAACTACATCCAATTACATGAATATTCATCAGACGGCTTAAATGCAAATCACCCTGCTGCGACTCCAGATTTCCACTCCCCTGTGTGAGCTGTGTGTGCGCATTCCTACAGATCAAAAGGTTAGACTCTGCTCTCGGAGGTGTGTGTGTGTGTGTGACTGTATTAGATATAGTGAGCAAACACCAAGAGGCTTTTTTAAAAGAATTTCTTCTTCATCTCTGTGCATGAGAGAGAATTTCTACAGCAGAGAGTGACAGCAAAGATGAAAATAAAAACAGGGGTGACATGCAAGCATGGTGGGGGGGTAGACTGGGAGCAGAATCACCTGTCAAGGGAAGCGGGAGGGAAATCATTTCAAATGTGCTGGTCTTTTTTTCCATTATATAGACCCTCTGAGTATCAGGGTTGCATTTAGGTTTAACCTTACCAATTTCTCAGGGTCTTAACATAAGAAGTGCCTTAATGTAATGACTCAGCTGATATCTGTAAGCACCTTCGTTTGGCCACTGAAAACTCTGACTGACTGACTGACTGACTGTGGCTACAACCTGGAAATGAGAGCAGCAGTAAATGACGAAACAGGTGTAGCTGACTTTTTTTTTGAACACCATGTTTTTCATGCATAGTCGAAACAACAAAACAAAATGCTGATAAGAACCCAGCTGTACAAATTAATAACATCAGATAGATCATTTCAGCAAACAAGACTCACCACTGTCAGTGCTGTTAAACTGCAAAAAAACACACAATTAACACAATCTGACCTACAATTAGGATCTGTGGCCAAGTACAGAAGCCAGCTTGTAGTGATCACTGTAACCTATTTTACGTGTAGTCTGCTTGGGTCCCGCTGAGTGACGTCCAAGAGAACAACTGAAAATAGGCAACTATGTTGCTGTCTTTCCAAATCCGAACAAACATCCAAACATACAGCGACCTGGACTGCAATGTTAAACGTTCGCTCTGATGTTGACCTCGGCTGTCACAGTGTGGAGTCTTACATGGAAGTTGGAGATGTGCTCCCTGTCAAGAGGCTTAGTGACTGACAGCTGGCCTGAGATCGGGTTGATGATGAAGATGCCGGTGGGAGGCTGGTCGGCCCCGGGGCCTGTCACACTGTAACGCAGCATCCGGTTCTTGTCCCGGTCTGAACGGATCTGAGGCAAAGGACAGACAGACAGGGGAACGAGAGAAAGAGAATGGCAATGAAGGTAAACAGTTAGTTCACTGTACAAAAAGAAATACCGGTTTTGAACGACAATCAGTGTGGCCAATAATAAATAACAAGTAACAGTGATGAAACAGAAGGCACATCCTGGGTGAAAGTGGCTGCTCAAAATAAAGATCTTTTTTCCCCATTCAATCTGCTGCTTCTGTTACTGTCAGTATATTTCAGGAGATACCCCCCCCCACCCCAGTGAATTTGTGTTTGTTTAAAGGTAAAAATAAAGTAATATCCAAGTGAAGCTAAACTTTCTTGGTTTGACCTGGAAGTGTCTCATATGTCAGCATGACTTTAGGCTTGCACAGAAAAGACTCAACAAATGCTTGAGGCTGCTGCTGCATAACTAGAGAAACTCTGATTTGAGTTGAAGTCAAAATAAACTTTGATGCCTGGTGCACTTTTTATATCATGCATGCTGTCCATATGATAACAACAAGGAGAGGAAAAAACAGCAATGAAAGACTATTCTCAACATGCACTTGTCCTTCTTTACAAAGCACAAAAAAACAGGAAGACTAAGAAAACTTAGCTGTCGATTCAAATCAAATACCTTTTAATTACAAGCAAAGATATGAAACACTGGATGTGACATGTCATTCTGACTTGCAGGATGGAATCATATCCAAGCCATATTCCATATGTCCAATTTAAAAACTTACTGTAATGCGAACTTTTGCTTAAAGAGGCTTATGTTGCCTTTATAATCCTATTATTTTCCTTTGAATACATCATTACAGTGCTTTTTGAAAGTCACTGCTGTACATTTGTGTGAGTGTGTAAGTGTGTATACTGTTCAATACAAGCAATAACTTCTGTGAAATGAAGTTATTTTGCTTTATTAAAATAAAGTAGTATTAATTAAATTCACAGACTTACTGAATGCACAGAGACAAATTGCAATCTCTTCCAACTGTAAAGAAAATATCCCACATAAACTTCACCTCCTCCTGTTCTGCAATTCTTCTGATCTGGCATGAGTTTGTTTTGCTGGGAGAGAAGATGTTCAAAAGCCCAGCTAACTGTTAGTGAGGAGTTACAGGAGATATAGCCAAAATTTTGATGTATGCCTTATAAATAACACCATGTACTAAAGCATATTATGATAGTTTGGAGGAATTGCATCCTTTTTGCAAGAACTGACTTACAGCTGAAGTTAAGAACTTGCTGACTGATTGTGTGGTCAGTCAGTGTTCTGTGTTGATGTCAAGAATGTGGTTAACATTATAGCTGTGCTAACAGTAGGATTAACCTCATCCTTGGTGCTCATATCCTGGGCTTCATTAAGTGCAAGATATATCAGTATGTTATGATAATATACTTTTTCTCCTCCTCTATACATATGTGCAACATGACTACAGTCTACACAGGTAATATATTTGTAATGGCTTGCTCTAATGGGGGGACACTGAATGTGGGGGCAGGTTGCTATGCTAAGCACAAGTTTGCTTAATTACGGCCAGTTTTACGGCCAAATTTAAGTTCAATGTTAGAAGCAGCAATGCAGAGACAGCTCTGAAACTCTTTGCTGTTAAATCAAATGGATCATAGTTGTTAATAAAAATAAGTCTCTGGCTCCCCTGCAGAGTCTGTCAGACTGACCAAGGCCACTGTGCTGCTCACTTTTTAACCCGCAAAGGCTGTGGGTCGGCTACAGTTAATTCAGAAAGCTGCTCTTTGAGTTTTAACAAGATAAAATTTCATCATGCTGCACCAGCTCTCAGATGTCTGTATCAGCTCCCAGAAAATTCAGTACTTAATTTTTACTTCTTGTTTAAAACAGTCCTGAGTAGCTTTGCTCTGCAGTACATCTCTGACAGACCTCTGATCATCTCATACAGGCTTTTGTAGTTGCAAGGGTTAAATGCATATACAGCGAAGCTGCTTTTAGTTTCAGTGCTGCCAGCTGCTGAAATAGTCTGTCAGCTTGCATTAGATCTGCCTCAGTGTTAACATTTGGAAGCAGACTAACAACATTTCCCAGTTTCCTGTTCATTTGATTGGCTTTATTTTTGCAGATGCCTTTTTAAATTGTACTTGATTGTTGAAATTATAGCCAGGGTTTTATATCTATGTGCCTTTAATGGTCTTTCCCTTTTTGTTAGCACTTCGTATTCCCTTGAAATGAACATGCTATGAAACTGTTATTTTGCCTGTTTCCTTGCTTCAGGGCTGCAGAGTGAAGAGTCCTCACAGATACTCAAAGACAGGCCTGCTGTTGTGTGTGTGTGTGTGTGTCTTACTCTGACTAGGTCCTCAGGGA
>JAUZTA010000025.1:907956-920369 GCA_034780835.1 Ctenochaetus striatus
TTCATCCACAGTTGATTTGAACTTGTGTTTTTGCGATTTCTTTGTCCCAATCAGAAAGCTGGATGTACAGAGCCAGTGAAGGACGGGTTGTTGGGGTATAACTATGAGGGCCAGGGCTCCCCAGCTGGCTCACTGGGCTGCTGCAGCCTCCTGGAGTCTGATAATGACCTGCAGTTCCTCAATAACCTCGAGGTTAAGTTCAAGACTTTGGCTGAAATTTGTTCCCCTCCTACACCAATACCCAAACCCTCAGTAACTCGAAAAGTAGCAGAAGCTGTCAAAACCACAGTTGATGTTGTTAAAGCAGATGTTAAGCCCAGGATTGAACAAAGCGTTGAGACACAGCATACTAATATAAAGACTGAGAAAGTCATGTCATCTACTAATATCTCCAAATCATCTGTCAGTACAGTAAGCAGTGCCATGAATTCCATGACACTTCCTCCCTCCAAGGTTACTAACATCAGTCATTCCCCTCACATCAGTCAGTCTACTACTCTGCCTCGTCAAGCTCAGACAGTTGTACTACAGCAGCAGCCAGTTTACTACACTACTGGCACTGTATTGCAGCCCATGCACTATGTAGTTCAACCACAGATTCAGAACACAGTTCTGCTGGCAGATGGGAACCAGAGAGCCAATGTTCCTGGCCTATATGTAGTCAGTGGACCCCAGAATCCTTCCTCCGGGATTATGATCAGTGGAGCACAAGGCTCTACTTCTAGGCTACTTATACAGGGCACTGAGAGCTCTAAGAGTTCTACCAGCACTACAAGTCCAGTCAGCCCTACCCTGTTGCTACCTGTGAGCCCAGGTGTGTCTCAGGGCTCTGTCGCTGTGGATACCTGGAAAATGGTAGGACCAAACTCTAGTGGTAAATATGAGTTAGTTAAGGATACAAGTAGTCCAGGTGAGGCAAAGGGGTTGGACCCAGGCTCATCTCAGGGCACTTTGCCCAGAGGTGCTATCCTGGTTAAAGAGGCTGCTCCCCCTCAGGGGGTCTTAGGCCCAGCAGCCCAGGGGAGTGTGTATGTAAATAGAGCTTTTGGACAGACGTGGGCTGGGCAACCTGGGCAGATGGGGTTGGGGTCGGTTGCTGTTTTGGGAGTTGGCATTAGGCAGCCACAAATGGGAATGGGACAAGTGGTAGCAATGAAGCCAGAGATCAGTCAGGCTGGAATTTTGCCAGCTGGGATGAATCCAGTTGGGATTAGGCATGTCAGTGTGAACCAGTTTCAAGGAAATCTTCCTTTTAAACAAACAGTTGATGCCAGTGGTATTCCAAGAGCATGGAGAATAGATTCACAAAAGGAAAACAAGGCCATTAATGTTGTAAATACCGTCAATACTCCTGAAACCATTGAAACTAATCTGCCTTCAAAGGAGAAGATTACAGTTGAAGAGAAGAAAGCAGAAGATGTGATCACCTACATCTCAGAGCAACACAGGACACAACATGAGTTGGATGAAATCACTGTACCCTCACCTAGGAACTTTACAAGGGCGATGGGTAAGACAACAGAATCCACTGACCCCAAAGACAACACAGAGGAAGAACTTAAGACTCCACAATCAGTAGAGCTGGAAAACCATGTTCTCTCTGAAGGTTTTCCTGATCAAGATATTTCTATGTTGACTAAAATGTCCCTCACAGAAAATGACCTATCTGAATCAGATGTCAGTGATTTAGTTAATACAATAAAAGACAATGAAGAGAAATCAATATCTGCTCAAGGAGAGGAATCACCTGCTACTCCGGACTCCATCAACATTACACATGATCAAATACAAGATAGCACCGAGGAAAGTGTGAGTGGGCAGGAAGCAGAACTTTTGGATGAAGAAGTGCAGGATGAAGAAAAGCCTGTTGAGCTAAGTGCAGTTGAAAGTACAGTGGAAATTGGGTCAGAATCTCAACTTCAAGAATATCAGGGTGAAAGGGACCTTGATGAAGTTGGTCCAGCATGGGAAGGTGTTTCTGATGTGGAACCAAGTGGGGTAAGTGCTGCCTCTGATAGTATCCAGGCAGAAGAGAATATGGAGGTATTGCCAAGTGTCACCAGTAATACACATGAAGATGTAAAGGATGAGCAGGAGCAGCAGTTACATTCTGACATCGGAGGTGATACTATAGTTGATGACTTGTCAGCAAACGAGATTTTGCAGACTGTGAGCACTGTTTTGACCAACCAAGAGGAAGATCTGGATGATCAAAGTTTGATGTCAGTGTCAGAGGAAATCAAACAATCTGAAATAGAGGACTCTAATGTTCTCACTTCAACACTGGAGCAAAATCTACATTCAGCAAAAGACTCTGACAACGAACAAGAAGATGCTAATATTCAACAAAATATAGCAATAGGATTGAGAGTTAACACAGAGCAAGCTGAGTCAGATGGAGACATTATAAGTGATGAAGAGAAAGAGGAGATCATTGTACATGAAGAAGAGTCGCAGCAGCGTTTCAGCACCTCCGATGACCAAGATGAAGACAGTGAAAGACAAGATGCTTTGAGCAAAAGCTCTCAAATGGAAGAGAAATTCATCTCAGATGACAACATTACCGATGAAGAGACAGATGAGGTTGGTGTGGAAGAAGAAGCATCCCAGGTACAGCAAAATATAGGCTTTTTACCCAACCAAGAAGAAGAGAGTGCAAAAGACAGTGCATCACACATGATCTCTCAATTGGATAATACTTTACTCTCAGATGAGGAGGAGAGTGAGGAGGTAGTGGCATTACACACAAAACAAACTGTTAACATCACAGACAACCAAGATGAAGAGATTGAAAACATAAGAGATGGAGTAATAAGGGAAGATGCTGTGGAAGAAGAATTGTCACCTGTTCAGCAAACTTGCATCTCGGATGAAGATGAAGATGAAGGCAGTGAAAAAGAAGATGAAGCCTATACAGTTTCTCAGGTGGAGGATAAACACGTCTCAGATGACGATGTTAGTAATGGAGAGAGTGAGGTGGCATCCATACAGCAAAAAAGAAGCATTTCACTTGACCAAGATGAAGAGAGTGAAAGAGAAGACGGAAAAGAAACAATTCCTCAGCTGCAAAATGATAATGATGATGATGGTGAATATGATAATGATGATGGGGAGAAGAAAGGTACTCTGACATCACCTATACAGCAAAGTGTTCCTGAAGACCAAGATGTTGACAGCGCAAGGGAGGACACATCAGGAGTGAGTTCTCATTCAGAGGAAGAAGGCATATCCTACCAAATGTTAGAGGGGGACTCTCAGTCTTTGGAGGTTGAGAGCTCAGAGTTGAATCAGGAAGCAGCAATGTCAGAGATGACTGCAACTCAAGAATCTTCTTTTGCAGTAACTACACATCCAGAAGACCAAGGGATAGACTTTTCTCAGATAGACAATATAACACAGAATATTCCTGGGGGATTAGAAACAGATGGCCAAGAGTTAGTGGGGGATGCTGATATTCAGGGTTTGAATAATGTGCTCACATCTTTAGAGGAACTGAGATCATCCAGGGTTGCTACAGGACAAGTTTCAATGTCCAAGGAAGACAGAGGGGACAGTAACAGCACACTGCCAACTGGAAATTTAGTTGAGTGTGACACAACTGAGTCTGGTTACCAGAACACAGATGTAATTGAACCTGAACAGAGTGATAATGGAGATATTACTTTGGAAAAAAGCAAAACAGAAGTCACGGGTAACCTAGAGATTAAAGAGGGATTAGACAGTGCTTGTGGTCAGGTATCACCATCAAATTATTCAGAGCCAGATTTAGTGGAGACAGAAGCTGCAGGTTTTATTGCAACGGAAGAGGTAGCTGAGGAGACTGGTTACCTTGTTCAGAATGAGAGTGTGAACGTGACTGGACAAGCTGCAGAGGAAGACCCACACACCGTGGGGAAAACTGATGTTGTGTCAGAAGGTCCCTCTCATGCCCATGGGGCTGAGGCAAGTGGTGGTCAGGCTGGTACTGTAGAGCTTCAGACAGGCATAAGCCAACCTCCTCGCAACAAGTCAAGAAAGGGTAAAAAAGACTCGAACAAGAGTCCTCAAAGTTTAAAAAGCCCATCAGGAAAGTGTAAACAACAGTGAAACTGATTAAACAACTTCTCAGTTTCATTAGAGCATAAGATGTGCCGCTAGTATGTCCCAGGTGAGCTGGCAACTTGCTGCACCAGTGTCAGTGTTGTGAGTTTGTATCTTAGACACACTCCAAAAAAGGGTAAGAAGGCTGTTTTTTTTTAGACCCATTCATAAATTTTATACCACATATTTTAAGGTAAATTCTCATGTATCACTCAGGGATTACATTGAATTAAAGATGGGAAGTATGTTTATCAGCTAATCATGATTGAATATATAATGGCGGTTTTGTAGTCATGAGTGCAAGAATTAATGATATAAACATGGCAGGTTCCAGTCCTTTGTTTAGAGATTTGGTGGCGGGTCAGCCCTTATTTTTGGTGGCATGTTAACCCTTTTTTTCACGATTACTGTTTTGTTGGGCCTTACATATCTTGCAGGATGAGCCTTTCATTTTACAATATAACACGATTTGAAATAAAGGCTTCTTATTTTATTTGCTTTGAGCATGAATGATTTGAATGAATGTAAATCATTTCAGACGGAGTATTTTAACTGGTTTAAGATAAGACATAGAATCTATGCTGGGATTATAAACTTGCTGATCTGCACCTGCATGTTTAAGTTTTATGTTTTATGTTAAAGTGATAGTTTGGTGATTTCATCCTTTTTAGGGATTTTTATTTTTATACTTTAAGAATGTTTTTATATACCATTGCTTATAAATGTATTGCTTTTTTTACAGTAAAGCACAATATTAGAATGCTGACTACTGTCATCATTTATTTCTACTGGTATACACATTGTTTGCTGTCAGTATGCTCTTTGGTTTTAGTTCGTCAATGCTTCAGTAGTTGATCAACTAGAAATTTGGCCCATGTTAGCAAGCTCCTTGTCTAACCCTTTATGGCCAATTATCACCTTATCAGAGAAGTGCCCCTGATTATCTTTTATTTGTACTGTCTTTATGAGGACAGCAATGATAAATTCTGTCAAAAAAAGGAAATTTTACCCAGTCAAAATTTGAGTGTCTTAAAAAAAGGTATGGTTAGTAAACACAGTACACGTTTTACAAACAGAAAAAAAAGGTTAAGTGTGGCAACAATCTTAAATTGCTCAGATCACAGATATAACTTTGTTGTTCGAAGATTAGGGTACCACTCTCTCCCTATCTTAACCAGGAACTGACAAATGAATTAAGAGTGTATTTAAGCTGTTTAAGCCCCCTAATTTTTACTGATCTTATTCCTTTTGCTTCTAATATTGTAATGAGGTATGATAATCCAGACACTGAAAAAAGGAAACTATGACTTTTGACTGAACATTGAGATCATCAAACCACCATCTTCCTGTTACTTGGAATGTCATCTGTTTTACCCAGAAGGCAACTCAATGTGAGTGCTTACACCATAGCCTTTTGCTAACTCCTGCAGTTCATTAGAACTCATGCATAACAGCACATTGGCAAGAGCTCTCTCACTCGTTAAAGCCATGGGAAATATTGTATTTTAATTTCCATCCATCACTTAGACTCAGCTTTGTTTACATCAACACATGATCAACTCTTTGATCTCAGAACAGCGCGTCTGTTAAACCTGTTATACAGCGTGACTTTTAACGACCGAGCAGCACACAGACTGCCAGCTCATCACGAAATTATTGCTACAGTCACCTGGAAATGATTCTTTGGAAATAAGGAATATAAGGAGGGTCAACATTCACCAGTACAAAAGCATTAATTATGCTTTTGTTCTTAAATAACTTAAGTAGCTACTCAGATATAATGCATTATCAAAAATACATAACATGAAATCAGATTCAAAACAGCTGAAACTGAACTGTGAGAAATGTCACTTGTTTGCAGTCTGTCAGTGGCTCATGTTTATGCGCATTACCTCGGAAGTTTAAGTTGATTCTGTGTCAGTTCCAAGAACAGCTGATGTTCAGTCAAAACCAGGTCCTTCACCCCTGACCACAGCCAGCACCACTGGATGAAATCATGTCATACGGGTCCAGGAGTCCACCTGTACATCTGTGCAGCAAGAAGTGAAGTTAAAGTACTAGAGGTCAGCAAAAACTTGGTGTAACCTTACTTGACCGCTATTGCCCTGTTAATTTAATGGTAGGCTACTGCTACCACAGCAATCTTTTTTTTCAGTGTCTTGACTAAACTATAGTTAAATATGCTCTGATGTGACATCATGTGCTGCGCAGATTATAAAACTTCTTAAGGCAAATTTGTGATTCATGTGGCTCATGAATAAAATTGACCTGACTTAATTAAAAAGACAACTTCTAATCTCCTAACCAAAAGAAACCTAAAGGAACCTACTGATAATGTCATGTTTGTGCTACTTTTGTACCACAGCTCTATCAGTCTCACCTGAACCGACGTGCTGTTCTATGCTACTTAAAAACAACTGCTTTGAGCTGTCTTCAGTCTGTCTACAGCTATAACTCAGTAAGAACACAGACAAAACTTCATTTATGTAGCTCACATGTAAGTATCTATTGTTAAACTTGATAAATGCATTTTGATATTTCAATTTTTTTTTTACAATGCCTATTTATTTTTGTCACAGGGAATGTGCAATATATACATGTGTTTATGTGTTATACTTATTATTTTGTTTATTATTGGCTCTTTAAGTGAACTCCTGTACTGTCTTGTTGCTCTGAATCTTTTTAAGTTAATTACAGCTGTGTTTAGCAATACTGCCAGTGCACAATCTTTCCCCTACAACAATTAAGTTTTCTTATCTGTTATCAAATGCTCCCACATTTTTCCTTGAAAATGTAAAGACATGGAAGGCTTTAACTAGTATGTGTTCCTATAATGCTTGTACATAACATCTAAGTGCATCTTGGGACACGCACGGAATAACCTTTTTTTGAACTAAAAAAACATAAAACCCTGAATCAACAAATTGATCCTTCCTATCTTATACAAATGCTCCCTGATATCAAAGTTCATGGTAATATACCATCAGTGCACACAGTTCCTGAGATTGTCACACCACCTTCTGGTTAATTATTTGAAGTGCATGCAATTATAAAGACAAGGCCACCATCCCATTCCAAACCCGATATCAGTATACAGAGGTGGTGGAGAGTACTTCACTTCACTTCACTGCACTTAACCTAACTTAATTCAGGCAATGTTTGAGTTATTTATCTTTTCTACAGTTGCCTATTAGTTGTTGTAGTTTTAACAAAGACTACCTTTAACTTAAACTTCTTAGAAGGTTGTATTAAAGTTACTGTTCAAGTTATAAAATATTTCAGACAAAATCAATAATTAGAGAACAGCCTAATAAAAAAACAGATTTGTGTAAGAAAACTTGATGTATCTAGTGACCCTGGAGAAGCCCACACAAATATCAGTAGGGATGATATAAGAATTTTACTGCTGATACTTAAAGTCTAGAACATTTTCTAAGTAAGTTAGATTTTAGTACAAGGCTTTTACTTATATAACCTGAGAAATTCTTCCAACACTTGTGTACAAATAAGTATGGCACAAGTTATTACAGTACACTGTGTCTGTTCAAAAATAATACTATATGACCAATGAAGAAAAGTGAGGCTGCGTATGAAAGACAATCAGTCAGACTTCATCTTTGTGAAGTTTTTGTTGGCTTAATCTCAAAAAGAAAATGCAAAATGTTTTCAACAAAGGTTACTTATATCATTGCTTCATCATGCTTTCTTTTGTGCACTGTATTCCCAGACAGTTGTTTTCCATGGTATTTTTGATTAAGACAGGGATAAGTTAAATGGTGGATAAAATGACGCTTTGATTTTGGTGAGAGGACTGAGTCCAAAGCTGATTAAGTCTGAGTTATTCATTGTCCAGATATTGACATGGTCCACAGAGCGGGCAGCAGGGTGGATGAGGGAGGGAAGGAGTGACAGTGTAAAGGGGGGAGGACAGCTGCTGTTATAAGAAGCCCAAGACTGTGGAGGTCATGTGTGAACACCAGTAACTTCTGTCTGTCTGTCCGTCAGCCGACCATGCTTCAGCCGCTTCACTGTCTGCTTCTGGCTTCTGCTGTGCTGCTCTGCAACACCGCCCCCACCCTCACGGTCAGTGTCTGTGTGGCAATGTCAAAAAATGGTCAGTACAGTTTTGTGCTATGAAATGGTTATGCAGCTTTTGTTCATAAGGAACACTGCACATCTCTGATGTGCTTTCTAGCTGCAGGTTGGAAAAGTTGTTACCATTTAAAGGTTTAGAACACTATTAATAAAGCAGTAGCTCCTGAAATGTTTGTGTATTTTAAGTTTCAGAGTTTAAGGTTCAGCTAGAAGGAAATTTTAGTAAAATCTTTCAACAACTCTGTGTGGCTAATTCAGTTTAAAATAAGGTTTACATCAGATTTTATCAGTACAGAAGTACAGTCTGAAGTCATGATCCTTTGCCACATACTGTGCTCTTCAAGTCCCTAAAGAAATATTATATAATTAAAGCTGAGCATCTCAACACATGGTTTAGGAAGGGAACAAGAACTTCATTATTAGCTTTGTTATTATTAAGTTCCTCACCGGCTTATACTTAGATCTACCTTCTTATTACCTCCAACAAGGAGGTTATGTTAAGAAAAAAAAGGAGAGAAAACAAAACACAGGCCTGGTTTTCATCAGTGCTTGTGAAAGGGGAAATCATCACATTTTCAGACTAATTCCAAAGCATGGGAAAGATAGAAATACTTATTAATTTATTTATTTATGTAATTTGATTTGAAAATCAAATATTTTACTTAAAGGGGATACATGCTATACCTATTGCATCCAGCAGATGGCGGCAAAGTTTAGCAGAGAGAAAACATAGCCAATAGTATAAATACAATGGTTCCATATCACAATTCACATTTACAGGTTCCTGTGATCTTGTGATAAAGCTCACACATGTAGTCGCTGAACATGATACAGAAAGCTGCTGTTATGGGCACAGTGGCTTCAGGGGAGAACCACAGAAAAACAGCTTTGAACACTCTGAACACAACACAAATGAACCCTTTTTTTTAAGTAATTTAAATCTACTTACATTCATGTCATGTCCTCTTTAACTCCATCAATATGTATACATCGAAAATGTTTGAATTCAAGCCTCACCTGAACAAGCATTATATTGACCATGAAACTTTTGCTCTGGATTTGTAATCCACAGAGGAGTGGACCTATGGCCTTGGCTGAGGGCTGCGGAACTTCTATGAACACACAGTTAATTCTAGTATCCCTATTGATTTGTAAAGGAGAAATAAGTTCAGTGTCTGCTGTGCTGGTTCATTCTCATGATGCACGGACTGCTAGTACTGCTCAGCTCATCATGCTGTTATCTTGTGTTTAGAGCACAGAGCTTGAACTGTGAATGTAAGGCAACACAGATTCTGTGAACTTATTGTGCTGAATGCACACTGCAAAATGACTGAAAAATAATTTAAACGCTAAATCCTTGGGATTCCCTGAATGCTTGGGATTTAATACGAGAATCAATGAACCTTAAAGATATTTTTTAGGGCAGATGAACACTTTGGTTTAACTACTTAAAAATTGGTTTGTTTTGTTACTTCAATGACAAATAATTTGTAATTTTCACCTGAGTCTGTCATTTTAGTTCTACTACTTCTACTGCTGCTAATGACAATTATCATAATGATAATCATGTTGAAGAACATTGTGTGAGGACACTTTAATTTCCCTTACTTTTCTCATCTGGTGGTCTTTAGTTGACTGACCATTTAATGCACAATGTATCAGACTTAATGCTTAGCACTTACTAGACACTGAAGTTGCATAAGCAGCTATATCTCAGGAAGCTGAGCCTCTGCTTATCAGAGGGTCAGTTTTTCCCTCCCAGACTCCCTCAGTCTGCATGGTGAAGTGCTCTTGGGCTGGATATTCAACCTCAATTGCTCCTAAAGACAGATCCATTGTTGTGTGAATGTATGTGTGACTTTCTGATGGCACTTTGTAGAGAAGCTGCAAGTCATTAGTGTGTGAATGTGTGTGTGAATGGATGATTGCTGACTTAAAGTGGTCAAAAGACTTAAAAATTTAAAAATTCCATTTTCAATTCAAACTCAAAATTAATATCAGTTAGAATGTGGTGTGTTGAGCAGCCAGTAGTTGAGCAACAGATGATGAAGGTAAACCTGGTTTATGTCTGAGCAGGATAAACATGGAGGCGCAGACACCAAGTGTCCTCTGATGGTGAAAATCCTGGATGCAGTAAAGGGGACTCCAGCTGAATCAGTGGCACTAAAGGTTTTTCAGAGGAATGCTGATGGGGGCTGGACACGCATTGCTAATGGGTAAGTAAAATATTAAATATATACAGCTGAGTATGTTCTGTGTTTCTTCTTATTATCTCTATTATAAGCACAAAGGATGCAAACAGGATGCTGTTCCCCTCTGCAGGGAGACGGACGGCACTGGAGAGATTCATAACCTGATCACAGAGCAGCAGTTCCAACCGGGAGTGTATCGCGTTGAGTTCGATACCAAAGCTTACTGGAAGAGTCAGGGAAGCACACCATTTCATGAAGTAGCTGATGTGAGGATGTGAGCTTACTGGACACAGTAAGCTGGAAAGACAGGCCAACACAAACAGCTTTCAACCCTTCGTTCACCCTCCATATGTGTGTGTCTTCCTTGCTGGATATGTGACCATAGAAGGTACTGACCAATTATGACATTTCTGGCACAATGCGTTTTTCGATGTTCTGCTGATCAGAGCTAAAATTTGTTCAGTTGAGCCCTCCTTCTGCTCAGATTTTACACTATGATTATGTGTCAACCATCTGCGTCAGTATCAGAAAGACAAACAGATAGCAACATGGAGAGACAGACAGAATGAAGTTGCTACATTGGTACACAAGTCCAGGCTCATGATTCATCCTAACTCTGTCTGGCAAGCTTGTAACCTGGCTGTTGCAATTGGAGTGAAAAGGTGACCTCATTTTCCTGAGGCAAATGTAATGTCACATATGTGGATGGGTCTGGACGTGTGGATTCCTTACCATTTGGCCAGGTCACTGACTTGTCCCTTTGCGCCCAGCTCCCTCTATCAGGCCGGCTCTCCTCTCCTCCATTGGAAGCCACATACAGCAGTTGAGTTGGCCACCCAACTCTTGGTGTTGCCATTCAGTCTCAAGGAACAACAAAGGGCTTTAGTGCAAGTTTGGTTAAAAAAAATATAGAGAAATATGAGATGTTGCTTTTAAAGTGCAACTGTCACATTGTCATTTTCAGAAAGCAACAGAAATGGCCAGGTCCTACCCCATAAAACAAGCTCTGTGTGTGTGTGTGTGTGTGTGAGCAAAGGTATTTGACAGTCCAAAAGGCAGTTCTGAGGAAGTAGACTGGCCATATAAGACAGACTATAACACACTGTGTAACGTGTATAAATGCAGAATTCCCGTTATCTAATCTGATCTTGAAGTCTGTCAGTAGTGTTTAGGACAGTGCAGCAGTCAGTCAACAGCGCTATTTACATTAGTTTGTTCAAGCAGCTGTTTGCTATTCTGCTTTTTGAACCCAGTGTGAGGAAACACTTCCCAGAACAACAGGGCTAATAGTCACCCAGTATCATTGTCTAGTATCCTCAAGCTCTGCATCATTCACTTTGTTTTATTCTTATATCAGTTGTTCATTTTTATCACATTACCTGTGTTCAGTTTGTAGCAAACACGCTATGTCATGTGTGCTGCAGCTTTATTTTAGCTTTAAACTGTGTTGCTTTGGACTTATTGCATCAATTAGCCATCTTACCTTAGTTTTTTTTTTAACTCAGACTTCATTTTTTAGAAATGGATGCAAACATAAAGGAGGATTTAATTCTACTGGTTTTATTGTTCTGGATTTGGAAGGTTGATTAAATGTCATAATTTCTCATTTCTCTCTTCCATGTTTTTAACCACTAAGCCCACCTTCACATCGCTCAGTCTGAGCGTAGATGTGTCTGTCATTGACCCTGTGCCATTGTGTGTGTGTGTGTGTGTGTGTGTTGGTCGTTGGTCCTTCGTTCTCTGTGTGTTTGTGTGTACAGGTGGTGTTTGAGGCCCACACTGAGGATCGTCGTCACTACACCTTGGCCCTGCTGCTCAGTCCGTTCTCCTACACCACCACAGCACTGACCACAGTGGCCAGTGACTCACAACAGTGATGCAAGTCACACTGCAGATATTCAAACTCTGGCGAAGGACAACGTGCTACTCCTAAATAGAAATCTTCTGCTTTTTTCTCTTTTTTAAAACCTCTCATGTGCTGATACATACCAAAAATGAATGCATCTACTTGCAAATTGTGTCACTGTGTCTATACTAAAGCCTAAT
>JAUZTA010000025.1:927876-940134 GCA_034780835.1 Ctenochaetus striatus
AAAAAAGCAAAAGTTTTTACACATCCAAATTGGGGTGTATTTATTGTGGTTTTGGGGGGGGGGGTAGTTGAGCTTCATAAAGCTTTAAAGATATTAGACACAAAAAAGTTAGCACTTTGGTTTAGCCACCGAACAACACCAAACACTGTGGCCATAAACGATGTTTCCAACACCAGTGCAGCCTTAAGTAAAGTAACAGAGTCTGATGGATACCTGATCTTAAAGGACAATATTAATATCCACAAAAGATTCAATCACAACCTTCCCGCTGATTTTTCCCAATTATATATTCATGGTTCAATAACGACCTTGGGAACAGCAATTTGACAAAAACAAATACTTGTAGCAAAGTTTCATGAATGTCCAGCAACATCTCATGGTCTCTATCAGCAGATGGAGTTTGTTCAGGAGATGGCTCGGTTCTTATTTAGAGTCGGACTAGTACTAAATTTTGAGGTCTTTTTCGGCTGAAATATGTCGTTACACAGAACATTTTATAGTTAAATGACCTTCTGATTAAGATTTCATTATTGTCATGAATTCTAAATATTCCAGATATTTTAAGGACTTTCTCAACTCACATTAACTTAAATGTTGATAAAAAGTGGAAGTGACAGGTGATTATCTGTTAAAAAAAATATAAGCTCAACAACATCTACTTATGGAAAGACTGTAGGACAATATTTGCTGATTTCCTCAAACAACCTTTACAATTCAGGAACACACAGCAAAACTAGTATGTGTGCAATATACTTATATCAGCTGATTTGAGTATATTGCAGATCACTCTTACTTTAGATCTCATTCTCGACTGCCTTGATGCCATGCACAAACTCAATCTGCAGATGGAGAATAAAGATGAAGCTAAAAGCTCTGAAACACCTCCACTCTGCACCTTCTAATGAGACTATTATTTATTTGGCAAAAAAATGTAGATTTTTAAGTAGAGATTACCTAATATTGTTCTTTGGCAACTGTCACCCAGACTTGCATTGAGCAGGACATTTTGCAGTCCAAAAATGATCTTGTCGGCAGCCTCTGGTGGACAATTAGTGGCACAGCAACACAATCTTAACCAGTCCAAACTGATCTTTTGCATTGTGGATGTATTTTATTATTTATTTAGGCCAGATTATTCAGCACAGGATTGAAGGTGTCATATTACCTACAAGAACAGACTACAGCATTATGTTGTGCAGTAACTGATCATTGGAGGAAACGTCTGCAGTGCTGCTCACAGGAAGCAAAGCCTCTGTGAAACAGCTCTGCTCATTCTGCATGAGGAAGCCGTATGCAAATAACATTTCATCCACATGTGTTCAAAGGCTAAGCCATGCAGAGTGAAGGATAGAAAAGAGGTTTGCGGGTGCAGTTCTTGTTGGATTTGCCCCACAGCCTCATTAATTTGTGCTTGAAATTGTCATAGCGGGAAACATGCCTGTGTTTATTCTATTAGATGACAGTGGAATTTTGAGTTCATAAGATTTTCTTGGCAATTGAGATGAAACTGCTCAAGTGATATGCATTTAAATGTAAAGACTTGCTTCTCAGTCTTGGCGGCATGTGGAGAAAGCTTCTGTTGACCATGACGAAAAGGCAGATGTAGTGGATTATTACACACAATGTCAAAATAGCAACCAACACTTGAGGGGACAGACTGAGTTAATGTTTATGAAGAACTTATGGATTCTAATCATGAACATATTTCACACACAGTCCTTCATGATATCATTAATATGATGTAGACAACACATTGACAAATCAGGAAAACAAAAACATTTTTAATCTCTTCAGTTTGAATGTAAAGTGAAAAAGAAAGAAAAAGAACTCAAGGCACAAATAAATACTGCAAAATGGAATACAGTTGTCTATTGGGAAACACATCATGTGAACGGTCTTAGATATTCTTGATGTTTTTACTTAGATACTTTACAGTTAGAAGGGGCTGAAGTGAACCTCAGCTGATAATGGGACCCACTGACCCGACACAGCGAACAGAGCCAAAGACTAATGCAAACAAAGATCTAAGACAGATTGTTTTCTAGTTTGTTACTTGGCAACTGGACTGGAGTTTTGATTTTGGCCACTCAAATTTGATACAAAGCAGATCCATAAAAACAAAAGCATACTGCCTGATCTAAAGCACTACATGCTGACTGCCCTGTAACATCATCTCCTTATGCTAGCACGGACTCAAAGTTCTTACATTTATTCCTGTTGAGTCTGCTCTAACTTTAACAGAAAAAAATGAAGGCATATAAACGTGTAACAAAATCTCTGTAAGAAATAATCATTTTGTGAAATTCAACACTTTAAGGTGTTTTTTGAGTCATCTTTGAATGAACTGCCTCATGTATTGCTGCTTTAGTTGTTGAAGGAAACTTCACTTGATTTTCACATATTGGTCAGTGTACTTGTGATATACTACACAGCCTGTGAGTACTGTTGTAACAATGACTGAAGAGGAGCGATGCTATAGTGATGTCATCAGGGTTATCTCATTGTAACACAACATGTTCCCAACAGCAAACCTGCATAACGTATTGGATATCTTCATTTACCAGGCACAAAGGGTTAAACTGAAGATGTTTAAGGGAAGTGTAGGTTTCAGTGTTTTTGGACCCTGGCATAAAATTCTTCTGTTCAAAGGCTTTACATATTATCTTCACAGAGTCAAACTCAAATTGGAAAATAATATTCATGAGGCACTAAAAGTCAGGTTTCTCAGCCAGTGATTATATAGTCTTCACATTCCTTTTTCTCTTTTGGGCCTGTCTCGTGACAGCTGTTAAAATACAACAGTAAGATTCTGGACAACCCCAGCAAAAAACTCTTCCAGAGCGCCTCTGTTCAAGGTCCAAAAGAGAAGCAAACCTGTTGCTCAGTGCTAGGCGGTCAACTGTCTGCTGAGACTGCTTGACTTTAAACAGGATGTTTGCAGAAAAGCACTGACAATGCTAAATCATTTTCTGGTATCATACTAAATTTGGGCTGTTTTAGAGGGGAATAAGATAGTCCAAGGTACATCAAAACAGAAATATGGGTGACAGAGGCCAGATCAGAGTCTGAGACTCAAACTGCAGGGTGGGGAAAGGGAGGTAGATTTTGACAAAGGATGTTAATCAAAGAAGCATTTCAACCGAAAAGAAAGTCAAGAACGTGATGTCTGTGTTGGTCTCAAATTCAATGCCAATGTAGCGGAAGTGCTTTGGTGTCTAAAAACTGGTTGGATGGACAAGGTTCATCTTCATTTGTACAACAGTAACACATGTAAAGTTAAAATGTAACATGCAGTCCATGCTCTTTAGAACGTCATTTGGAAGAAATCATGTTCAAACTGACTGTTTTTTCTTGAGAATGATGAAAATGTCTTGTTTCTATAGATGAGGTGGCATGGCATGAAGTCTCTTTGCTGTCATTAGTCAATGTACCCCATGAGCCTACTCCTTCATGAAGTGGCTTCATATTTAAAGTATGCTTACAAAAAATTGAATACTGTGTTCCAGATAATAGATATTTCACTACAAACAGTAATTTATATTTAAGGCATTACTGCTTTGTTAAATACTTAAGCAGAGGGGGGTGGGGCAGAGTGCATGTGTAGGGTGATGGGGGGAAGTCTGCGACTACATGGTACTGCACGCGCCCTAACCAGCTGATCACCAAGAGTCATGAATATAATGTTGTGATGAAGTGAGCAGCCAGACTACATGAACCACTTCTCAACAACACTCCATATTACTGCTACACAGTGAGATCACAGCCATGAACCTAAATACAGGGAGATTTCTTCTCTTATGCCAAAATGTGAGACTAAGCTAAGAAAGGCATAGCACAAGAGAATCATCTGCTAAACCAACACTGCTCAAAGTCCCCAGTTCTTCAGATAGTAAAGACCAGGGCTTAGAGAGGTGGACATCAGCACATCACACTGACTGGTGACTCTGCTCTTCTCTCTAATCTTCTATAAAGCTAAAGCTTTGTGGCTAAACACAGGCCACTGTGTTTTGTGGCACGAGGTCCAGCCATGTCTGCTTTTGAGGAGGAAAAAAAAACAAAAAAACAAAAGTAAAACAACTTTGTAAACAGAAACAAAACAGGCTGCCCCAACAATCACTGCTGCAAGAGCTCTATTTTTCCCTGGGGGAGGAAGGGGCTGTCTTTAAGCACCCATGGCTTAAGCACAACCTTTACCAGAGGTCTCTGCAGTGTTTGTTGAGGGAACCTGGGTGTATTGACATGTTATGCTTTAAAAACATCACTCTGGCCATTTTGCACCTGAAACCCATTCGCTACCTATCAATATGCGCGTGCCACTCCTGAGATAAACAGCACACAAACACACACGTAACAGAATCACTTGTTCTGTAACATCATGTGTCAATAAAGCCAAGGAACAAAATACCATTGACGCACCCCTGTGAGAAGTGTGGCACTACTATTACTTTTGGTTAGGAGGCCATGAATAAAGTGAAACCCTTGCACGTCTTATCACACAGAGTCTCACTGCTTTGAAATAATACACGCTTCTATCGGCCTGCTTGCACTGTCAGGAGACACACAGAGAAAAGCATGGCTGCAGGATGCTTGGTCAGTCCAGGCCCTACATCATGCAAGCTAAAGATTAAATCAAGTCTGCATTTTAGATTTTTTTTTTCAAAATTCTCAACTCATCTGCAGATTATTTTCTCCTTAAGTTAATTTAATACTTAGCCTATACAACTACAATTTACACTGATGGCATGATTTGTCTAATTAAAAGATCAGAGATAAATGAAATTTACGTATAATAAAATTTTCATTAAAATGATCTCAGTGCCACCGTTCATTAGCTACTCTGAAGCTTTTAAGCATTTCACATAATCCCCATCCAAAGACAGAGTGCTTACTTTTTCCTGGATGTTGATCTGCCATTGCTATCTATTCTCGCCTCCATAGTAACAGGGCAAACTCCATTAGCCGATAAAGGTAACGCGAAGCAAAAAAGCTATAGAATATGAATTAAATGGACCTCATGGTGACTTAGTTTAACAACATTTCTACTGTTTTGAAAAAAAAAACAGATCACAGATTCATACACTAATGTGTATGCACAATCCTGCTGGGTTAGACAACCAGTTTTGTGCCATGTTCTGATTTGTTGATTTGTTAATGTGGGTCTCAGTATCAGTAGCAGACACCCAGTCTTTGGTCACCAAAGCTCTAAATAAGCCATCGTTGGATGTGTCTTCCAGAGAGGTGTATCATGGTTTGGATTGACAACCAAATAACAAAATCGCACATAGTATCAGGCCTCTGAGAGATGAATCTTAAGCAAGCTATCAAGATTAAATCGCGTGATAGGACAGGAAATAAGGTTCAGTTCAAAAATTGGTCAGAGTTTTAGCATCATAGGACATACAATAAAAAAAAGAAAAAGTCCAAACATACAATTCATGGTCAAATTCAAACCTAGAGTATACAGGAGAATCTTAACAGTGAACATCTGGTCAAAAATAATCTACACTTTTCTCTCCATCTTTATAGTGCTCAAAGCTTTAAGAAATTAAACTTTTCACAGCGTGTGCCACTCAAGAACAGCAGTAGCTTCAGCCACGAGGAGCTGATGCTAAGGTTCTCTCATTCTGGCCCTTCTGACTGCCTCACAAGCTTAGAAAATAAGAAAAACACCACAGTCCAGACACACACGCACGCACACACACACACACCATCCAGCCCAAGTCCCCATGCGTCAGCGCATGGTACAGTACAATGAAGAGCTTTATCACATGGTCCAGCACTAAATCATTAGAATAAAAATCATAAAAAATAAAATACATCTGAGACAAAATACACACTCACATGAGACCATGAACCTGTACTAAAGCATGTTGTGTGGACACACTCCTGCTGTATTGGCCGACTCTGCCCTCTTAACAAAGACATGGAGGAGAGGCTCAGTCACACCTCCCTCCTTCTGAGGAGCAGCTCTAACTTTTTCACACAGTGCACCTCAAAGAAAAAAAGCACAACAAAAGGCAAAATTAAAAATATACACATCATGAAATAATTTATGTTTGGAAAAAAAAAACAAAAACTGGTAAACAAAATAAATTAAGGCATGCAAAAAAATGATGTCAAATCTTGAGATTTGGATACTTCTGTTTTTTTAAGCCAACATCCTATATTGTTAGAAGATCTTCCTGTCAGGAAGAAACCACTCACTCTTATTAAATCCTCAGAACAAAGGTAGCTGCCAAAATAAAATTCAAACCCACTGGAATATCACTGTAATATGCCCGAGCGTTTAAAGGCCCATATTTACATATTTGTGTTCTGTGTTCGAGCTTTTAAGAGGCTGATATTTACATACATGTTCATGCGGATTCAGCAGCAGTGCAGCAAAACAAACAGCAAACACTTGTGACACAGACAGGAGTGCTTCTTCAAACATCCTGAATCAGAGAAAATAAATACCACATATCAAAATTAAAAAAAAAAAAAAAAGTACATCACAAACAATGTTGCCCTCACTCAGATCCCTCCTTTTAAAGGAATACTGTGCCCTAACAAAATGATATGTATAAAACAAATGATCGTAGAAAGTGAGACAAGATCTTGTCTGTTGACTTGTAAGGTGACGGTGATACATCAGAAGTGAAGCAGTGCGGAGCCGAGCAGAGGGAGCTGTGGTTCTGCCACAGTAAGGCTTTGCAGTAAACATCAGAGCTGAGATGCTGCTGCTCCCTCCAACCTAAACCAAGACTCATGTCAACTTGTAGTAGTTAAGCCGGCACGGACAAAAAGACATGCAGCAACTCACCCATCTCACACACACACACACACACACACAGGCACGCACACACGCTCACACACAGACACACAGGCACACAAGCACACAGACACACGCACAAAATCGCATGCGCGCGCACACAGATTCACTGGCACACACAATCGACAGTTCACTTTGAGAGACTTGCCACTGCCTCTTCATTTTTTCCTCTTTTTTTCGGTTTGGATTTTCTTTTTTTTCCCCCCTCACTAAAATTTCTTGGCAGCATTACATGTTGCGCCTCTTCACCCCTCTCGGCCTGTGCCCCCCTCCACTCCTCCGCCGCACCACCATTCTGCCTCTGGATGGCCGAATGTGGCACTAGGAGGCCAGGCCCGAGGGGAGCTGGGGGTGTGGACCAGGGGTTGGTGGGGGCAGTTCAGTAGTCTGTGATTGGAGCGAGCTCGGGGTACAGGTCCACCGTGATGTTCTTGTAGAGGCTGCTGAGGGAGATCTGGGGGCTGTAGTGAAGGTTGTTGAGCCCATCCAAGTGTTGCCGCTCCTTGGAATACCTCAGCAGTTTATACCTAAAAACACACAGTGACAACGTTCTTATATCCGTATTCACAAGGATACAAGAAAGTTTATTGGTATTAACCTTCTCAATATTTAACTACTCAATCTGCCCTGCCCCTCGCTTAACGATGCACTAACACACAATCCAGAGGTTTAGGGAGGTTTAAGCTCTTGATTACTACTAATGAAATCAATAATAATAATAAAAAAATCACCATATACTCAAAATTTTTAATAAAGGTCCTATATCTTTTGCTTTAGGATTTGGTGGCACCTGGTGTTTATGTTGCAGATTGCATCCCTCTCAAAACACATTTGCTCTCCCCTCTCAAGCCTGAAAGAGAGTCTGTGATGGTCATAAAACTTGTAACACTGATTTTTAGCTATTACAGGAACATGCTTGTGCATTGTGAATCTGGAACAGCCTCCCTCTGTGGATGTAAAGACTCATTCTTGGGTAATAAAAACTAATTTTTTTTGGATTTTTGACTTTTATTCACTACTGAAAACATTATTTTGAATATTATATTCCAACTTTGCTAACTGAGGCATCTTCATAATTCTACAAATTCTACATAACTGACCAAAAAATCGGACTCACAGAGATTTCTTGTAAACAGAATTTATGTCTTCATTCAGGTGTTGTAACCAAAAAGCAGTCAACACCTTAGCAATGGTTAAATGTTCTTCCTTTAAATAAAAGATGTGCAAAGTCACCTCAGTTTAGATCCTTAAAATTCTTCATTTAATCAGCACCAACAAAAGGAGTGCTGCATGTTTCACTGTCAGCCAGTAAAACAAGGGCCAGGATCACATCCCCACCATGCAAGATGCAAACAAAACAGGAACCACCCTTAAAAATGAACCATTTCACAAGGTTCATTTTTAAGGGTTAACAAGGAGCCATTAATGGTCTGTGTATGGAAATTTTTTACAGCAATGACTGAAGGAGGCTGAGACACTGTGAGAGGCTGTACAAAAAACAAAACTTTAGAAGTTTGAGGGGAATACATGGGAAGATACATATCTGTAGAATAAACAACATTTAAAAGATACTGATACAATAATAGTAGGTATTTGTCATGCATTGCATGTTTTTGTCTTCGTGGAGGCAGGCCTTAGTATGCTAAAAGGCCACTGCGATGCACTAAAGGTGTAAATCTTTAAGACAGTGATGGTTTCCCTAAAAAAGATATCAACATTGCGTATTATTTGGATGGGATTCCCATGAGGTAAAGACGTATATTTACATTTTACATTAGAAAAAAATAGATAAATGTAATTACATTTATCAAAATTAGGCAAATACTTTTTTGAAAGCACATCACTGTGGGGATGCAAGTTGGGTCTCTACTGTTAGATAGCTATGTTTTGGAAATGGGGCAAGAAGATATACAATTTGTTAAAAACATCAAGTTTTTAAGCAGTTCTACATGTTGCCAAACACAAAAATATTTCCACCTCCACTTTGGAGAAACACTGGATAGTTTATTGTAGACCTGAAACAAAAAACACCGTCTTACCTCCCGAGGAACTGCACCTCTCCTCTGTGGTGGTGAGGAATGGACTTGTACTTGCCAATCTCTCCCTCTGGTCGCGTGACATTCAGACCAGCATAGTGAACCCTGAGGAGACATTAGGCTGCTTTACTATTTATGGCATTAAACTAGTAAGAGCATAGAGCCCACCCGTTTGTTTCATGTGTGTCAGCGGAACTAAAGCTGTGAACAGTGAACTGTTAAACAATTAGCTGACAGGCACATAAGGAGCATGAAGTACAAGAGGTATGCTCATTTGCACAGTCAGCTGAAAGTACAAAACAGCCTGCTGAATTTGTCCTGAAGCGTTATTTTCTAAAGCACATAAGCATACACACACACACACACACACAGATAAACATTATTCTGATTGACTGCTGAGTTTTGATTTTGGGTGGTATTTTTGTTTGTGTTCTGCTTCCATTCAAGGACCAGTATGACTAAAAATCGGAACAACAGAAAAATGGAACAGTTTGTGAAAGATGTTTTTTACTAGATTCAGATCAGAACTAATGATCTCTTCTCAGAAATCACTGTCCTCACAGCTTTACACCTGATTAAAAGAATCAAACTCGGATCATGTTTCTTTGATACGTGCGGTCAATGACTCAGGGTCTCCAGTGAGAACAGGCTAAAACTTATATTTGAACACAATTATGCCTCCTAAGTCAGCAGCATATGAACAATATCTCAATCTAATTACAACAGTAATTACTTAATATTCAGCAGACTAACCTGTTCCACAAGTCATCATCCTCTCCTCCCCAGCCCCAGAATGCATTGGGAAAACCATTAATCTTGCGAAACTGCTCCACAGTCAGTCCACTCACACCACCAAAGAACTCGCTGTATGGAAGACTGCAAACCACAACAAACACAAGTTAATCACTGATCTACATGATCGTTCGCTGCACTCATGTTAGCTCTCAAGCCGATATGTCACCGCCACAGGAAATATGGCACATGGGAAATCTGTACTTGGTTCAGTATCACATTTACAGTTGTATTTGTTTTGGACACTTCTATTTCACATCTTCCCATGAAATGTTTATTTTTGATGCACACTCACATGTACATGTATTTGTCCAGCTTGGCAGCAAAATGGCGTGGCATCTGACCACAGCCATAATAGTTTCGGTCATTCTCCGGGATGTGGTCAACATCGTGAAAGATCAAGCAGTCCCAATCCAAGTCTTTCATGGCCTCCAGGAATCCCACATTAAACAGCATGGCTCTGTTGAAGGGCTGGCTTCCACTCTGAATGCACACAGACACGCACGGACACGGACACAAGTCAATGAGCCTATTGCTGCTACTGGAGAAGTGGAGAAATCATTTGAAACCACGTGTTTTAACATGAGAGACTGCCTCTTACACCTAACATGCTTTTTCATACTTTTTTCACAAACAAAGAATTATTTTAGAAGTGTTTAGTTCAGCTGATTGTTGGATACACTACAGCCTGCATGTACACACTAACAGACTGTACCTGTTCAATGACGTAGAAGGCAAACTGCAGCCGCTGTCTCTGCAGTATGGGAATGAGGTGTTGGAAGAGGATGGGGAGATGTTCATGGCGGTTTCTGAATGGAATCAGGATGGCCACCTACAGCAACAACATTACAGTAAGAATAGACTCATACAGGAATTCCCCTCTGCATCACTGACATTTCAATTTTAATGGTTTATGTTTAGGATCCATAAATACTAGACTTGCAAAATGCATGAACCCACCTTCCAGCGAGGTTTACAGTCCTTTGGTTTCCAATGGCCTCCAAACTCAATGTCAAAAAACTTGGAGAATTTCAGCTCTATCTCCTCCATTGGGATCTCCGTCATGTTCACTTCTATAAGGCCCTCTACAGAGAGATTTTTAAGAGGAGATTATTCAAGTCAGAATCACAAAACAACAACAACAGTTAAAGCCCTCTGTAACTGGCTTCTTCTAAAAAATACATAAAATCTGCAGCTCACTTTGACTGAATAAGTCTTAATGGCTGGATAATTTTTTGTAAGTAATACTGCTCATTTCCACTAACAAGATCCAACTGCTGAAGCAGCACTTAAACAGTGCAAAAGAGATCTACACTTTTATTAATTATAGGGGCAGCTGAGCAGGTAGCTGAATGTTTTGCACCAATTTCTTTATTCAGCCATTGAGTCAGAACTCAAAGTCACTTGTACAGGTGCAATCGAATCGCTTTTTACATACAATCTCTAATTTTTACTAAAATATGTGAGTAAAAAGCTCAATTGTACAAGGAGCACTTAGCATCTTTCTGATGTACAGTACCTGCGAAAATGATTAAGAGCACTCTGGACTTAGTGATGTTTTATCTTTCATCTTAGCAGGCACAGGTCTCATATATAAAAGACTGAATGAATCATTCACTGAAATTCCTCTCGTAAAATACTCTCCTAGTGTTAGATACAAGTCTACTTACTCATAGAAGGTAATCGCTCTGGGCAAGGGAGGTTTTGGGCGTAGGTGAAGTTCTCCGGGAGGTATGTGGTTGGCTGTACCAGGTACTCACTGGAGTTACTGCCGTCAGGATAGTCTGCAGCGAAAACGGCTGACATTAGGCAGAACAGCAGAATACTCCAAACCATATCATCTACATCAAATGCTATAGCACTTAACAGGATACTTGTTATGACACTAGACAGAGTTTAAGTCTTTCAAACTGGGCCTGTTACACTCTAATTGACTTTGGCTACATAATCATAGCTCTTCATATGTTGTACCTTCCTAGTATTGACCTGTTGCCATGTTCTAAGCTTATCTGACTAGTGCAGCTCAGCATCAGTCTGTGTTTAACTTCACATTCCAGGTATAGTTCTACTTCAGTGCTTTCATTTGATGCTACTATGTGCCTACTATGTATGTACTCCACTCCGTTTCAGAGGGAAATATATTTTACTGTTGTGAGCATGCAACTGACAGTAGCAGTTGTACAAACACTACGTCTTGTAAACTGGTAGTTTACAGTTTTTTAAATATTATTAAGTTTTCCGATCTTCCATTCTTCCACACCCTCTGCTGTCAATGTTTAAGCCTAGTGCTGCAGATAAAACCTCTTCAAGCTCAACTCACAGTTAAATTGCTTAGTTGTCAGGTGTCAAACGCAGATTTTGAATGTGTGAAGAGGACTTGCTCAACCAAAATAGCACCACAGATCTTCCTCGTTTTACCATCCACATGTTGTATGGTCAATGTGATCACAGCGCCGTACCTGCTTCACCTACTTCTCCCTCATCCTCGTCCTGCGCGTATTCTGCGGTCCCTTCTTCCCCGGCCCCATGATGCCACTAGTCCCCCTGGGGGTGACGAAGGGGTCGAGAAAAGAGAGGACCGCAGAGTACTTCCACCGCTTCCCTGTCCCTGCTACCGAT
>JAUZTA010000025.1:949130-970517 GCA_034780835.1 Ctenochaetus striatus
ATCCAATTTCACAACAACAGAAACGGTGCAGTAAGAGCTCTTCAGTCCGAGCAGAGTCCAGGATACCAACAGCATCCACATCAAATTAAACACGGAAGCTAAGCTTCAAGCTCATGTAATCAATTTTTACACACTTTTAACATAAATCCGACACCAAGCAATTTAATAATCGCACATGAAAAACTCACTACGACTGGTTTGCTGAGAGCTCTCCATGTGTAGCAAGATTGCAATTGCAATTACATTGCTTCAAGTAAAACTGTGGCATCCGCTCCTCAAACGTCCTAACTCCCCTGACCTTACGCCGAAGGCCCGAAGCGCCATGCAGCAGCGCATTGCTCGGGCCTTCGCTGTATGCATTGAGAGTTGCTCCCCGGCGCGCGGTTCCGTTCCAGTGGCCCGTTCACGGAGCTCGAGGCTCCACAGCTATACCCGCAGTCGGTTCCGCCAGCCCAGTTGGGAACAGAACAGCTTTGGTAAAGTTGTTTAAGCCGGTTTTAAATCAAATAATAAAGTTAAAACATTAGAACACAATCAACCATTAAATCACCCGTTAACATTACGTTTACACTAAAATGTGTTATCGTTTATGAATTATACCGTTGTTTAGCATAGGCTACAATCCCCTTAGCATCATAGCGATGTACTTTTCTCCCTGGCCAGTGAACCTGCAAATTAGGGCTAACATTCTTATAACATCATAAAATTATACTAGGAAAAAAAACTGGAGTACCTTGCTCTTGGATGGTCTATTAGTACACTTGACTGCAGAGCAAGTCATAGTTTTGGTCTAATATTTCCGATGAAAAAATAGCCACAGAAGACTTCTGCGGCGGGGGTGGGTGGGTGGGGGGTGTTCAAGTTCGGTGAATTAGCCAGCTAGCAGAGATGACTCAGCTAACAGCCCCCGCCTAGCTGTCAACTAGCTGTAAATCCACAAGGCCATGCCCTAATTTATGCAAAATAGCCAAATTTTAAGCTTAAATATAAACCATACAAATAAGTTGTAAAAAAAATTCACCCTCTCAGAGTATTCACGACATGATAGTGAAGCTGTAGACAAAAAAAACCAAAAACGTTTTTTTGTACCAGGCTGTAAATATGTTTATTTCTGGCCATTTAAACATGGGCTCCAATGAGAATTTGCTCCCTTTTGGAGCCAGCCTCAAGCGGCCAGTCGAGGAATTGCGGGTTCTTGTACTTTCTGGTTGGCTTTAATGTGGAAGTGAGAACTTTACCGAACTTTGATTTATGTAAGTTTTATCAGTTCAGAACCTTACAAACCTATCTCAGCTAATTGCATGTAATGAATTACCCACTCCATTGTAGCCATTGATCTTGACTTTAATTGTGATAACCAAACAGAAAAAACACAACTGTGCAATTTACACGGTAGCAAAAAAACCAAAAACAAGAATTACAGAAATACTGGCTAAAGTTTTGTGATTGAAAGACAGACATCCTGGAATTCTATACAAAAAGCTGATTCTTAATTCTTGGGACATTGTCAAATAAACCTGTTTGAGAGTCTGATGCCCAGGCAAAAATTCCAGAGTATCTGGATGACTGTGCCACAGCACTGCGGGTGCTATGTAAAGTTTTTCATGGGAGGTCAGTCACAGTCACTGGGGGAGATGGAAAACATCATGTAGTTGGTTTTTGGCATGTAAATCACATCATTAGCAAACAAAGACAACAAAACACTTATTAAAAAGAACTGTATTTTATGTATATTATAAATAAAGGATATACCTTTGTTGCAACACATTTCTGATTATAGGAGGGATTGATTGAGTACCATCAGCAACAACAGTCTCTGAAGTTCTGTCTGAAGGAGAGAGAAAGACTGAATAGTGTGGGTTTTTGAGGACCTACGGACTACAGTGTTTGGAGTAGATTTTATTATTAGCAATAGTAAATGTTGTAGAGAGGTTAATGAAGAGAGCAGCACAAAAGTGTTTAATGCTTTTTTGCTATTGTGCTATGACTAGGGCAATATATATCTAATATACATATATGTAAAACGAATAAATAAAAACAGACTGTTGTGTTAGTATTGTATTAAGTGAAGTAATAGGCATATAACTTTATAGTTACCAATGGTTGTAACCTTTTTGAAAAGAAAGGAGGTCAAGACATTTGATGCTATTTGTTGATTTGAATAATCAGGTTGGCACATAAAGGGGTACTTAAAAGAAGAACATAGAAAGAAAGGTAACATAGAAAGAAAGGTCTATAGTTGGCTAAAAGCCTTGGATCAAGAGTTGACTTTATAAGAAGTTTAATTTAGGACTGGGCTGTATACCCTGAAGATCATACTTTTTAAAGCCAAATTAATACAAGTACAAGTACAGCAGAGGGAACTACATTTTTTCACTAATTTAAAGTTAAATATAATAATGATAATGTTGTTTTCATTGCTGAAAGAAGACAAGGGTTTTTTCTTGTTTTCCTCTATTAGTGATGACATAACATAAAAATACTGTGCAAAGTTTGAGTATCACAGAATAATCAGTATGAAATAATATTATAATAATATTATTAGACTATTATTATTAATATTATCATTATTATAATATTACCAACAACAATTTAAAAAAAGTTTCAAAAAAATTAAAGTACTTTTAATATTTTTGTGGTGATTATGTAAAATATAGGATTTAGAGATTTTTACTGTCAAACACAGGCCATGCAACAATGACTATTTACATCAAGGGCAAAAATCTCCAGAAGCAGAGTATTTGTATTGTCTGTTTGTAAGTATATAATTTAATGTGGATTAAGTGGAATTTTAAATTAGGTCAGATGGGTTTGTCTATAATTGAAAGAGATTGTCCTCCAAGCACTGTTCTTTTAATTTGTTAAAGCTGTACAAGAGCCGGTCCAGGTTAAGATCCCCCATTCTTTTTATGAACTCAGTGTGGCCAGAGCTTTAGAGTATCTGTCATGATTCAAAATGCACTTGGGAGTGAGGGTTCTATATTTACATATATCTTACATCTACATATATATTCCCACACATTTTATTCATATTTGCTGAGTTTCATTCATAACATGCCCTGAAGTGGTAGCAAAGGGTGGCGTAGTAGACATAACAGATACAGAAGGGTCTCCTAGTTTTTTGAAGGAGACACACTTCTGTCAACCGCTGTGTCTAGCTAGATTACCATATTTAGAAATAGCATGTTCAATTGACAAATCTTGTTTAGAACTGTCTGCAATGAGAGAATTAGAGTTTAGAGGGTCCTGAGCAACAATATAGGACCAACCAAACTGGTGCTAGAACCTCAGGGATGTTCACAGTTGTGGTACAGGTCCTGATGACAGTGCTGGATGGAAAAAAATGGACTGCCAAAGTTTATTCTGGAGAGTAATTTTGCGCCATATCTTCTTTGGTTAGCAGTTACTTACAGCTCCAGTACAGTTCACAAATAAGTTAGTCAGTAGGGCTGATACCTCATTGGACAAACACAGGAACTATATTCCTAACCACAGAGATTCAGGTAGAAGCTTCTGAGAGCTATTCACCAAAAAAAATAAAAAAAACAGCGTTTTCTCTCTAGTCTTTAGCACATGTGCACGTGAGTTTAGCTGCCAGGGACACATTTCGAATGGGAATTTTCTTCCATTGCTATTTAGTATAAAATTCAACAGCATTAATATTCAGAGAAACATCTGTATTGTTACATCAGTGCCATTTAAACTTTGACTTCCACCACTCAGCCTCCAATAGACTGGCTTCTGTCATAGACAAGCAGTTTGCTGCGCCCTCAGTTGGTTTTATTCTTTCCATCCTTTGCTCCACATTATTCATTTGTGGAGCCCTTGCTACAGAGCCTGTGTTCGAAGTGACTCAACATATTTTGCCGAAAGTCAATCAAACGACTGCAACAAGATGGAAAGAAATGCAAAACAGTTTTTGCATCAATATGTTTGTCTTGCTTTTACAGTATGTAGGAGGGCCTTTAACATGTTTGTGCCCACAGGCCCTTTGTCTCATATCCCCCCTGTGCTCTCTGGTTGTCTTCAGCTGTCTCTCAACCCCACACCATCTCTGTTCAGCTCTCTGCCTTTCCCCACAGTACCTCTCTCTCTCTCCTGTGGGAAGGCACACACACAATGTGGTGATCAGCATTATGGGCATGCATTAATTTCACCACTGAATAAATTAGTGGCATTTTATTGAGTGGTGAGACATAGTGAGGTGACTGTGTTGGCATTGTTACTGTATTGGCATCTGAAAAAGATTAATTGTGCCCTAGGTGCTTTCCAATTGGTAAACAATTATTATAATTCTGCAAACTTCATGTATAAATAATGAGCAGATTAAACAGCTGATGCAAGGCCTCCATTTTCTTTGCTGGGTGAGGCGATGAAGAAACCTGATGCAGGTAACAGATGGACTACGTCACATCCCATTCATCTCATGGGCGCTGTAAATGTAAGTGGCATGACACAGTTTTTACTGGTTATGGTATATTAACAGGGGGAAAAAGGTAAAAACGTATAATGGAGTGTTATATAAGTAGAGTTTGACAAGTTATGACTGCGTTCAGAAGCAGCACAAACCAGTGAATGGAATAAACCATGCCACCCAGGCATAGCTTTTAAAAGGAAAGTAAGTGTGGCTGTTACTATCCCCTAAGACAGGGGTGTCAAACTCAAAGCACACTTTAGGGCGTGGGCCGAACAGGATAAACATTTACTGAACACACTACAACTAAGTGTTTTTTGAACATAAATATGAATAAAAACAGACAGAAATATTATTCCAGAATAAATAAACTTAAACTTTAAATATCTTAAAATATTTTGCTCTCCATAAAAATATCTCCTGTCAAAATTAAACAAATTCAAAATATGAACATGCTGCAAAAAAAACTGAAAATAAAAATAAAACTTGTGCTTTTCAGCAAAAGTTAAAATAACAACAAATCAAAACCAAATCTTTTACTTTCTGTAGCTTCTGCTCTGCATTCAGTTTTTCAGCTTATCCTGATATTTTGTCTCGTAGTGCCTTCTTAGATTAAATTCCTTAAATACAGCCACATTAGCTCCACACAGACACACACCGGCAATGTCAGTAAACATATACTCAGCCTCCCATCGGTTTTGAAAGGCTCTGTTTTCAGAATCAACTTTTCTCTTTGCCACTGGTAGGGGCTAGCTTTGACTTTAAAATGGGGTTGTATACAGCAACAAATTTACCGGGAATAAAAAATAGATGAAAGGTATAAATTTATAAAAAAAAAAAATTATAATGGAAATAATCATAAACTGAACTCTTTGAATCATCATATTATCATAAACATCTGAATTGGTTCTATACAAAAGAACCAATATGAATGGGGTTTTTTTGTTAATTTCTGAATTCTGTGTTTTTCTCAAGTTACTGCCCCTCCCTGCAAGCTCTGAATTTTATTGCTTTTATTTTAACATTCATCATCTCCAATACATGTGGTAGCATGATAAGTGCGTCAAGTAGCCTTAATGAGGGAAAACAATTATGAAAGGTAGGGTAGTGAAGGGTTCCACTGAGTTAACTACAACAATAACCTGCTCAGAGCGGTTTGGAGATGCAGCGTAAACTGCCATGACAGCATACTTCAGGTACAACTTATCCACCATTTGTAGTACAAGTGACACCAAACATTACAAAATTACTCGTAAATATAGCTGGATAAGCCAGTTACCTCACTTCGTATTCAGCCCTCCTGGAGTTCAACCAGAATCACTTACCGCCATCTTCTCTGTGATGACTGACTTCTGCTTATCACTCAGGTCGCCCTCTATAATATCCTCATGGAGCTGACTCAGGATCTGTGTGGCTGCATAGCCTTCATCTACCATGTTCTAAATGATACATTCAATAGAAATAGAAGGAATACAACATTTCAGAAAGTTAAGCAAAGTCAATATAACAAACATTCACAATATGCCTACATCTGGAATACATCATGGAAAAATGGCCTTTTTGGTCTTTTGTTTTTTAAGATAAATATTGATCTATTTGTGAGTTCTTGGCCCGAAACTTTTGAAATATTTAATGTACAACAACCACCAAGAAACAAACGCAAGTGAAGCAAACAAAGATTGTGTAAAATTCGGGAAGAGACACAGGAAAAGAGCACTGACATGTCACAACACCTACCCTAACTGCAACCTCTAGTTTCTCAAATGTTCCTTTCAAGCAGATGTGTAGCAAGTTGTCAATCATCTTCTGAGGGATGACCTGCAACTCAGCGAAACAGCAGTGATGTTACCAGTATAAAGAGAGATAAGGTTTTAGATGAACAGGATTTGTAATTACAGTTAATAAGTTGTCCATCATTAGTTTCTCTGTCTCTTATGTGACACACAGAAGTATGACTCACCCCAGCTATTTCAATGACTGCTTGCTCTGTGATCTCCTTATCCACGCTGAGTCTCGCAGCACTCTGGAGAAAGGTGATGGCTTTCCTCAGGTCTCCCTCAGATACTCTCACCAATGCTGCTATACTCTAAATGAACAACAACAAAAAATATTCCTTAAAAGTGTTAGGTGGGACTAAAACGTGAAATCAACTTGACTTGTCAAGAAGTGTTTTGAAACATAGAATTTAAGGAATTTTACGGGCATTCTAGTTTTTAAAAAAAATCTTTATTCCCCACAGTTTCATTTTTTGTGAACTTGCCATTCTGTCTTGGCAAACACAAACTCTGAAAACCTGGATAAGTAACTACATGTTTTATTTTTTTCCTCAATTATTTTTGCTCTTTTCTTATTGTAGTTCTCTTTTAGGTACTACAGGCCCCTTTAGAAATGTTCAGTGTCGGAATACTCACTTTTTAACATTTTTTTTAGCATAAGTAAAATTGTATTCCATCTATATCCACAGCAAGTCAACTTTTCACAGAAACATACTATTAACTTGAGTCAAAACAAAGAGGCTTGAATAAAAGGATCGATTGAATTTAATTTACTTCACTAAAAGCTGTGGAAACCTTAAAAATGTAACACACTAAAGCAAAACTTAAGTTCTTTCTCTTTCACCTCTTTAGTGTACTTGAGGCTCTCCTTCTCACAGATGTCTAACAGACGCTCTTCTTGGATCTGATTGGCCAGAGGTTTGAAGCGAAACTTGGAACATCTGGAGGTCAAGGGTTCAATAATCCTAGAGGTCACACAGACACACAGCACGGTCAGAATCAGTCAAATACAGTGTATTTGCATATTAATGACTGTGATAAATAAGTTATTTGACCTGCTGATGTAGTTACAGATGAGACAGAAACGGGTGGTGCGGGACTCCTTCTCCATGGTCCGCCTGAGAGCAGCCTGAGCCGGTGCTGTCATGGAGTCGGCCTCATCCAGGATGATGATCTTAAAAGGAGGACACGACTTCCCACTACAAAATCAGCCAAACACAGTGACTGTGACTGTAGGTGAAATTTACTTGACACTGCTGCAAGTCAAAATCAATGTTGACATCCTTGACACTACATTTGCCCCTTTAGTCTGCAGCCAGCATCTGCAATGAGGGACTAAATTATGAGGTTGAGGAATTGCACATCTACAACACCCTTTGATACACACAAGGTTTAGAGAATATCAAAGAGTTGCTGAGTTGCAAAGAAGTAAAATGTCCTCCAACTATATAGAAACAAAAGGCTGGCAAAAAGTAACCTACCTTAAGACATGTTAGCTTACTCTTTTGATGGAATCACTGGCAGAGCTAAAAACAAAGTCTCATCCTTTCCTCATACTGTGGCATCACTTGTGTGATCTGCACAACTTTGTGCATTCTTTCTACTAGAGTTTGCTCATTGTGTAGTGATGCTTCTGACAGAGGCATCTCAGCACTAATGTTCAAGTTCACATGGTTGTTTAAAGGCAACTGAGGAAAATAGCACTTTATATGAGTACATGTGATGCAAACAATGCTGACTCACTCTGGGCGGGTCCCAGCCACGGTAAGCTGAGCAAAGTTCTTGACCTTCTCTCTGACAACCTGGATGCCTCTTTCATCAGAGGCATTGAGCTCCAGCACCCTTTGTCTGTACAGCTCAGGACTGAAGGACACACAGTTGAGAAGGACAGAAGACAAGAGGGAAATTTATGAAAAAGGAAATAGCTGATGATCAAATTAAAACAAAAAAGGATGTGACAGGACTTTATGCAAACACAAAGAGCTGAAATCTCTTTTTCTTATCCATAACACAAATATTTCACTTACCCATAAAGTTCTCTGGCAGCAGCTAAGATGGTGGATGTCTTTCCAGTTCCAGGAGGGCCATAGAACAGCAAGTTGGGAAGCTGCAAGTAGGAGGGAGTGGGACTGTGGGACTACTACACAGAAAAACTGAGCCATGATTGTCTTTATATGTCATTAATAATATCCCTTCTCCATGGAAGAATGAAGTGTAAGAACAAATGAACGCTCTTAATAAAAAAAACAAACAAAAACATAGTGGTGTTTTTTTGTTCAGTCTATGTCTATAGGGGACACAACTTCCAAAGCTCCTTTATTAATTACTAATGTTCAAATGTTGGGAGACATTTTGGTTCAAAAACACACTCAAATGTGGACAGCAAGAGCTGTGTTTATATTCTGCATATATTTACATTATGTATATCTCAGTGCATGTAGATTATATAGTGTCATTAAAATCAACTTAAAAATGAATTAGCTTATTGTTATTATTGGAACAGCTTCCTGGTTATGAACACTTAAATACTACATATCAAAAGATTTGCGGGTTTCAGTGAACTAACCTGAATTTTTAAGGATTGTGACTCTCAGGCAAATGGAATGAAACGTCATCAAGATGTTTCTATACAGTGCAGTTTGTTTGCATATTGTTCAAAACTGCAGCTACAGATATAATGGGAATGTCAGGTCATTGCTGCTGGGATAGCAGTAAAAAATAATATGTAAAAGCCATCATAGGAGCATGTTACTTACATCTGCTCCTTCCAAAGACTTTTTAAGCACTGCTACCACCTCCTCCTGAAAGGCCACCTCATCGACACACTTTGGCCTGCTGCAAAAACACCTCCTGTTAATAATAGCTTAGCATGCTGTTTCATTAAATCATTAGAAACATTTGATAAAGCCTTGCACAGGTAAGATTAATCTTTACTAGGGACGATATACACTGAGTGGCCAATTTATTAGGTACAGTTAATGCGCTGATGTAATCCAATACAACAGCCCCGCTATATCATCTATTTTCTTGAAGCCACTGTAGATGTTATTGTTACAAATGTACAAAGACACCTGTGATGCAGATCAAGTTTCATCTTCTTGACCACGTCACACAACTCTGGGGAGAAGTTTGCCATGAAAAATGATTCTAGGCAGTTCAGGCCTTTGAGTGTCGCACTTACTATTTTTCAACCCAAGGAACAGCCTTGGCTTTCTTCTCTCCACTGGGTCCTGCTATTGCCTTGTCCTTCTGAGGTCTGGTAGCCTGAACAGTCCCTCCTTTCAAAAAGGCATGCATGACTGCTTCTAATTTGGAATAGAGCAGCAGAAACAGGCAGTGATAAATAAACCTTCAGATCAGAAAAAACACACACATTTGATACACATTACTTCGAAGCAAGGCTGCAGCACAAAGCTCCTGAATAGAAGCTACCAAATATCTGTAATGTTGAATATGTTGTTGAATTATTTTGTACCAACAGGAACCAAGGCTCATGAGCGAGTATTGTAACTTAGTCTTAAGGTAGTTAATGCTAATGCTTAAGCTAATGGGAGAGGCTCAGAATACAGTCAAAATGCAAGAACAATACTAAGGTTGTGATCGACAACATCACTGCAGTGCTAAACACAATCTGATCATTAAAATGATAAGTTACCATATTTTTTTCCCTAAAAAATCGTGACTTTTGCTATCATTTATCCAGCTCGTGAACCAGATGTGACATTGATGGTTGACAACAACTGACTTAACAGTTAAACAAAACCTATATTGCATGTTAGGGGAGAATGAAAATCAAATTACAAGTTTCTTAACGAAGTTTGACAGTTCAGCCTTTCAAGGGATGTTACACTGGTTGAGCCTTAGAAACTGTATGCAAACATCAACATCGCTTGTATTGAAATTACAATTGTTGACATTAGACATCTTAGCCGCGATTAAATAAATTTACGTCGTAACAACCATTAGTGATATCAACTAAAATGCAAACAACAAATAGCTAACGTTAGCTAAGTTAGCCACTCTGGGCTCTTTGCTATCAGCTAATATCATTAGCCAGTTGTTAGTTATTGACTCCACCGAGGGACGCGTCTCACTTACCCTATATAACGTTATGAACTGCTGAAAACTGCTATATATCCTACTGTTAGGATTTTACGTGTCAATTCCAGTATTTCTTCTAGTAATTGGGCTCCGGTTGTTGACATGTGTAACTGCGGGGATATCTTCCCGCTCTGGCGGAGAAAATAACTTCCGTCGACGACACCTCGTGACTTCCAATCAGCTGCCGCGGATGCTGGAGTTGGTCCCACCCACCGTTTACTCGCTCACGTCTCCTCCCATCTTCTCTTTTTGTCTCCTCTCCTTTCTTACCTCCTCTTCTCCGCTATCTATATTCTCTCATCTCATATTGTTGGGCCTTTTTAAATCCCAAACTTTTGAATTCTATTATAACTAAAAGTCAAAGACCAGTTGATTACTAATTATTCATGAATTTGGAATTTATATAGAAGAAAAAGGAAAATTATCTATATACAGCAAACATATCTTAGGATTATGCTCTGTCTTGTCTGTCAGCTGCCCTTTGTGTTGTTTGAAAGCGTTCAGTAGGGCCTGTAATTGGCTGGCAGGGTGAGGCTGAGTGCAGATGTCTCTGGCTAATGGTTGTCTCTCTGGAAATCCACAGTCCCAGGAGCCATAGGCTCAGAAAAAAATGCTAATGCCCCTGAGTGGCATTGTTTGCTTTAATCAAAATGTGGAACAGGATCAGCAGAGTGGCCCATGGTAGCACTGAATGAACCCAGACTGCAAAAGCATGAATGAAGAATAATGGGTGAGGGCTATTGATTTGTTTTGTTTGAGACCTGAAGGGAAAATAATGGTGAAATATGAGATGTTTAGCAAGGATCTTACCTGTTAAGCAGCTCAAAAGAACTCTGTCGATTCAAAAATGATTTGCTGTGTTATTTCCCCAAGTCAAATCTAGTGAGAATCAGGGAATATTTCAATTTGAGGATCAGTCAGTGTTTCACTATAGCTCCAGTCCATATGCAGCTCAGCTCCAGGCACCAGGATTTCTCACATGGACCTATTAACCCCCACCCCATCCATCCAGCTTCCTTTCTCCCTCCCTCCCTCCCTCCCTGGAGGCAGGTATAGCAGCCCTCTGATTCGTTTTCTCTCTTTGTGACTCAGCTTCTTTATTATAGCAAACAGAGCCTCATCATAACAGCAGCAGCAGTGCTTTTTTACCTAGAGCCCGATGAGTGTCTTCACTGGACCAAAATATGCCTTCTCAATTTTTCACATTTTTCCTACCTTCCTGAGGAGCACCCATTCCCTTTCATCCAAGTCTGGCATGCCATAGATAATTTCTGAAGTGTCCTTTTCCTTTTTTCTTCCATGCTGTGAGAATTACTATGTTTTTGACTTTGAAGATTCTTCTTATTTTACGGATCTGCTTGCCAGCATTATGAAACTGATTGCTAACATTCTGGTTGGTGAAATGGCTTTTTATTAACCTAAATGTTTAGTTATCTCTAACTTACAAATATAAAGCCAAACGGACTCAATTATTTTTCTTTTTCTGTTTTTTCACCAACAGCCTAGTTTGCTGACTGTCAGACTGACAAACTAATTGTCTCTCTTTTGTTCATGGAGTGACAGACTGTTGTATTTATTGTCTTGTTGACTGGCTGACAAATTCATTTGCAAAGGCTGACTGCTTATTTTATTCACCAACTGACTGAGCTACTTGCTGTCTTATTGCCTGCCTTGCTGTTTTGCTTTTTTCATCCATGTCTGATTGACAAAATGATTATTTAATTCCCAGGTTTCGTGTGCTGCTGACAGGCTGGGAGTGGCATCATCATTATCATCCTCAGGCTTTGTGATTGTTTGAATTTGGATGTTAAAGGAAAGGAGAGACTTGACATTAGTAAAATCGAAGAGTAACGAATCAGAAACGGGAAGCAGCTGAGATAAAAGAGAAGAAAAAAATCTCCCAGGAGAAAACTGTATTACATTGCAAACGGACGGGAGATTATTTGAAGGAAGGGAGACGAGAGGAGGCGTGGCAGAGGGGAGAGAGAGAGGAGAGAGAGAGAGGAGCAGCGAGAGACGAGGGGAGGAGAGTGGATGCGACCCACACCCTGAGATGCTGTGCTGGTTGAGAGAAGACGAGATGTCGGTCCAGGAGCTGCTACAGAGGGTGCAGTGTGTCATCACTCATGTTGGTAAGTCATCACATTTGTCCCCTTTTTTATCATTTTGCTCTTCATACTTTCATACTCTCAGTGGTTAGAACAAGAGAAGCGTTTGTTTTCAAGAGAGTCTACTATGGGCTAAACGTACTGCAGAGCAGCCTTCCCTCTGTTGATGGTTGTGTGTAAGATGGAAGGTGCTTCAAGGTTGCATCTTTCTCTGGACATTTTTGGAATTGGCTGAAATTGCTGAGAAGCAGAGCAGATGAAAGGGAGGCAGGGAATCTCCATCCTCTCATCAGGACCACTGAGTGCAGAGGGATGCTCTGCACACGGGCAGAAGAGATATATCATGAGGCTACCACAAGCCTTTGAGTTTGATCAGTGTCGATAATAGATAAGCATACTCAGAGATTTATTTATTTGGGGTCATTTCAGTGTTTAATCTGTCATATGATCGTCTGTTTTGCAGCTTAAATTATTTCTTGAAGTGAGATTTGCTTGTGATTCATCTGAGTGAATATTAGCTGAGATTTGGATCTAGATCTTGCATTTTATTTTGAATGAGGTAGAAGAATATAATTGTAGTAACCCCCTACCCCCCATATTCATTACTTTGAATATATTTGAGGCTTTCGGTACTGGAATGTATGTTAATCAATGACTGGCAATTCAGTTTGCAGAAAGCAATCCAATTTTTTATTATGAAGATGTCCAAGATAAAGATAAAAATCTACATACAATATTGCATTACTATTAGCTACTTTAATTTTCTATTTTTTATCACTCCTTCTCTATCCTACTTATTTTTCCTTCTGTCTATTTTTTGTTCTAATTTTCCTAGTTGTTTTCTCCTTTCCTCATTTTTCCAGTCCATCCTTTCCATCCCTTCCGTGCGTCCACTATTTTTCCATCCCTTATTCCCTTTCTTTATGCCCTCCCATCATGCTCCTTCCACATCCTACTCTCCCGCATCCTTTCCTCCTTACATCCTTTTTACTCCTCCTTTCCCTCCCATTCTGCGTCCGGGTTGTTTCCCTGGCTGCTGGGGAAGTAGGTTAATGTGCCACGCTGGAGACTGTCGCACAGCATCCTCCATCGCCGCACTTCCTGCATTGCTTAGTGGCAGTGGAGTGATTGGTAGTGGAATGGAGGGGGGCTTGTGCAGAACGTTTCTATGGAAACTGAGCTAGCTTCTGCTCGGCAAGGGATCCTGAGATGATACACTGGGATACACCAGGATGCTGCTCGCAGTGTTTGCAGCATTGGTGGCCTCCTGTGTGTGTCCAGTATTCTGATTATTTTTCTTCCTGTTTGGAAATGTGTGTATTTCTCACACAGAGTGTAGTCATGGCTACTTGTCTCCTGTTTTCTTATTTCACTATCCATCACATTTCCTTGAATTCAAATACTGCAATGCACCCTGTAGAACCCATGGGTGGGGGTTCAACACAGGTACAGACAGACAAACACACACACACACACACACACACAAATCAACCTTTATATTAAAATTCATAAAGTGGACAAAATAGTCTCACAGTCAGTCCAGTATTTAATTTTTCATTCTTTTTATTTCTCTTTCCTTATCTTAATTTCTCACACTAGACTTTGCTTGCAGTCTTGAAATTTACTTTACATATTACTTGTGAATGTAAAAGCTAAAAGCCTTTGAATGTATTATTTGATCTTCATGAACTGGTGGAGTCCATTGGAATTAAAGATGATTAGATTTCCTCTTTTTCGGAGAACTTCAGGACTCCTCAGTCATGTGGGACTAAAAGTTTAGTTCGAGTTTAACTTCGAGAACAACAGGACTCTCACCATCAGTTCAATTTAGTAATGTCAGTGTTCTTAGTCACTCTTTATGAGGTCTTATGGGTCAAAAGCTTAGGAAAAGGAAAACATAAAGGCCATTACAGCCATTAAATAGACTTTTACCTCACCAGTTTTCTCCTTAACATGCAGTTTTCTCTCTGCTCTTCATTAAGTAGCTTTAAGTTCTAAAGAAATGATCTTATTCCACATTGTCTGACATACATACATTTTTTGAGCAGTTTATTAACACCATGCACTGTAGCTATATGATGTATGTACCAACTAAAGTATTTACATTCAAGAATCCATGTACTTTGACTGCACTATAATATGTGCTAAAATTTAAGTCCTGATCAAAGTCAGTTACTCTTAACTGTCAACCGTTTATTTAAGTCTATCTAAAAATGTGGCCAAATCTACTTAAAATTATTTGACCCAGTCTTAATAGATAGGTGGCAATGGAAAGCAGTCTTGTAAAATCCTAGCACTTAAGATTCCTTTTACTCAGGTAGCTTAAATTCATCTCCTGGTATCTGAAAAGTTTATTTTCTACCATTCAACAAGTATTAGCCTTCAATACAATTTTGTACTTTCAATGCACAGCTTCGACTCAACATCTATGCTTATTTGCACTGTATAGAGGAATTTTACAGAAACTGGTGCTAAAATGTTTCATACAGCACTGTAAAATCAAATCATTCTATGTGGTGCATCATTTTAGTCTAAATTCCCCAAAAATCATACACCTAAAAATGACACAAATATTTGGAAGTTTGTAAAAATGCACTGCCATGATCAGTACTGTGTCGAACTTTGCGTAAAGAAACTCTGAAAAGATATCTGATGCTTGTCTAATTTTTCCTCCTCACTGAGAAATTCTGGATCTATAAATCACTGGTCTTGTGCCCAGACCAGTACTACTGTTTGCGGTGGGTTGACTGGTAGAAGAACAGAGTGCAAGATGGCTGATGTAAAGGGATTCAGACACACATTGAACCTGAATGAGACCCTGACTCAGCTGAGAGGTTTGTGCACTAAAATTGGCAACCAGCAGTTTTATCAGAATGCTGAGTATAGTCAGCATCTTTTATTTGTTTGTCTTTTTCAAGCTTGTGGGCTTGTAACTAGCAGTGGCTGACAGAGTGTGAGTGGTTTTTCTAACATTAACTCTCTGTGCTAATATTTCCATTCTGTGCCAGAGATTTCAGGTTTCTTTGTTTATGATTGGCTTTGAATTTTTGATGCACCAACTCTGTCTTGCATGTATTTGAATCTTAGATTTCAGGTAATGCTAGGGAATGTTTAGCACATTTTTGAGCAGAGGAATGGATTTTTTTTGTGGCATTGAGTGATGTCTGGCTGCATAGTATGTGTTAGTAAGGTGAGATTTAGCACTAGCATGATTTTAACTATAGGTAATGTCATCACCAGGAAACAGGCGCATAGTTTGCATCAGGTAAAATCAGAGAACACTTGTGTTACTGTATATGTTGTTTTGTTAGTCAAAGCTTGGTTTGAAGGACTTACTGGACAGAAAAAGGCTGAATTTAAAGAAGACAACATCAAACAGACGAACAGTAAGCTGGATAATGTAAACATTTTAAAAATGTATGGTTGTTGCAGGACCAGAGCAGGCTATATGCTGTGTCTCTATTTATCTACCCTCTTTGCTATTGCTCCATTTATCAACAGTGTTGTTCAGCCACCAGCAGGGAGCTCTGTTCCTGTTTGAACCACACAGCTGCTTGCAGGGCCACAGTGAAGCTTCAGGCAGTGGGTATATTATTACATGGGATGGCCCAAGACTGTGAACGCACATCAAGCTAACTGAATTTCTCCTCACTTTATTGATTTTAAAGCAACAACAGCTCAGCCTCTTCTCTTTTTTTGTCCAGTGTCTTTGAAGACAGTCAACAAACAGCTTGTCATCTCAAGGTCATGTTGGATGTTCATCAGTGTAATATGGGACAAACAGAGAAGGAAAAGCAAGAGACCCAACTAACGGGTCTTATTAAAATAATAATATTAATTGAATCTTTAACCTTAGTTAACCTCAGCTCCCCTCGCTGCATAATAAATCAATGGAGACTGTTGATGGGACACTTTCTCTATGCTATAACTTTCAGAACACACAGAAAAACTGATGCTCCATTTTAACCTCTGCTCTAGTTGACGTCATTTCATACTAATTTTAGTTAGCTGTGGATTCTCGACAAAAAAAAACTAAAGAAGATCCCCAACAACCTGTCATTACGGTTTTGGCTTGTATATGATTGGCACCTTGTTTCTGTGCTGGAGTGGGCTCATAGCATATAAGCTAACTAGTGAGCTTGCTCTTGATCTCATTCTTGGAAAGAAAAGGAACAAGTGTAGCCTGTTTCCTAAACTGTCACCACTATTTGTGTATTCACAGTGAGAAACTGCAGCTAATGTTAAAGCAGACGAGTCAAATTAAATCAAGGCCATGGGTTAAAAAAACAAAACAAAACAAAACAAAACAAAAAAATCAGTGTTGGATTTTACTTCTACTCCAGTTTCTGGTCTCACTGACTTTTACAAACAAACTAAGAGGAGTGAGCATGGAGTCATATTCAATTAAGTAAATGTTGGTGATCATCATTATGTAGGACTTACCTGGTGATTTAACTGTTGTGTCCAACAGAAGTTTATGCAGCGCAATTATGTTCGATGTTGTCACAAAACCTCATGACTAAAATAACTGATCATAGCTCTGTAAGCGTTATTATACAGCAAATCCACTGTATGTTTTGACTAATGTATTACAGGTGAGGACGGTACAAAAAGGAAGTGTGTGATACGGGAACAATACAAAGCTTATTGCGGTGTGATTCACTGAGCTCATTTAAAAGTGTTCGCAGCAGGATACAAACACAGCAGTTTAACAGCTTTTGACCCATTGATCGAGGAAAATTTGTGTTATCATAGTTACCAGCTCATTTCCATAAATATATAGGCTACATAAATACAGATATATCATGTGATCACTTTCAGAGGAGATTTCATGATCAGGTATTGGAATTATTACTATAAATAAATAAATAAGTGGTCCTATCTAGCTTTTGTGATTGCGTGAACATATAGTTGATTTATTTGCCCTTAAAGAAGGGTGATTGTATGCACATCACATGGATGACAGATAAACTGAGTAAATGCACTGATAAGAAGAAAAGTACTGCCTGCGCATTTTAATACCTCATTCCCTAATTTTCCAAACAGAATAATAACATTACCCCCTAGACTTTTGCATAAAGAGATTTCAGTAAGAATATGGGTCTAAACACTTTCTCAAAAGAATTGTTTTTGTAGACCCTGACACATATATTTTTTTCTAAAATGTAATATATATATATAAATATATATGAAAGGGGTGTATTTATTATTATGTGACTGTGATTAAGATTTCTAAATATGTTTTTTTTAAAACCCTTCCTCCTCCCTTTTCCTCTGGCTGGGTAACCTACTATGGACATTTTCCAATGTAGATAAGGTGGATATTAATAGGGCAAAAGATATTTGATATTCTGTATATTTTAAGTATGCCTTTTGTTTCATAGATTTTTCTGTGTATTGTTTCATATGTATTGACACTGGTTTTTAAATTGTTTTAAATATGTCAAAATGTGAGAGTTTTTGAGCTCTGCAGTGTGTCTCTGAACATTTGGGTGGCACCAAAAGAATCAGGTCTTACAATCTTGTTTTTAAAATCTCTCCTGCTCTGTAGTACTCAATAATAAGGTTTTTAGTGACTTTCTATTAAACATTTAAAGGGATTGCTCTGAAATCTCTGCAGAAACTCTGTTTGCCTCTCTCTTACAGTGAAGGAGTATTGTAATGACCCTTATATTTTAACACCTACAAACCTCTACACCTACACACACACGCCCTCTCTTTGTCATTGCCCGTAGACCACATCACATTATGACTCACAACGAAACCCCCTATTGGTGGCTGATGACATCACAGCAGTACCAGGATGTGTAATTTACCGTAACGTCAGTGTTCTCCTCATGCATAATTCACGAATGCACATGGTGTTTTACGGATGCCCAATCTAAAATGGCTACTCCTGCCCCAGTGTCCCTGCTGTCAGGATGATTAGCGTTGCGGTCTGCAGATAAGGGCTCACTGCTCAGACAGACAATCATATTTTTGTTCAATTTAAAGCTCCCTTGAAACGAACGCCCTGCCCCCGCTCTGTCTGTGAGTGCCTCCTATACTGGTGGTTTATCAAAGGAGGGTGTGTTACAGGGACTTCATGAGTGACCTTCAGAGTTTCCAGTTAAAAATGTCAGGCTGGAGGGAGGGATGATGTTGAATGCTGCCAGCTGTTTTGTTGCTCCGGGCAACCTAGAGAGAAAAAAAGAGGACAATATCTCTTTGAGGATGCAGGGAAATTCCTGTCCTTAGACAGTGAAATCATAAATTTAGATCATTTTAGATATGATGGTGGATTCTTGGAGACTGACACTAGGTAGACTGAAACTGTACTGTAGCTAGAGACGACTGAGTAGGATTGCTACTGGACACTGATAAAACCTCTGCCTCTCAAGTCTAGCTTTACAAATAATGATCTGTTCGGTCACCATTTTGTGATTCAAATGATCTTACTCCTTACATGTTAATTGAAATTAAAAAAAACTTCAATAACATCATTAGTGGAATAATGAAGTGGCATTTTAGGTAAGAAATTGATTTATTTATTCGAAAGTGTCAGAAAATCGGTATATAGGAGTACCTCAGTCATCTGTTGGTAATTGGGCTAAGAGGATTAGCATATGACAGCCACTACTGAATGGATGTAGATGGAACTACAGGACCAAAATTGTGGCTTGATATTTTGCATATTTCACCAACATACTTCCTCTCTTTGCTAAGTAATGCAGTAAAAAGGAAAGGGGCATAAGAGAGCTGTGTAAAACAGACATTTACATGGCAAGGTAATGGCTACAATATGTTGACGTCCAGGACTCCAAGCACCTAGCATATTGTTTACAGATGTGTGGAACCTGTTGTTGACATGACAGAGCAGCTGTGTCTGTACTTGTCTCTGTAATGGAAGTTCTGTGAACTGCTGGATTGTTTTCAAGATCAAATGACAAAGAACCACCGAGAAAAGATATTTGTTATTTGACAGTTTTCTTTTAGGTAACAGGCTTTTACCTCAGCTCTTCAACTAAAGTCTGCACTGAAAAACAAGCACTAGCTGCAAGCTTACTCTGTATTCTTGCTGCTGGTGATTGCTAGATGGTTTTGATACCATGCTGCAAAACATTGTGAGTCGGTTGAAGTACCAAAGTAAACACAGCCTGAAGATTAAAAAAAAAAAGTAAAATTGCAAATGTCACAGATTTTGTCTGAATGACAAAGCTGTACTATGTAGCAGAGTACAGGCTCTGTAGTAACCTTAACCAAAATGAGGAATCTTCTTGTATAACAAATCCATCCTTACACAGATTTTACTGATCTGGGCACAAGATACCCCCCTTTTAAGCCATGGAGGAGGCCTGTTATAGGAATGCAGATCATAAACATTCCACCACAATGCCAAATAAACTCTGGTATGGTACATGGAATTGGAGTAAATAAGCTGGAATATATTGTGGATGTTTATTGAACCAGTTTTGGACCAGAGCAGGTACGTTGTCCCAAAATGATGGCGTATCTAATCTGCTCTGGGTTCATTTTGTCTTGTGATGAGACGATGATGTGTCATCTGTAAGCAGGTTGTGTTATCAGGACCTTAGTTGGCTTGGTGTTGGAAGACCCCATTCTGTGTGCACAGGGTGATGTTACCAAGATGGCCGGGACATTTACAGAAGCTCTGTGGCCAATGATGTTTCTCCCTTTCTTCTGACTTTTAGAGAGAGGTCTGAAGAGTTGGTTCGTCTGTTATGATGAATTTTAAAGAGTTTTCCCAGTGTTGGACATTATATAAAAAAAAAGGTCACTGAGGATGTTTGAATTTCTCTTCTCATATGATAAGCCAAAACCATGTTTACAACAGTTCTCTTTTGTTCTTGTGAGACCCCCTCCTCCTTGGCATTGTGAACCCTCAAAACTATGTAGACTGATAATTAGTCCATTGATGTGGTATTTTGAAAGGCAGTGCCTTACAATTGCAAGAAAGTGACAGTTGGGTTAGATTTCTAATGTTGGGAAGTGCATTTACTGGTTGGCAGACACCAAGGGTTGTGTTTTGCCAGGAAAGTGTGACATTGAGAATGTCCCTATAGTTGTGCAGATTTGGACTGAGGTTTTGCTCCCTGCGTGTCAAGTTTCAGTAACTGTATATTATTTTAAATTACAGTGTGCAAACAATCATAAAAAAACTGTAAACTTGTCTAGTCCAAATCTGCAAACAAAATGCATGGACCTGTGCACAAATAGATAATGGGATAAAACAGACCCTGTCATAAACAGCTGCAGTGACATTATGGTAGCTAAGACTACATTCCCAGTTATTCTTGTCCATGAAAGGAAACATGACACATGAAGCATCAGGACACTAAAGAGCTTCATGTAGACTGGATGTTATGTCTCAGTCACACAGAGGTGAGGTTGTCGGGCCTGGAACAAAGAAAGGTGAAGAACTTGTGTCCCTGTACAAAGTGAGGTGAAAAATGGGAAGGCCAGAGGTCCCAGCTGGGACAGATTGTTTCCTCTTTCTTTACAGTTCTCTTCCTGCACACTTCCTGGATCACATCGAGATGAACAAAATTTTGGACTTAAACAACAACATGCACATGTCTTACTGGTAAACAAACCTTACTGTTCACCAGACTAAAACATGAGTTTTTTTTTCCTTTTTTTTTCTTCTCAGAGCTTAGAAAAGGTCACTGGGTTTAATAAAATTAAAGGTCCCATATTATGCCCCTTTTAGACAGTGATAACAGATCTTAGAGGTTTAATATAAACATGGAGATTCTTGCTTTTAACACCACTTGGATCATGCAGAAAGGCATGCCCATATGCTCTCTGTTTCAGCCTTCTTCTGAACGTGCTGTTTCTGTACTTATGGCTCTAAATGCAAATGAGCTGAGGCTGGCCACGCCTCTCTGAGAGAGTGCGTATGACTTTGGCCACAACCCTTTGCTTACAGTGAGCACTTAGTGTGTGAATAGATGCTCCAGTATACTCACGTAGACATGGTTGATACCTT